>CM053607.1:43390766-43420578 GCA_028646535.1 Procyon lotor | reverse complement strand
GGCGAGCGAATGAGTGAGAGAGAAAGACAGAGAGAGACAACGGCCCTGCTTTCATGGTGTCATCTAAACCTATTTATCTCTGAAAAGCCTCACCTCCAAATACTGTCACATTGGGGGTTAGGGCTTTAACATATAAATTTTGGGAAGACGCAAACATTTGGTCCATTACACTCGATGCTGTACGTGTATTAATTTATTAATTCTCATGCCAAACCAATGAGACTAAGAACTTTTAATATCTTCCTTTTAGAAGACAAGGAAATTGAGATAAAGAAACCTGTAGTAATTCACCCTAGGTCACCCAGCTAGGAAAACATATACTCAGAAATGCAGTTACAAAACTCACATTCTTAACTGCACTGTGCTGTACAGTGTGATTGATTACATGTTGTAGCTACTCAGAAAAATATGTTAAATCTGTATCTTTCACATTAGGGTTGTCTGTAATATGCTGTTTTATTCACTTTAACAACTGGCTAATTTCAGGGACTGGAATTTTCCTAGATGTTGAGTATGCTATGACAATCAAATCTAATTCTTACCTTAAGCTTTGTGCTTTTCTGAGATTCCCAGGTAAATTTTCCAAAAGTAAAATATGTTATATTAGAACATAAAGCTCAAAAATGATAAATATCACCTCTAATGCCACCAACTAGGGAGAAAAAAAACAACATTATAATTAATTGTGTGTTAAAAAATAAAGAAAGTGATGGGGTGCCTGGGTGGCTCAGTGGGTTAAAGCCTCTGCCTTTGGCTCAGGTCATGATCTCAGGGTCCTGGGATCAAGCCCCGCATCAGGCTCTCTGCTCAGCAGGGAGCGTGCTTCCCCCTGTCTCTCTGCCTGCCTCTCTGCCTACTTGTGATCTCTCTGTTAAAATAAATAAATAAAATATTTTTAAAAAATAAAGAAAGTGAAATCCTAGTAGCTAAAATCATTTAATCTCTTTACATTTTAGGAATGTAATTTCTAAATTACACTTTAGGAAATATCAACAAATATCTTTTTTATTTTAAATCTATTTAGCAAATATTTGTTGTTTCTTGCTGCATCCATTGTTTATTTTAGTGAGGGATCTAAATGTTCTAAATCTCAGCTTCATGAGAGTCTGTATGAGGAAAACCTTTTCTTACAAACTAATATTTTATTAGTTTCATTGCATTCTTTCTCTCTCCCTCTGTCTCTCTCTCTTCCTTTTTCTCTCTTTTGCAAAGAACAATTTTTAATTTAATTTTATTAATTCCCAGATCATTCAGTTTGATAACTCAATTTTCCTCTAAGGAAAATTTTGAAATTACATACTTTTATCCACTGATTTCTGGAAAATGTTCAGAAATAACTTATGATATAATTATAAAATACTCTTTCAAAAAACATTATAACCAATAATGGAATCTGGAGCACTAGGATAAGAACTTCATGATTCTCTGAGCAATGCATTAAATCAACAGTTAAACTCATAAAAAAAGCAACTTTCCTCCGGATGCTTGAATCTAGGCTCTCTAACTTTAAACCTGACTAGAGTGTAGAGGAATTAAGCATAATAAGAAAATTTTCAAAAGAATAATGAAGGCAAAATCTTAGTAAAAGAAATATTAAGTATGATGAAAGAACTAAACATTTTATATTAATATTTAGTAATGTAAATTTAGTTTTAGTATCCATATCTGGTAAAACTAGAAGGGTATGTATACATGGATGAAAAGTAAGTCTATAAATGTGAAATATGTTTGAAATCTATGCTGATAATAAGTCTCATTAGTTTAGAGGTGGGACTATAAACATAATTGCTGTGGGGCTTGAAGATCTGATAAGCAAATGAATTAGCTCCAGGGTAAGAAAAACTGTAAAGTTTATATGCATATCCTTTGTTTTCTTACTTTTTATAAAGATATGAACAATTATGATTTTAAGATAAAACTCCAGTATCTTGAACCATTCAAATAGAGTAACATAAACATCTATGACTCAACATATGGTTTACAAATGTGACATTATCCAATTTGCTTCAAATGTTTTTCAAAGAAAAAGCAAATATAAATGTTGAAAGAATTAAAATCCCTTGTGTAACCTTCCCAGATCAAACCAGGCATTGTTCTAAGACTTTACATATATAATTAATATATTAATTATCTAAAGCTAACATTTTTTATGAAATAGCTTTACTCATTATCCTCACTTTACAAATAAGGAATCAAAAGTTTATGATAATTAGATAAGAAGGATTTGAACCCAGGCGATCTGACTACAAGTGTCATTGTGCATGTAGCTCGATGGGGTCAGCATACCCCAAATCTACCAGAGACTGTCCACAGCTGTTGTATCAATTGACATCACACATCTCAAGTATGAGATTTCATGACTCCCCACATCCTTGTTCGCAGCTGGTATTTTCAGACATTTTAATTTTTGCAAATTTGATTATAGTGTATTATTGCATTTCCCTAAATCCTAGTAAAGTTGAACATCTTTTCATATGTGTATCAGCTGTATAATGTTTCCCTAGATTTTTCATTATCACATTTTAATGAACTATATTAGGATATAGCTTAAAAATAACAAAAGTGTGTGGTTTCAACAAATTATGAAATAATTTGCCTATTTAATCTCAGTGGAGCTCATTTTCTATCAATCTCTCAGTTTCTTGGACCCAGGCAAATACTAACCTGTTTTCTGTCACTCTCAACTAGATTTTTCTTTTCTAGAATTTCACATAATTGAAATCACGCAGTGCCCAGTCTCTTCTGTCCATCTCCTTTCACTCAACATATTTTTGACTTTTATTCATGATGTTTTGTATGTTAGTTCTTTGTTCCATTTATTTGTAAATAATGCTCTATTGAATAAATATATTACAAACTATCCACTCACTTATTGGTGGACATTTGGGTTGTTTCTCTCCCTCTTTTCATTATTACGAATAAAGTTTCTACAAATATCATGTACAAATCTTTACATGGACATGTCTTCATTTCTCTTGGGCAAATATCTCAGAGGGCAATTGCTAGATCATGTGGTGGGTCCACATGCTTCAATATTTTTAATTTTAGCTGCTTTGGTGGGTGCATAGGGGTTGGTATTTGTTGTGGTTGGATTCTTCTTAAAAATATTTTATTCATTCATTCATTCATTCATTTATTTATTTATAGCACACACGAGTGAGGGGAAGGGCAAAGGGAGAGATTCTCAGACTCCCCGCTGAGCGTGTAATCCAACATGCTGGGATGGATTCCTCAACCTTGAGATCGTGACCTGTGTGGAAATCAAGAGTGGCACACTGAACTGACTGAGCCACACAGCTGTCCCTGTTGTGGTTTTAATATGCATTTCCCTGATGATTAATGATGTTGGCATCATTTTGAGTCCGTGAGACCTCCAGGCTCCACTTAGCAGCACCCTTGCTGAAACATATATTTATGTTAAGTACCAGGACTGAAAGCTGGGACAATCACAGCGCTCAGCTCAGTTGTTTCCCTTTTCTCTGTGCTCACGGTTTTTCTTCTGTGTCTTTTAATGTCTGAATACTGGGGATTTTTGTGTTATTCCAGTTTCCTAATTGTTTTCAATGAGAAAGTACATTTGATCTTAGTTATCTCATCATAGCCTGAAGCTATTATTGTTTTACAAAATAATTTTTAAAATATATTATTGTTAAACAATTAGGAGTTAATTGAACTTAGTTTTGCTAATGAAAGTAAATTTAATTAAACTATATAGAGTTTAGGAGTTTCTTTTTTTTCATTATTTATATTGTTTATTTCCTTCTGTATTCTGGATTACATTGATTAATAACTACTTTAGTAAAGTTAATTTGGTGCTAAACTCTGACATTCTTTCTAGGTCTGAATATGTCTTTATTTTTTCTTTCACTTTAAAATGATAATTTAGGTGCACACTAAATTCTAGTTTGTTGGTATTATTTTTCCAGCATTTTGAAGGTAATAGTTGTTCTCTTGCCTTCTTGTGTTTATTTCTTCTGGTACCTTATCTGTCTTATCTTTTTCTTAGGTTTTAATCATTTTGTTAGCCTCAATAATCAGTAGACTGAAAGCAGAGAGTAGTATGGTAGCTTTTCATAATATAGATGATAACATATAGCTCAATAATAAAAAAAAAAATAGAAGATACTATTTAGAAGGGAAGAAGATACTAAAATAGAAGGGAAGAAAAGGAGAGGTTTACTCCCAGGTTGATCAATGAGATTCTTTGAAATTTGAAGAGTTCATTTGAATTGCAAGGGTGTGTGGAAACTGCCCTTACAATCACATTCCCTTAATCAAGAGTAAGCTTCAGTTGTGAAAATAGATCATTTTTTCCCCCGTTGAGGTCAACCTGTTACAGATGAAACAGCATGGCACTGTGTTTATACTGAAATGGGTTTTTGAGCTGCACAGGAGCAGAGGTGGTAATACATGGCATGATTACATTTAATTTATATTTCAATTCTGACTCTCTTGAGCCCTGGCTCTGCTTTCTCATTTTCCTCTTTTCATGACAGTGGTGCATAGGGTGATGACTATAGATTTTCATCAGTAACTCCCAAATCCCTGCTGGAGTCAGTATGCCACAGTAACTTTCTTTCTAGAATGTTTTCCTTTTCTTCTGTTTTGGGACTTTGGTGATTTTCTTTTTACCTTGCTCATTTCTCTGTGTTCCAGAAACATGAAATTTTCTGCAATTTGGGCTACCATGCTGCTAACTTAACAAGTAAAATTATTTAATTAATTAATATCAGATTATATCCAAACATAACACCGATGTCTTCCAATTAATGGCTGTCAAATTGCATGTGCAGAGTCAATTATTTCTGTTTTCTCAGAAATGGGTAGAGGCGCCTGGGAGGCTCGGACAGTTAAGCATCCACCTCTTGATTTTTATTCAGGCCACCGTCTCAGGGTTGTGAGATCCAGCCATGTGTTGGGCTATGTGCTAGGCAAGGAGCTGCTTAAGGCTCCCTCTCCCTCTGCCCCTCCCCCCCAAACCTCCCAACCCAGCATGTGTGCCCGCACTCTCTCTCTCTTAAAAAGAAAAAAAGAAAAAGAAAGGAAAAAAGAAAACGAAATGGGTAAAGGTCATTGCTGTGTTTGTTACAGTTACGGAGCCCCATCTGTCCTGGCTGGGTAGGCTCCCAGTGAACTGTTTGGAGAGGGCCCCCTCTGAACGCTGTGAGGCCTCTGCACCTGCTGCTGTTCCTCAGCTTAGAAGACCTTCCTGGATCTTGTTAGCTCATCACCTCTAAATCTTGGAAACCTTACCTGACCTCCCGAGCATGAACCCTTCAGCCCCTGTGGCTCCTTGCTCCGCAGCAGCAGACCCAAGGCTTTTGTACTTACATTAATCGCATTATGTATGATATGGTATTGAAACTCTTGGTTAAATTTCCACTTTCTTCAAACAGATAATGAGGTGAGAACAGGAAATCAATTTCACTCATCCTTCTATGCTTAGTGCCCAGCACAGCAAATGGAACCAAATAGATGCTCCAAAAAGAGTATTGGATGATTGAATAACTAATATAATACCTATTAATTATTAATATAATGCATATTAATATAATTCCTGAAAAAGTCTATGCGCTAGGCATTGTACTTAGTTTTACCTTGCATTAACTGACTCGATTTTATAGTCGATCTGGGAACTAAATCATATTATTCTCACTCTAAATCAGGAAAACAAGACCTGGAGAGGATATGGAATTTATCCTTGTTCACACAGATAATGCCAGACAAAATCTGAAGTAGACTTTCTACTCGTAAGTACTGCACTTTATTAGACCCCTTCTAGTAGGGGAATGGAAATAAGTCAAACATCAAGACATGTGATTTTTTTTTTTTAATTTTATTTATTTATTTGTCAGAGAGAGAGAGAACAAGCAGGCAGAGGCAGGCAGAGGCAGAGGGAGCAGCAGGCTCCCTGCTGAGCAAGGAGCCCGATGCAGGACTCGATCCCAGAACCCTGGGATCATGACCTGAGCTGAAGGCAGCTGCTTAACCAACTGAGCCACCCAGGCGTCTCAAGACATGTGATTTTAGAACATGGTCTTACAATGCAAACTTCCATTATTTAAGTTTCCAATGCAAACTTCCCCTATTTAAAAATAAAATAGCTTAAACAGCCTGTTTTTTCATCATTCTCACAAATACACTCTGATGTATTATAACAAGATGTTCTTGAATTGGCACCTTTGTCTTGTGTTCTAGCTCTTGTGATGCTGCCTACTTTCGGTCTGTTTTTGCAGACACTATCCATTTGGGGTGGCTGAAGTCACATTCTTCCCTAATTTTCTGAACTCCAGCTGATACGCTTGCCTCTGAACTCACAGTGCATTTTGTCCCTTCATTCTTTTTCCTGTGGTTTTAGTGAAATTCTGCTGAGGTTGGGAGCACAGTCTTTGGAGTCAATCAGGGCTCAGATTGTGGGTAATTCAACAGCACGGTAGCTTTGTTGCTGACCCTCCACTGGGGCTCACTTGGCCAGTAAGTCGCAGGATCCAGGCACAGACAGTTAGAGCCTGAGGCTATAAACACTGGGCAAGTCACACGGACTGTGGGTTGCAAGGGAAGAGAATAAGGAAGGGAAAACCTGCCATTCAGTGGGAGGAAATAAAACTTAGAAATCGATCTAAAACAAAAGGTCCACTGTAGAGGTTGGAGAGGACTTTGGAGTGGTTGAGATATACCCTGAAAGACAAATATTCCCAGGGAGGTTACGTTTTGGTCCAGAGAATTGACCAAACACATGCAGGAGATAATTCTCTACAGGGCAGGGAAAGGTTAAAATCACACATGCTATCTGTCATAGCTATAGAAATCTTTGACCTTGTCATTATTTCTGCCCTTTTCTGCTTCTGATAAACAAGCTTGATTTGCTGTTACAATTTTGTTCTGTTTTTTCCTTAGGTTTGCATTTATTTTTTATTCTTATGGATTAAAAACGAGGATATTTGACCTCTCCTTAAAAGCACGTCCTCTTTGCTCCTGAGGATATTTGTATCAAATGAAGAAGTGCCAGATGGAACAGGTGGGGAGGAAATATTCAGTATTTCTCCTGTGTTTTATGAGGGTGTCCTGGTCTCCAGGCCACCTGCATCCTTTAGCAGTCCCGATGAAAGAGCACAGGGCCTGGCAGTCTGTGTAAGGTTTGCTCCCTGGTGCTGTCTGGACTGCCGTGGGCTGCTACCAGCCTTACGGTCTCCAGACAATCTGTCATTCCTGCTTTGTCCCAATAACCTTTGGCAACAACGAAAGCAAACAGGTACCCGAAAGCCAGGGATGCCAATCGAGTGAATTTGCCCTTTCTTTGCTTTAAAAAATGCAGGTGTCATTGGCACTGTGAGAAGCCATTAGCTGTTGAGAAGGTTCATTTAGAATCAAGTTCACCTATGGGCTTGTTATACTTCTAGACCAAAAAACCATGTGGCCACCATCTTTGTGACACATTTTACCCTTGCTTTACTAGGTTCTGCAAATACGTGGGGAGGAAATATGTGGGGAGATAGTAACTATGTATGTATATTTGGATGTGTGTGTGTTTATATCTTTTTCTTTTTCTGTTTATATATGTATCAGAGAGAGAGATGCAAAGAGATACACACATTATATAACATACACATACATACATAGTTATTATTTTCCCAAATAAAGGAAAGAGAGAAAGAGTTAAAACCTAGGTATATGAAGAAGGTACTGCATCACAGAGTTTGATGGCGCAGTTCCCATTGAGATGTGCACAATGTTATAGACTAGGGGCCTCCAAATACCTACAAAGTTGAGAATGATAATATCATTGAAGGAAGCCAGGCAGGTGTGATGGATGGTGGTGAGAGCATAGGAGAAGGTGGTGGAATTATGAAGAACTGGAAGTTCTATGCCCGGTCTAGAAGGGGCAGCAGACACTCACCTTTAGTTCACTGGGGCCTTGCAGGATGCAGCTTTATTGTTGACAGATTTTCATATCTCAATAAAACTGGAAAAAAAGTATATGCAAAATTTTTAAAAATTCTTAAAAATAATTATGATGTCTAGTTCTCCCATCCCAACCTCATCCTCATTTATTACTCATTATTCGACTGGTCCTTTCTCATTTAATACTGGCAGTCTTTCTTCACCTAAGTTTACAATATATTCTAATTTGTACCTACTATTTTTCATATTTCCATTCTTTCCATATATTACCTGATCAAGCTGAATAAAACTCAAATATCAGTAGATACCCAAGCAGAAGACATACTGTTTAACTCTATAAATAATTTAAGTACCTAATAATCTGTTGGCTGGGTTTTCCAATTGCTCTTCCCTCTGGGAGAAATATGCTTTCTTTTCTTGCTTTCCTTTTTATCTTTTTTTTCTTTTCCTAAAATCTATGTGGTAAGTAATAATGAATTTTTTCCTGAAGCAATTCTTATCTATTTTCAAACCAACTCTACGTGTCTTCCCCCTCCCCCGCACCCCAGCTCTCTTGTGAAAGCAGGTGTGGGACATAATATTGGGAGCATTGAAAGGACCTGAATTCTTAATTCAGACAAAGAAGCCTAACCCCTAGCATTTGATTAACTGCAATAGCTCCCCAAAAACTTAAAATTAATTCCAGCTTCTTATTTATAGTCTACAACACCTGCTAATATTTTGTCCCCCCCCCACACCTGGCCACCATCTCCTACAACTCCTACCCACAATACTTCAGCATGTGTATTTGATTTATCCTCCAGAGTTTTTAACAGCTTATCCCAGCCATACAGCCTTCTGTCTGGCTGAGGCAGACTATCAATTTCTGGCTTTTCCTTGGCATTCATGTCTCAGAACATGTGCTGACTTCCCACAAAGATCAACCATAGGTGTTATCTATACTGGTTTATGTTCTTCATTATACTTATTATCTTAATGATTTCACTTAAAATTTTTTAAAAATGTTATTTATTTGAGAAAGAGAGAGAGCAAAGACTGAGAGAAAGAGAGAGAGAGCATGAGTTGGGGGTGAGGAGCATAGGGAGAGGGAGAAGAAGATACGCTGAGCAGGGAGCCTGATGTAGGGCTCCATCCCAGGACACTGGGATCATGACCTGAGCCGAAGGCAGACACAACCAGTGCCAGCCAGTTGCCCAAATGATTTAACTTTTAAAAGCTACTTTATTGAGGTATGATTGATACACAAAAAGCTGTACATATTTAATATATACAACTTGATGAGTTTGGGGATAAGTATATAAATCATCATCACACTCAGTGTCATAAGCAATTTCACTATTCTTTGTGTAAATATCTAGTTAGGGTTTTTACTGTAAAGGAGAGAGCAAGGTTGGTGCTAGTTACATAAAACTTAACTATTTGCAAGGCTGTTTCAAATGCTTAGCAAGATCATCCCCTTTTCTAAAAGAAAAAAAAAAATCATTATGTTTTTTCTTGGCTATCCTGCCCTCTGCTCTGGTAAACTGACTTTTTATGAGGAAAATTGCACAGTAGTTTGTACTGATGAGTGTAATATTTATATTCTTACAAGTACAGTTTGAGTAATTACTTTCTTGCTAAGGGTATTGCTAGCATTGTAATTCTTACTTTTGACAGAATCTATAAAAGAATCATAAACTTCTATATGACTTGACAAGGAAGTGTAGTTCAAATAAATAATCCCATAAGAGCCTGGCAGGCTTTAGGAGGTGAGGCCTGTGTTTTGACTAGAAGCCCTCTACCTGCTTTCAGTGGGTCAGTAAGAGAATTTAGTAATATCCTAATGCCATCCATTAGAAAATATTGTTTATTGAGACGTCATATTATTTTTAAACCATCAAAATAAATTCCAGATATCAATGATTGCTAAATATAATTTGGGGCACTATCTGCATATGATCCTGTTCCTAATCCTGGTTTGGCATTTTATAGCTACCAAACAATTGGTGAGTTCTATAATCTTTCTAAGCCTTCGTTTACTCATCTGTAAAATGAGAATTGTCATCACTGCATCACAGTGATATGAGAATTAAATGAAATAGCATATGAAATAATACAGTGTAATCCTTAACACTAAGAAAGCAATGCATTACTGGGAACAATTAATCTGTGATTATCATTCCTGTTACATCATATGATGGCTTATTTTCATAAGGGAGTCTTGTTTAGGATCCACAGAATGCACAAATATGATTGAACATCAAGATTTAACTTCATCCTGGGGCACTGGCCAAAACTGGTTGAAGCGAAGAACTCTCTTTTCTTTGGGCCACATAGCACTTTAATCTTACCTTTGAATAATCCCTTACTCAAGAAATTGCTTTTGAATGAAAAATGTTCCTGAGAGTATTTCTCTACTGGGTACTACCTAAGGTTTGAATTTAAAAAGCAGTTTTAGTATATTATTCCTATGTCTTCTATTTTTGCAGTGGCCATGAAGGGAAGAAGCAGAACTTAATGTGGACAGTTGACCTGCAAATATGTGGATTCAGTTTCCACATGTCAACTCATCAACTCCCAATGGTAATCAGTGCAGAAATAGGACTGCTGAAGAACAGAGAATCACCAATATTATTGTAAAACCAAATTTAAATGTTTAACCTTTTAGTACCTGAATAACTTTGCTAAAGAAAAGTGCTCAACAGTATTTTGAAGAGACTCTTTATTGCACTCCTCACCCTGAGCTAATTGTGATGCCGGAAATTCTAATTCCATTCAACAATCTCTTGTATAACCTTCAATGTGGGGAATATCTAGGCAGTGTTTCATGATTGTGTGCACATTTGCCGCCCTCTAAAACTAGATAATTCTAAGCACAGATTGTACTTCATCTTTCAAGATCATACACATTTATAATAATTATAATATCTACAGAAATTTTCCTGCTCTTACATCAGTTGAAAACTGCAGCTCATGAGCAAGTGGAGAGAACTCCAAACAGCAGGAGCAAATGTTACTGAATGACCTACAAACAGCTGTACTAGAATAGAGAGAGCAGAATAGAGTCTCATTTGTAATGCCTGAAATTGAGTTTTCTCTTTAAAGGACAAAGCAATTTAATTTTCAAAAATATTCAAATTTTATTATGTCAGAAAAAAACTCCTCTGTTTTAACAGGTTCACTGAATTTTATTTCTTCATTTTATTTGTACTCACTTTCCATTTGTGGGTGGAATTTATTATATAGTTACCAGTTTTATACTGAATGAGACAAAATCTCGAAAATTTATTTCAATAAAATTTTGAATTCCTTGTCCTTTACAGTGAAATGTATATACTTTCCCCATGAAAGCTATGCTTTTTTTTTTTTTTTTTAAGATTTTATTTATTTGTCAGGGAGAGAGACAGAGAGAGCACAAGCAGGCAGAGTGGCAGGCAGAGGCAGAGAGAGAGAAGCAGGCTCCCTGCCAAGCAAGGAGCCCTATGTGGAACTTGATCCCAGGACCCTGGGATCATGACCGAGCCAAGGCAGCGGCTTAACAGACTGAGCAACTCGGGCGTCCCTGCTTTCTCGTTTAAATACTCAGTCTTCCCTCTTTCCTCATCTTGGGATATTGTTACTTTAGTTTCTGAACTAAAACCAATGAACCCATAAACATAGGTTGTGGGTAATGTGGATACCACATGCAAATAATAAGAGTTCAAATTTGCTTTTGAGCTCCTCTTAGCGACTATATCACCTCTGCTATTTTTTTTAAAAGGCTTTATTCATTTGGGATAGACAGAAGAGAGAGAGAGTGAGCACGTGAGCAGGGGGCAGGGTTAGAGGGAGAAGGAGAAGCAGACGCCCCACCAAGCATGGGGAGCACAGAGGCCCCAACATGAGGCTTGACACCAGGACCTCAGTATTATGACCTGATCAGAAAGTAGATGCTTAACTGACTGAGCCACCTAGGTACTCTTTCCTTCAGCTATTCTTATTTCTAAAGTCTAGATTTTCCCTTTAGATTTACTTTTTTAATGATAAAAAATAATTATATTTATTATATATTATTTATTGATATTCTGTATGTAATGTATCATAGTCATAATACTTTTATTACTTGAACATAGCTTTTTGATTCTTTAGACACACTGATTATACTGAAGTCAGTCCACTCTGGATGCCTTATTTTTCTCATCTTCCTGTTAAATTTCTACTTCTGGTTCTTTGGGTCTTTTGTTTGCTCTACCTGGGATTGTAACTTCTAGTTACCTTTAATATTAGTCTTCCTATTCATTTGCTTCTAAGATTGCTACTGTTTGTAACAGTATCTATGGGTATGGAACTTCTGCATGCTTTGCCCTAAATTAAGGACCTCTTCAGGTGACAAGGTGTTTGTTAACACAGTCTGTCCTTCACTGGTAGCATTACTGCAAAAATGTAGATAGAGAGATCATGACTGTAATTCCAGGTTCAAACATGGCATATAAACATTCTTACAAAAGTTTTAGCCCTATTTTGTTTTTGTTTTGAATAAACACTTCTTTGTTGTGTGTCTTTGGTTGATTTCTGGAGTCCTGAATTATTGTTTTAGAAAACCTATCAAGTTTCATTTTGTCTTGGGAAAGTAGATTTGCTCAGGTCTTTACTTTGCCATTCTAGCAACGTTCACGTTAGTTATTATTGTTATTCCTGTTTCCTGCATAAATAAGTCTCAGCAGGAACTGCCCAATGGGTCATGTCAATATTTAAAGTGAGATCTCTGATTTCAGTGGCTTTTTATGCTACGATGGAGATGAATACCGAAGTACCCATTATGAGCCACCCTATTCATCTCCAGCTTGTTTCGGATGACCTTTCTTTTTGATCTGAAATGACTATTTGTGTTGTTTGTAATATTTTATAAGATTATTAATTTTTCAAACAAACATAGACCATCAGTCAAGGAAATCCAGTGTAAATTTTTTTTGAAAAAGATGAATTTTGAAAGTATCCCTTTTATAGTGAAGGCAATACTACCTACAAAGTGTTTTAGGCAAATCGACAGACCTATATAAATTTCTTCTTTTATAACCATACTGCTTATGGTAAGAATCAAAGAATTTTTTGATTATAATTATACTTTGATGGACTATTAATGAAGAAATCATACTTTCCATAATAAAATATGCTACATGTTTTAGTTAGAGAAATACAGGTAAATTACAACCCAAACCAAAAAAACTCTTTAATATTTCATAGCCCCATGCAGATATCAATTTCTCCTTAGGCCACAAATGTTTTGTTGAAAAATAATGTGACTTTAGAAAATGTAGGTAAATCAGCATTGTTTCAAATAAAGTTTTAAAGTTCGCTCACTATTAATAAGGAGGAACACCTTCCCTTTCTCTGTGAAGTAATTCTCGCACCAAACATAGTATAGCTGCTCAGTTAATGATTGTCCAATTACTGTATGAATCTGTAATTGATTTTCTGAAAAACAGAGATCACTAGTCAGTTGAATTAGCCAAATTCAACTGGCTAATATATTTGACAAATACAGTAAGTTTCAAAATTGGAGTTAAAAGAATTTCAGTATTAAGTTGTTTTTTTTTTTTTGTAAAATTGGGATATCTGTAGGAATATACAGCCCCCTTCTCCACATGGTACAAAACAGCTGGGCTGAGGCCAAGGAGACTGGGCACGTGGCCTCTTTCTCACAGGCCCAAGTGCTTGCTCTAGGGTAGTATTTGGTCTACTTCACACACACGTGTTAGTTCCCTGGCAATAGACTTTGTGACTCTCTGAGTTAAGTGTTACCATGTTACTATCATGGTTCAATGAAAGGCCTGTCCCTCATCGTCATCAGCCATCCCTAACAACAGACTGCCTAATAAATATTGAGTCGTCTTTTAAAAACTCATAAAACTGCCCAAGTAGTAAATGTCCTATACCTTGTACATTTATTGGTAGATGTACATCTTCTTTAAAGTGTTGTAACTTTAGTTTCAATTGTACTCTCTATGAATTACGAACTTTCCCAGATCATCCTGTCATTTTACTTCTGTCATCTCAGTACCTACCACAGTAGCTGAAGAGTCTGAAAAGGTCTCCTGTGTTAGAGGGTGGTTAAATGGCTCACAAAGCACAGGGCTGGCCTCATATCCCCAGGCCATTGACAAAAAGTCCAGGACCACTTCAATTCTTACAGTTCAAGTTTTAGCTTGGGCATGATTAGTTCCTACAGAAACAACTATGTAACTTATGAAGAGTGCCAAGTTATCCCTGCTATTTGTCTCTTAGCATCCTCTACTTTTCTCACAGTATTTATATTATCTTTGCTTGATACTCTGTCTTCCTCTCCTATCATAATTGCAATTTCCTTAAGAAAAAAGCCATGAAATATTTATGTCCACATCCCTATCATGGAGCACAATACTTAATACAGGATAGAGACTCAGCAAATGGTAGCAGAATTTAGCTTAATTAAATTAACATTTGGAGTTTGACTGAGATGTGACTATAATGTAATCGAGTCAGATGCTTGTTCTTGTTGGTCACCAGAGTTGGAGAGATTTTAGAAAACTCCAACAGAAGGTCTTAACAAACAGGTATAATGAAATTCAAACAGATGGTCAGCAATTATGCCAAGTCCATTCTGATTTTGATTCCTTAGCTAATTATTATGGTGAGCCCCAACATGGATATATTTTGATAGCCAAAATTACCATCGTTCACTACATTCATTTTTGTAAGAGCCAAGAAATCAGTGAATGTGGATTCAGCTGGTTTACATGAACAGTTTTATGTGGATTGAATAAGCAGTTTGGTTGGAGGATTTTAAAGTTATTAATTTTGCTAAATCCTGAATCTTTTTTTTTTTTTTGATTATTTGTAGAGACAGAATTTATTTTGTTTTTGCCTGGCCACCATCTGACACAGAAAGATTTTGCCTCACATAGTCTTGTCTGTAGAAACCTGGTATGGTTTTTTGCCCGTCATTGAAATCATTTCTCTGTTGCCTTTCAAGTGATTTTAAGTATTTTGTACTTTAATCTGACTTCATGGTCATAGAAACAATGAAGAATGGAATAGCCCCAGGGGAGCTTTTCAAATGACAATGCTCACATGCCTCCCTCAAAACAATTAAACCAGAGTCTCTGCGAAGTAGATGAGAAAACAGATTTGCAGTACTGACAGTAGATATTCTACTATCATTTCAGTATTTTGATTCTGTTTTATTTATGTTTTTACAAATTTTGAGTTGAAGTGCTACTGGTTGTACCAGATATCGGGTGTTTAATAATTCCTCTTTTCAAAGTGATTCATTTAAAATCATAGTTTAGGGTCAGACTATTGACACATCTTCAAAAGTCTTCTCTGTACCCTAGATTCTTGATAGCATTTGGCACTTTAAGGTGCTCCCATGTGAAAATGTTTAAAAAAGGTCAGGGGTAGGTCCTATGGATAATATGAAAAGAGAGTCAAGCATTCCATTTGGTTATTGAATAATGTTAGCTTTATTATTAGAATAGAATACAGTATGACAGAAAATTAAGAGCTTTTGCTAAACTCTGTAAAGCAATACATGCATCTGCCATAAACAACCTCGATTCATGTTAGGTTTTATTGCCACTTCACTGCACTAAGGTGCAATAAACATTCAGTGTCATCTTTTAAAAAATGTTCCTGGGAGTAAACAGGAACTGTCCTCTATAAGAGTGTATCTTTATTTTCAAGGAAGACTTAACTAGTATTACATGGTTTAGCAAAGCACTGTAGAAAAGCTACATAGAATAATTTGTCTTTGATAAATTGTGCAATCAATTTATACAATAGAGTACTATCCACACATACTAACAAACTAAGAAATGATAGAAATGCAATCATTGCATAGCAGAAAGCAGACTAATAAGAAATATTCACATCTAATGAGCAAAATACAGACCGAATGTTAGCCATGAGGAGTCTGGAAGATAAAATGCTCTTGATAAACACATTGGGTTAACGCCGAAAAATAACAGATATAAACAGCAACACAGAGGTTAGAGCCATATTTCATTTTATTTTCTATACATGATATCTACACGTGATACCAGAGGATGAAACGTCCTTGGTTCAGTCTTTCTTGGCCTAGCTCACTGAATTTAGGCAGGAACAAATCAAACAATAAAGCACATTTAAAAAGAAAACCAGAGTTTGTTTAGGAAAACACAAACTGTGTTTTTTCCTACATCATTGGATAGCAGCTTTTTGAAAGAAACATTGCTCAAAAAACTTGGGTACGGATCCCAACGGACTTATTTGGCAATTATGCTGATAGGTTTATGTCATAGTATTCTAAATGTGGTTAGACTATGACCTGTGGATTCTGGATGCTAATTTTAAACATCTCTGAAATTCTATCAGACAAAAGGAGACTTCAAAAATACCTTCTGCATAAATATTCATCTCTAAAACATCTGGGAAGTAATGAAACAGACCAGAATTTTTATCGGGAGTATTAATGGACCTCTTGTAGTTAAAGCCCTTACATAGTATACCTACAAATATATTGCTACAGTATAAATGAAATGTAATAATGTTACTCAATAAAAGCTATTTCCTGTACATTCTTCCATGTGTTTTTATATTTAATGCTACATATGGTACAACACTTATTGAGATAGTTGGTATCAGCAATTATAGCAATAATATAGAGTTGATTTTCTAGCTCCAACTAATGCTTTTCCATTTTCTCTGTATTTTAGAAGAGCCTCAAATAGGGAAATGTGGCATGACTTGAGCAGAGAGCAACTGATTTACTACTGCACACTGGATGATAGTTTGCAATTATAAGCTTTCTCTATATAAGTGGACTTTATACCCATCTATTTTAACTTCCATCTGATTCCCACAGGTTGTTCTGCTTTTAATGCAGGCTCTAAGGTATTTCCATAGCACTTCACAACATTCTAACAGCTAAGAGCGGTGAGTCCTACACAATATTGTAAGAACACAACTTTAAAAAAGTAAAAAATGTACAATCTCATGCTGTATATTTACATACGTAATTTATATAATAATCTATATTTGTTTGCTAGTCATAAATTTCAATCTAAAGCTTTTAATGTACTGTTATATAAAATAATACATTCAACAATTCTAGAGCTTGCAAAATATGTTTGCCCCTCTGAAAACATCTTTTCGTAATGAGAATCAAGTGATTATTGGACCCATGTGCTATCTGCATATAGACAGGGTGGCAAAGGGAGTATTTTTTAATTGTTTTATTTGTTTTATTATTTTTTTAGTTTTTAGTTTTTATTGAGTGTATGTCTCTGTTAAAATGATTCCTCACTGAATCTAGTGATAAAAGCTCAGATGATGGTGAAGTAACCTATTTAAAGCATTTCTCTCTTTTGGGTTAAATGTGCTTAACAGTAAGGAAATGCATGTTTGCCTATGCAATTTTCTTGAATTTAAAAATAGCCTTTAACAACAGAATAATGCATTAGCCTTTTTAAATGGAGGAAAAAATTGGGGCTCTTTAGCTTTGGAAACAAAGTGTTAAAGCTATACATCATTTTAAAAAACAAAACAAAATGTAAAGCACACTGCAGTTTGTGCAATAAAGACATAGATTTTTAAAATTTCTTTCATTAAACATTTATTATTCCTTGAAACACCTCTACATAAAAATATTTTTCACATATACAGTATCTTTTTTTTTTTATAGAATACTTGGAAATATATATCTACAAATGACCTGGTGTTATAAAGTTTTATTTTCCTTCTACTTTTCCTCTTAGCCTGGACCTACTCCCCCACCTTTCCTCTCTCATTCTGTCTCCTTCTGTCATGATTTTTCTCTCTTGCTTCCTCTCTCAGAATCCTGTCTCTCAGCTGTATGCTCTGCTTTGCTCTGGACTGCTGGACAGGGGTCTGTTGTTCTTGTATGAATTATGGAAATAAGGAAACCTTCAAATTCTTTAAGACAGAGGCAATAAAGCAGGTGGGAATCACTGAGTTGAGAACAGAAAGCAATTCCCAGTGCAGAGGACTAAACAACAGAACATGAATGAAAGGACCTATTGATGTGGGGTGGGGGCTTTTAGTTGAGGCTCTCTGTTTAAATATGTAGCCCAATAGACCAAGTTAAAGATTCCAAATAGCAGCGGGAAAGCTATTCTTGACAGTCGGTCAATTTTGCTGACACTGTTAAAGGTTTTCTTGGGTTCTGGTGGTTTTGTTTCCGGTTTGACTTCTTTTGGTTCTATGGTTGCACTTTTAGCAATCGTGGCTAAGCCGGGGTCACCCCTGGCCAAATTAGGGGTGTAGCTGGTTGCTGTTGGAGCATAAGTGTTGTTTTTCTTAATGAGAGGATCCTTCACTTTCTTTGGCTGTAGAAGGAAAGAGTAAAAGCATTTTGTTCAGTCAACTGTGGGAAGGAAGTTTATAAGTTGCTGAGCAAAGTGACCTTTACTTTGGAACCCAAACCTCTTATTTGTTCAAAATGTGAGAAAGGTAATGTATGACTGTATTATTGAGATATATTAAAAAAGCAGATGCATATTCCCAGTTATAAAATTGACAAGTTTGGACATCTACCTTACAGCACAGTGTTTACAGCTAATATGTTCACATCTGTGACTTGGGGCTACGCCTTACACTTGGTAGAGTCTTATGATTGATAATTCTCCATGTACATATCCTAGACTTGAATGTTGCTAAGAATAGGTCTTAAATGTTCTCACCACAAAAAAAGAAATGGTAAAAGTAACTATGGGACAGGATGGAGATGGTAACTGATGCTATGGTAGTGATGGCTTCACAACATATAAGTGTATCGTATGAACCACACTGTATACCTCAAACTTACACAATGTCATGTGTCACATTATCTCAATAAAGCTGGAAAAAAAAATGCCCAGTATTTTCCTGGCTTTCCTATCAGAAGGTAGAGTGATGCCAGTTTAGGAGCCTATCCTCAAGAAGCTTTGTAGACTCAGCCTTTACCCTTTAGAGACATATTCCTGCCTCATGAAAAAGCCTGGGCTAGAAAACTGGGTGACCAGAGAGCCTGTGCAGTGAGAGGCCCAGCCAATATATCAGGCCCCAAACAAGTGAGCGGTAACTGTGGATGCTCTCCCCCTGGTGGAGCCTCTTGGATACTGCAACCATGTTATTGAGCCCATAACCTACTAACGAAACTATCACCAGGTTGTTCCCAGGCCCAAACGCCTGGTGGTTTAAGGCACTGTTTTGAAGTGGTTTGTTTTGCAGCAGTAAGGTGCTGAGCTAACTAATATTTGCTCCTTCTCCCCATGTTACCAGTGGGCAAATGATAAAGCAGTTATTCAGGGTATCCTGAAGTCAATTCTTGCTCCATGTCAGTTTGCTCATCCATGTTACCTGTGCAATGAGTCACAACTGCAGCATTTCTTGGGGTTTCTGTCATATAGAAATTTCTAAACACTGAAGTGGATCACTGTCTACAGCTATGTGGTCTGATACAGTTGCCACTAGCCACTTGGGACTATTGAGAACTTGAAATGTGGGTAGTGTGCAAATATAAAATATGTATAGGATTCTGAAGGCCTACTATTAAAAAAAAAAAGAAAAAGAATGCAATATATCTCCTTAATAGTGTTTTTATTGTATACACATTGTAAATATACTATTTTTGATATATTGGTTAAAGCATATTATTCACTAATTCTACACCTGAAACTAATATCATACTGTACATTAACCAGAAATTAAGTAAAAACTCAAGAAACAAAAAAAAAAAAATAGAAAGAAATATAGTTTCATTGGTTTGTACTTTTTAAATAAGGCTATTAGAAAATTTTAAATTACATATATGGCTCACATATTTCTGCTGGACAGCACTGGCCTACCAGAGTAGTTCTCTTTCTTTTGTGCACACTAAATGACTAGTTAAAAATTTTTAAAGGGTAAAGCTCTTGGGCACAATCTCGTATTTTGAACCAGAATTCCTCAGGAGTAGAGTCTGGTTACGGAAACTGCAAAAGGGTATACAGAGAATACTGATGAGCAGCTAGACTTGACCAATCAGACTTAGTGCTCTCTGAATAATTTGTATTTTTATTATTGAATCAGAATAAAATATTACTACCAGAAGACCTGCTGCTTTTCACAAGGCACACTAGTTAGGAATTTAACAGCTTAATTTCTTTATTATTCAGCACTGTGACCTATCTGCTACTTTTTTTCCCCCTCTCTGAATCCTTAAGAAGTACATTAGGACAATGATAAAAAGCCCAGAATTTTTTCTTTCTAGTATAACATCATTAAAAGTAAGGCCACTTAGGGGCACCTGGGTGGCTCAGTCAGTTAAGTGTCTGACTCTCAGTTTCGGCTCAGGTCATGGTTGCAGAGTCCTGAGATCAAGCCCCACATCAGGCTCCCTGCTCAGTGCTCAGTCTGCTTGAGACTTGCTCTCACCCTCTCTCTGCCCCTCCCCCCACTCGTGCACACTCTCTGTCTCTAAAATAAATAAATAAATAAATCTTTTAAAAGAAAAAAAGTAAGGCCACTTACTGTACAAGGCGTACATATTTTATAGTGAAGAGAGATTTGGTTAAGCTTTATAAAGAGTGACAGAAACTTCCATAATTATTTGTACAAAAATAAACCAAGAAAAAGTGATTCTCTCTTTCAATGTCAAAATGACTACAGGTCAAAAATAGATATGGTTTAGTAAGTTACACAGGGAAAGACTGATATCATATGATTTCACTTATATGTGGAATCTAATAAACAAAACAAATGAATAAACAAACACAAAGCAGAAACAGACCCATAAATACAGAGAACAATTGTTGGTTGCCTGAGGGGAGGGCATGGGGGTGGGTAGGCAAAATGGGTGAAGGGAAGTGGGAAATACAAGCTTCTAGTTACAGAATGAGTACATCATGGGAATAAAAGGCATAGCATTGGGAATATAGTCAATGGTATTGTAACAGCATTATATGGTGGCCATTGGTAGCTACACTTGTGGTGAGCATAGCATTAATGTATAGAGTTGGGGAATCACTAGGTTGTACACCTGAAATTAATATAACATTTTGTATCATCTATACTGGAATGAAAAAATAGATATGGTTTACTTCAACTTAGTTAAACAGCCAAACTGAACTTGAATTAGTCCATTTCTTAAAAAATAAGAGTTCTAATATTACAGAATACATTAAAAGCATGCACGTCCTTTAGATAAAATGTTTATGTACTCTATTGTGGAAGAGAGGCAATGGGTTCCAATCTAACCAAAATTTGTTGAGTGACAGACATTCTGTTAGATAAACTGAAACAAATAATCTGCAGCAGAAATAATTCTTGGAGAAGAGTTTATATTATTGATAGATTTCACTTCTCCTAGTGCCAAATTATTATAATACTCCAGTACTAAAGTTTCTTAAGTTAAGTACTTTTATTTACAACATCATGTTGAGTACAATATTGAGAAATATACAGCTGGCTTATTGGGAAAGAATACTTAATTATCTTCCTAAATTTTTCAGAATGTTGGGTTCCCCCATATTCTTTAAGAAATCAGTATTTCTTGTAGCAATTTACCATATGAAAATGGATCTTAAGCAGGCTCCTGAATGCTCACTTGATAATGTGATGACTTACAGAAATTTTCTTTTTATTTTCAAGTTATACCATGTTAGAGATTGAAAATGTAACTCTCCTTAAAACACTCACCTGGTCATAGGAAACATTTTATTCATCCTCTCTGAATGTCAAAATGAGACCTGGATCACACTGTTCACACTCCCTGATATAAGCAAATGAAACTGGCAAAGCCCTGGGGAAGATTCTTTTAGTGGCATAGATAATTTACAGAAAGTGTTATCTTTCTCATTAGGATGAGCTTAGAAGAATTACTGATAAATATATATGCATATATATAGATAAGATACGACTCGACCTACACCTATATTTATATACTGAATAACATGGACTGTAGATTGATGGAGATCAGAGTATTTTCTTTGAGACGCGGCACTTGAAAAACGAATACAGGGTCAGACAGAGATAAAAATATATTGGACTGTGAGCTTAACCAATGCCTTAACCCAAATTCTGTTTTTCAGACCAAATTCATCTAATAGGTCACTAATGACTGATACTGATGAGACAGAATCAGAAAGATACTGGCCTCTTGCAACAAAGAAAGTATTCAGATAGAAAAGCAATTTTGCCCACTGTTGGTATGTCATTTTTCAGTTGTTTATCACCTATATTTGCATATCATTAATTCTGAAGCACTTTAGCAGACTATTTCAGTGATTCTGAGACGTGTATTTAAAATGTTCACATCTGTGACTCGGGGCTATGCCTTACACTTGGTAGAGTCTTATGATTGATAATTCTCCATGTTTGGCTCACTCTCCTTTGGGGTGACCTTCTGTTCTAGGACAAATGGAGACCATCAATGCCTAAAGTATCTATCTGACAATCACTCTGTCCTCACTCTTTCACTCTTCTCTCCAACTGGTAAATGCTAATCCCTTTGTCTTGTCCTTTCTCTCTACTGAACCTGAGCCAAAAGGTCCTTGGTTTGCGATTTTTTTTTTTTTTTTTTTATACTTAGCAAGTATGTTTCAAGGCAAGTGAGTTTTGAGGGCCTGGCTCTGGTTCTGCTGGGTGCCATAGTGCATTCTACACAGACTTTCTTTTGCTTTTACTTGTGCAGGAGATCACTGGGGTGTTCAGCTGATTCATCTGTGCCTGAGGGGTAAATCTAAAGGAGCTTTTACTTGGCAGTATTTTTCTTTCCTACTTATGCATATATTAATGGCTCATCTTATAATCAGTAACACTTTAAATTAGTTTAAATATGGTAGATGTTTCCACCACAAAGGATTCTCTTTTCTACTACATCTGGGGAGCTATGAGAAAAACACCATAAAGTTAATTTCTTTACTATAGACCCTTTCAGATTCTTGAATATCCTGTGACTCTGATATAGTATGCAACATTATTCAAGAGTATTCAACCATAGAATTTATTCTTAGGGACTAACTCATGATACCAGTACTCTGAGGAATAGAGTTTTGGGAAAACCTGCTACAGAGTGATTCCTCCTAGATTATTTTTAGACATCTTAAAATCTCTGTGTCTCTGACTTTGACCTTCTTTCTACCATCCCAAGACTCACTTGCATTTTGACATATTTTTCCTTCAAGCCATAGAGGTAGAAATATCCTTGCCATGTGTGTTTTCAAATACACTCTAAAATAGGTTCTAATTTAGGGAAACAATAATAAGCTTGATTTGATAATTTTCTACAATGAAAAATTTTTCTGTGATTTGTGTGTGATCCTTAAAGCAAACCTTTAATTTGGAAAGGAAATATATTTCCCATCCTTTACTTCACTGAAATTGGAGATAATACATTTTGTAAAATAAATTCAGCTGAGGCATTAGAGTTAATAATATTTATGGCCAAGGTGATTAAGCTCAGAAAACAACAAAAAGACTATGATTTTCAAGTTCAAATTACAATGGCATAAATTTGCTGCTAAAATCAAGTTGATTAAAACTGTTCTCAAATCAATAGAGACCACAAGAAAGCATATTTGAGAAGAAATGTTTACCTTCATCCCTCCTTTATCTCCTTCAGTCTACTCTGAACATCGGCCCACTTAAACCACCTCTCTCTTTAGCAGCACCAAAATTGCCA
The DNA here is from genome assembly GCA_028646535.1 of Procyon lotor. Lineage (NCBI taxonomy): Eukaryota > Metazoa > Chordata > Mammalia > Carnivora > Procyonidae > Procyon > Procyon lotor. The sequence goes on along the minus strand of CM053607.1, from coordinate 43,397,039 downwards.
CAGCAGACAGTCACTTACGATTTAAGAAACAGAGAATCATCATTACTCTGTGTCTGCATTCTTCATCCATTCCCTGAAGTCCAAACATGCCATCTCACAGGCTGAATAAAACATACCAGTGACAGAGCACAGGGGATATTAAAGTACTTACCTTTTCTGGAACTACACTTTTACCATCCCATGCATAACCTCTCTTGGTGAAATAATTGACCGTGGCAAACTCGATCAGAGCTGAGAACACAAAGGCGTAGCACACTGCAATGAACCAATCCATAGCAGTGGCGTAAGCCACCTTAGGGAGGGAATTTCTGGCACTGATACTCAAAGTTGTCATGGTGAGCACAGTTGTTACTCCTGTAAAGAGAGAAATTAAGTGAATCTGTAGGTTCACACCACAAAATTTGATCACTGGAGGTCTGCCTACTTGTGCAAAGGGAAACCAGCAGGACCATAGATGACAGTGTGCTTTTTAGTTCAATCCATTTTGGTTTGGGATGGATGAGTTTTAATTTAACCCCAGTGTAGTTGGCAGTTCATGGTATAGCAGTATTGAAGGGAATCTCTTGGAGGGATAAACTGCTCTGCTATTGAGAAGCTGTTAATAAGATCATGAATTCCTTTAAATGGGTGCCTTGAACAAGGTGTCCTCAGCAGAAAAGGAAGTAATACTGTCTCACTGTCCCCAACTCTTTGAAACAGAAAGCACTGATCTTCATTGTCTGACCCGTAAGAAATTGCTGGATCCTCAGCTCTGTTTAATATTCTATCTGCATATCCTAAATGTATAAACCAAGAAGCCAACAGCTTCTTGTTAATCATCGATTGATAATTGAATTATTTTAGGATAATATTTTGTTACATTATTTTTAATTAATTATTTGAGGATAATATTTTGTTATAAACTCCTCTGTTTTTACATTATCGTTCCCCCCTAATTCTGATGTCGCTCCTCTTTTGAAGAAACTCCTGAAATGTGTTGCATGTCACTCGCTTGAAGGCATACAGCACAGAAGTGACAAAACAAACACTGGAGCACAATCTTTCCCTTTCTCTGTTAATGCTGCCTCATCTGCCCTAATCTGCACATCCATCCCTAGTGATTAAAGTTACCAATATTCAAAGTGGTTTTCAAGTCAGTTGTTTTTAGCTTATTTAGATAATTAGTGTACCTAATGCAGTAGATAGAATGTTGTAAGATACCTTTTAAGCCATTTGAAAGTGTATTAAAAAATTCACAGTAACCCAGTAGACTACATGGTGTGGAAAAACTCGCCTCTTCCCCTAACTAGTCCAAAACTCGCCACTTACTAGCTCAATGGCTGCATAGGCAAATTCAATTCTAGGGACCTCAGTCTCCATATGGACTGCAAGAGGGGTCATTTAGATTTCATTCTCTCAACTATCTATCATTGCTGAAATTCTAAGAGAAATTTCTGCACAGTTATTCACAAGATTATTTCAGGATTAAATGTAACAATATGTAAAACATTTTAAAGATGACAAATTATTGCTGTGGAAGATACTGTCATTGGATGTGTCTAAAACTCATACCTATGATTACCCCCTTCTGATTAATTTTTAGAGAACCAGTAGTATCACACAACTGGTAGATGGTTGATTTTTCATAGCTTCTTTAAACCACCCAATATTCTCTAGTTTTCCATGAATTTTAAGGTAGACGATCTTTGTAACTATGTTAGGAAGTGATAAGATTAAGAAGAAACACAGAGACTTTTATTAAATCATATTTTTGACACACGGTCACAGATGTAAGGAACAGACTTACTTTAAACTTTGGAGATGTTACAAAAAGTTCTGGGGTACTAACTGTATTATATAACTAACAAATGGTTTAAGGAATAGTGGCTGGTAAACAGCCCTTAAATTTGCATATCAATATCAACTTGAGCAAAAAGCAAGGTAATTAAATGTTGGTATTTGAGGAACAGAACAACCCAGTTTCAAATCCCAGCTCTTTAATTGCTGAATGACCTTGGAAAAATTACCTCACAATTCTGAACTTCTACAGTTTTTTTAAAAAAATTATTTCTTTGTAAATTAATAAGACTAACTCAGAGGGCTATTATAAGTATTAAATAAACTAATGTAATAAAGTGTTTAGCATTGAACCTGATACCACGAACAAAGTTAATGGCTGTTATTATTAACAACTTCGGTCCTTGTTAATAAATTTCTGCTACAGTGAATTCCATTTTTTTTCCCCCAAATTTTGGTTCATGTAGGCAATTGTCAGAAGTAATTTGGGAATGTGTGGTTTGTTTTTTTTTTTTTTTTAAGATTTTCTTTATTTATTTGACAGAGAGGAGAGAGATCACAAGTAGGCAGAGAGGCAGGCAGAGAGAGAAGGGGAAGAAGGCTTCCCGCTGAGCAGAAAGCCTGATGTGGGGCTCAATCCCAGGACCCTGAGATCATGACCTGAGCTGAAGGCAGAGGCTTAACCCACTGAGCCACCCAGGCGCCCCGGGGATGTGTACTCTTAAATTAGATGTATCCATAAATTAAGTTAAGAAGGGCATAAAGAGAGGAATATGTGTGCACACATATGTGCGCGTGTGTGTGTGGTCTTATAATTCCTGCTATACGGTATATGGACAGGGAAAAGAACAAAAATGTGTTGAGCATCTATTGAGTTCCAAGAATCCAACCTGACAATTTACATATTTTATTTTATTCTTCTCAATTTTTTAAGCAGCACTATTTTACATTAACCGCACTCTCATTTAATAGGCAACTGAATCTTAAAAAAATGAAGACTGAAAGTAAAACTTGGATCTATCTGGCAGCAAAATGACACAACCACATTGCCTCTAAATGACAGAGCATGAACTGGCAAGATGATGATGTTTGAAGACATAAAACAGGCTTCGACTTTGTTACATTCTGGATGCCTTAATACTCAACTGTTACAAAGTACAACTTTTGTACTTTTTTCTTTTTCCTTTGTGTATTATTTCTTTAAATATCTATGACCCTCTCGGGCATCTCACTCAGCACAGAGGAATGTGCTGAGCTGAGACTAAAAACAACAGAAACATGTGTTCTAAGTAAATGTGAAAAGGCTAAAGGTCTTGGGAAATTGTATTTGTGATTGTACTGAACTTAAAACATTAGAAATATATAACTGGATACACGGAAATACTTGCCACATTTGAGTTTACAGATATGTAGCTATGTTCAGATATCAGATTGTTGAAAATGTTAAGACAAGGTTTTTGACTTATAAAACATTCCAAAATGCTTTAGAGAATTTCCAAAAAGGAAGGGTAGTATTTATTAGGGTAATAAGGGGGAAGAGTGAGCATTTAAAAAAACCTTTTTCACTATAGTGCTATTGTATATGCTTACAAAAATAAAAATAAAAACAAAACATATGTTCTCTATTCTATTTTTCTCAATTTTCAGTGACTAAAGGGCTCAAACTGAATATACATATAGAAATAAACATCTTGACAAGAGTTCAATCTTTAGTGCTCGTAAGTGGCTTCAACATTAGTTAATAATAAATGATAATTAAAATATGTTTGAAAAGAACTACTCTTGTGCTCTGCAGCTGGAATCATTCTGGATATTAATACACCTGTGTTCCTAGGATACTGTCAGAGCAAGGATTTGTCGGTTTCCAACCTGGAAGAGTTGAAAAGATTCTTTTCTGGGCGCTTGTAGCAAAGTCTTGCTTTTTTCCCCGAGATAACTGATTTTCCCTTACCTTGCCTATTCTGGAAGAATGATACCATAGGGATCTCTGCACATGAATAATCTTCAGTTTCTTAAGGCTTTTTATTCCATAGTATAGAGTCTTAAACATAGCACGTGCCTAGTTGATATTCACATGCATCTATCTACATACATTAAAAGAGCTTGCTATTCAAAGAGTTTTTGAAAAAAACTCACCATAATGAGAATGGTAATTCTTTGAACCTTTCTATTGTGCTAACTTCAGATTTTAATGTATAATTATTTTTTCATTCCACTTTGCAACGTCATCAGTATGATATAACTTGCCCTCCAGCCCCTTGCCTGCATGTCTTGATTGGCACTTACCAAAGACAGTCCTTGCTGGTACAGACTCTCTGTTGAGCCAGAATGAAACTTGGGAGAGAATAACCGTCATTATGCATGGCAGGTATGTTTGAATAACAAAGTAGCCAATTTTTCTCTTCAGATGGAAATGAGTGGTCATAACAACATATTCTCCTAGAGGGTGAAACAGACAGTAAGGTTAGCAATTTGACCCTGAAAAGAAGTTATCTCTGGATTTTTCCATCAAAAGCAAAAACTTGGACTAGACTTAAAACATGTCTCCATGTGACATCTGGCTCCCGAAGAGAAAAACATTTATCCAGGAAAGAACAGAGACATCATGAAAACACAAAATGGGTTTGAGGATAAGATTGAGGTGCCAGAGATCTTATGGATATTGCTATGCCCTTATCCGTATATCACACATTTAAGAGAGATAGCTGAGCATCTATTTACAGAATGGCTTTAATGACCACAAAGGCAAAGTGCAAAATCCTGATGACACATACTAATGGATTAGAACAGACCAAATCCCCAGTTTACCACTGCAGAGGACATTCTGTGTAGTAGAGGAGCTTTGGTGTTCAAGTTAGGAGAATTCCAGTTCTAATGTCAGTACTTCATTTGAGCGGCTCTGTAACTCTGGGAAAGTCATTTAGCCTTAGACTGATCTTTGGAATGAGGAGAGTAGGATAGAATCCATGGTTTCTCAAAATTTATTTTGAGGAATACCTTCACCAGGATCACCTGGGAATGTTTTGAAACAATCAGTTCTTCAGGTTCTAACTAGATACACAAACCATTCTTTAAGGGAGGCCTAGAAAATCCACTTCAATCTAGCTTTTGAACTGCTCCAATTCATAGCCTGGGCTAGGAAATAAGGGACTAGCTGTGCACACTTCATGTCTTTGTATATATCAAAGTCTGATTTCATTTAAAAAAAGCAATTTCATTTACCAAAGCGACTGACATGCAACCCAAATTATAGTTTTTTTTTTTAAACTGATGTTATATTTTCTCAATCTTTTTCAAAGATTTATAATCTTTGAAAATTTTAGCTTTATCCATTCTGAATACATACTTAGCTATCTGTGGGTGAGTAGGAGAGAAATAGGTGTATTCTTACTAAGAAAACATAACTTTCTTTGGTATTCGCATTGCTCCAACTTTCTCTTTCCCTTCAACACCAAATTTTGCCCTACGCAACCTGTAATTTGGTCTCAGCCCATGGCCATCTAGCTTCAGACTCTATAATGTGAATAAAACCGTTCACGATCTCTTAATATTCCTATCTTTATCTTTCAGCAAAGTAATTGGAGAGGTTCCTGCTGTAGTTCTCCTTTCAGATTTCTTCCTTTTTTTTTTTTTTTTGTCTCTAACCAGGAATTTCCCTTCTCCCCCTGCCCATAGACTCATCTGTATCTAAAGGGCTGCCAAATCTATAGCCCTAAGTGACACTGCTTTCAAAATCAACCTGTATTCCCAAATATCTACTGGACATCTCAGAAATACTGATTTTTCATTGACATCACCAACTATGTTTCAAAAACTGACATTACTTAACCTTCACATAAAAAAAAAAAATAATGACCAGCATATAGCTGTGCTGGTTTTCCACTTAGAGTCTATTTCTAAATTCATGGTACTCTCTCATCTGTCTACTCACTCAGACTAAAATCTTGGGATCAAACCTTGGATGTTAAGTAGGGCTTCTGAGAGAGAGAAAAAGGACTCAGTTGATCATTACAATTTTAATTTCTCCTGTGCAGTATCTCTCAGTCTATCTCTTATCTCATGGTCACTGCTCTTATCTCTTTTGTAGATCTATTAACTGCCTTGTTTATCTCCAGTCACTTCCTCACTCTAGTTTTTCCCTAAATTTTGATGTCAGAGTAATCTTTTTAAAGCATACATAAAATCTTAAAATACCTTAATGGATTCCATTATCTACATTAAGGTATCTGAACCTCAGAACTATTGACATTTCAGACCAGATAATTGTTAGTTGTAGGGGCTGTCCCATATGTTTTTGGATATTTGACCTCTACCCACTAGATGCTACTAGCAAACACTCTGCCCTTCCCCAGTGTCACAATCAACAGTCTCCAGTGTTACCTACTGACAAACAAACTCTGTTAGCTGGATTTAAGACTCTCCATGTCATAGCTCGCTCGCTCGCTTGCTCTATTATCTATCTATCTATCTATCTATCTATCTATCTATCTATCTATC
>CM053607.1:43377509-43390666 GCA_028646535.1 Procyon lotor | reverse complement strand
ATAAAAAAGTGACAAGTATATTGTGGGGAGAATAAAGATAAGGGCTCTAATTAAGATAATGCTATGTAAGAGTTTTAAAATAAATTTTAGTTTCCTTCTCCACTTTCTTCTCTTTTCCCTCCAAGCAGAATTGGCAAAAATATTGGTAAAATAAATGCATTTACTCTTTGTAGGAGAAAATCCTCCACACACACAAGTATGCTTTCACTGCTGATCATTAGTAACAATTGCCATTGACTGATCACTAGTAAGTAACTTCAAATTTATTTATAGCTTCTGTTTACATTTATAATAAAATCTGATACCTTTTATTTTAACTAACTTATATCTTTATATCCCTCTCATTAAACTGAAAGTTACTTGGAAGAGGACATTTCTTTGAATAAAGCATTACGTATTCTAAGTATTCAACATCAGTGTATGGTGACAAGGGATGCACTGAGGTTTAAGGGCACTCACTCTAAGGGTAAATACTAAGGGTAAATACAAAGTTTACTAATTTCTTTTTGGTTTCTGTAGATACCCTGGGTGATGATTCCAAGGTCATCTGAAAGAAATGAGTGATTCAAATTTGAGAAAAAGGCAGAAAAGCAACTTTCCCAGTTGTAAAATGTAGTCTTGTATGGACATGGCCATGTTACATTTTGCCCTCTTAGCAGTATGCATTATTATTCCTAACCATTCATTCAACTGTGGTTTACAAAATGTCATCAGCTCAAAGAAAAAATTCCATCTTTCATATAATGTCAGAAAGATGAGTGTGTATACATATTCCATTATCATCTTTTGTTGTTTACAATGTGACATTTTAGGAGAATATTATTTTAGAGGAGCTATTATTCCACATTATATTTGTTATATAAACCACCTCCTCACTAACAAATTAGAGAAAGAATAGGAGTATTTCAAATCTATTGAAATAATTTTCCTCAATTAAAAAAAAAATCTAAGAAATTTTATTACAAAAGACGTAAGTAAGGAGACAAAAAGGCAGCAAAATCAGAATCATGTTGTAATAGTTTAAAAATAAAAGAAAATCACAACAAAAAAAATCAATCTCCTAAATTGAATTGAAAGAGTATCTCTAGACATCAAGTGCTTATGCACTAAGCATGTCAAATTCTCTTCCTCTAATTCAACAGTCTAGAAGAATTGTAATTCAAATATCCTTGCATATCATGTAACCCTCAGGGAAGCTTGTAAATTAGATGTGACAATATTTCTGATACATTACCATGTAAAATTAAGGAGAAAGAAAGAAAAGAAGCAGGGATATAATTCTATAAAGGAGCTTCGAGGGTTTGTTTAGTAAATGGCTTCCATTTACTTGAAGAGTAAATACTTTGCTTAACTTTGACTTCATTTTCCTCATTCAATTAAAATAATAGTGCTTTACTTAACTATTTTTTAGGATGCTGGGAGGATACAATGAAATGATAGACATGAAAGTTATTTAAAAAATTGAATCATATGCAGATTGAGAGTGTGAAGATAGAAATGTTAGAAATATATTCTCTCCATCTCTAGAAAGCAACCATCAAAGTTGTAGTGAACATAGGTCCCTATAAACCTCTAAAAGGTCTTTATTAGGTCATTTTCCTTCCACATATTCTAAACTTTGTGTTTTCTAAGCTATGTGTTTCCTAAGTTTTTATGCTGCTTTTTTAAGAGGAATGAGAAATCAAAGATATCATTGAAGTAGGAACTGGTATTTTAATATCTGTGTCAAAGAGTTCTGGAATAGAAATAAGAAAAAAAAATGGTTAGAGTTCTAGGCCACTGAGCCTTTCTAGACCTGTCTCTTCATGTGAAATATGAATAGGTTGACCAGATGACTATAGAAGTCTTTTGCCCTACCCCAAACCCCTAGTTCTTACATTTTATGGCTACAGTTATTTCTCTGGAGATCATGTACTAGGCTTCAAAATGGGGGCTTTGAGGATCGTGGGATGAATGTTGATCACTCTTATTGCCCCCGGTCAGGGAAAATGGTTGCTTTCCTCATTCATTTTGACTCTACAGGGTCATTCATAAAGATGACTTAAAGATGACTCATCCAGAGAAGACTATCTTTAAGAAAGAGGATCTCAGAATTTCTCTTGGTCATCTGTTATAAGGATAAAACACAGTCACTCATAAAGAAGAAACATTCTTATTCAGCAAAGCTAGCCTAAATTTCCTTCGATCAAATCTATCTTTGACTTTGGTAAATATGAAGGTTTTATAGTCATAAACATGTATTTTCAAAAGGCATGGCATACTATTATATTCTTATTGTTTTCTGGCCATATCATTATGCCTAGTCACTAACTTTATTGTATTTCTCTGTATAAGTCATATTTTCATGCTCTTCAGCCACTGTTATAATTTTTGCACAGTATCTCCTTAAAAAATTATTTAGGAAACATAATGTGGTATAGTAGAAGGAGATAAGGGCAATGTCTGGGGTCCAGTTCCAAATTGCCTTCTCTGATATTTCAAGCAGAAATGACTTTTTAATGTTATGTCACTCCCTTGTACTAACTCTATCATCATTATTAATAGTAATATCTAACATTTATTACATAATTTTTATATGTCAGATACTCTGTTAAGCAGCTTACAAGCATTTTTCTTATTTCAGTCTCACAGCAGCTCATAAAGTAGATCCTTTTATCATCTCCACATTGTACAAGAGAAAGATGAACAAAGAAGTGTCTTACCAAAGGTCAGACAGCTAATAAGTAGTATAACCAGCACTTAAACCTTCACAGTATAATTCCAAAGTCCACACTCTTAAATCCATGCTGCACCACATTCTTGCATTTAACATATGTCTGCATTGCCTGTTATTAGTCATGCGGTTGAGGGCACTCTGAAGCTAGACTACCCTCAGGTTCAAATCTCAGCTCTGCCACTGCCTAGCTGTGTGACCTAGGAAAAACAGTTAAATGTCTCTGGCTTCAATTATGTTCCATTGTAAAATGGATATAATAAGATTAATACCTATATCCTGGGATTGTTGTATTAGAACAATGCCAAGAGCACATGAGCTACTTATATCAATCAACTGTGAGCTTCTTGAGGGCAGGAATGACATGTCCTTCATCTGTCTTCCCCAGGCCCAATTACAATGTCAAACACAGTAAGTGAGCAAATGGTTGAAGGAATTAGTGAATAAATTGTATTAGATAACACGGAATTGTATGGGATTTGAGAGCTGACTGGACTCATCCTTCCATGTGACTGTCAAGGTTTTTCTCTATCAGGTAAGTAGGTGTACTTCCAACTAAATCTCCAACTTATTGTCTTCTCCCAAATCTAATGGCAGACTTCAGGAAAGATAGTGGCCTTTAATGGTTTTGTACTGAATTAAAAAATCCAAGCATTGGATTGAGCCTGATATCACCCCCCTCCTATGTCACTGAAGTGATCTAGAGGTATTTGACTTGAAGAGTTGGCTCAGGCAAGTAGGGATACCCCAACTAAGAGGTGATCAGAATTGCTTTTCTCCCCACAAAGAATTTTAAGGTAGAGGAAGATGGTTTTTATCTAATCATTCTCCATGTGGTGCTCTTTCTTGCTATCATTCCCAGTCTTCTGGCAGAAACAGGGACGTAAAGCACTCAATGGCATTTATCTTAATGTTTTTAGGGCTCCACAAGGATATGTGAAATATGGGATTGGAGACCTTAAAAATATCTTTGTTTCTTCCCATAGAAATCTATCAGGGTGGATTTTTGATGAGCTAAAGTACACCCAGAGGAGGTGTATAGTTCAGTGTTTTATTGTGAGGTTGAAAATGTACACCAAAGTGAGCTCCTACATCTAAGAATTTGCTCATTATTTTCCTTACCTCCCTTCCCTTCCCTCTCCTCCATATCCATTATGGGAATGACAAGAAAAAGCTCTTATTTGCACAGGTAAACTTGCTGCTTTAACACAGAATGAGTACTTTTAACAGACCCAGAGTATGAGGTCCAGCCAGTTTGGTGATGGGGGGTTGGGCCACTGCCTCTCATTCCCTAGCTCCATGTATGCCTGTATATTATTTCTGAATAACTAGAGTGTATTTAGGCTAAATCCTGAAGAAGCCAGAGACTCTCCAAGTTTATCAGAATGAGCCACTCACTTTGCCGACATGGAAATTGGTCATAAAGAGGGATGCAAGGATATGTCAAGGTCACTAGCATTACAACTAGAGTGGAGGCACTCCTTTCTTTGAATAACCCTCCTGGCTGTATATACTTCTGCTGTTAAATGCATGCCACTGGGGTTGAGTTATTGTTGCTTTCACATCCCTCAGCCTTCACTCTAATGGTAATGGAGAATTTCTTGAGGGAAAGTTCTATGTTTATTATTTCCAATGTTCTGGGCCTAAAAAAGTGATTATTTGGTTCCCAACAAATACAGATTAACAACATGAAAGTCCACCTCTGCAGCAATTCCTCCTGGATTATCCAGGCTGGATACATTTACTGTTTTATTCATTAATTCACAATATTTATTTAGTGTCTCTTCTGTTTCAGCTTCTATAGTAAATAATAGGAACACGGAAGACAGATATGGTCCTTGCCCTCACAAAAATGTCAATCACAGCATTTAACACCAATTTTGATAATTATAGTTTATGTCTTTGTCTTCCCTTAGACTTCAGATTCCATGACAGCAAACTCTCTGCCTTATCTGTCATTGACCCTCCAGTATCTACCACAATACCCATTTTATAATAGCATTTGATTTTTAAAAGTGAACACTGCTCATTTTAGTATGTTTTCCCACATAACTTATGAGGGAGAGAAATTTTCAGTATTTTCCATGTTCTGGGATCTCAGACTACATACTATTTTGAGCACTTATCGTATATATTCTGCTTAGTGTTTTATATCATCTCACTTTTAATGCAAAAGTATAAAACCCCCACTATTTAGAAGAGACCAGAGTTTCTAGTTGGATAAATGACTTTCCCAAAGTCACAAGACTTCTATGTGGCAGGACCAGGACCTGAGTGCATATCTTTCTCACTGCAAAATCTAAAACCTTTCTACTATGCCATATGCATTTTTAATGTGGGCAAAATTGAGCAACAATCTTCTCCGTTTTTCAAAATAAGAAACATAAATATTTGGGCTTCCAGAGTAGCCATGGTTGTGACAAAATAAGCAAAAGGCAGATTGCATTAAGCAGGGATTTTTCAATAGCCAGGGTAAGATATACTGACCTGTTACTTGAACTTGTTAGAATTATCGAGGTCCTAATATAAAACCTAAAATCTAAGGAAGAAATTTTTTCTGACAAAAATAGCACATCTGGGGCACCTGGGTGGCTCAGTGGGTTAAAGCCTCTGCCTTCAGCTCAGGTCATGGTCTTGGGGTCCTGGGATCAAGCCCCGCATCGGGCTCTCTGTTCAGCAGGGAGTCTGCTTCCCCCTCTCTCTCTACCTGCCTCTCTGCCTCCTTGTGATCTCTCTCTGTGTCAAACAAATGGATAAAATCTTTAAAAAAAAAAAATAGCACATCTGCCTTTATATATTACCAAATTGCATTTTTTTAAAAGAAATTATCAAAGTGAATGAACTAATTTAAAATTATAAAGACAGTTATAAAAACTTCTGGCTCTTGTTAAGCCTTCACTGATTGAACATAATTTAAATTATTGGGATTGAGAGAGGGTTAAAATCCAAATTTTTATAATTTTCCAACCAATCATCACATTACATTTAGTCACAAAATGGACATTTGCATACCTAAACTCTTATTTCTTAAAACAACTTCAAAAGTTTAAAATTTGGGGTCCAGCTGCTTAACAGTATCTGCTCTAGATCTTATGTATAATGATCACTGCTAAAAATTCACCAAGATTCAATGAATCATTATAAAAAATCAGGCTTGGATGATATTAATAGCTAATATTTATTGAGAGTTTTTTATGTGCCATAAGCTATCATAAGTTCTCTTCAAGGATTTAATTTATTCCTTCCAACAACCCTGTGAGGTGACCACAATCAACAGGCAAGGTGGAAAAGTAAGAATTTAATCCATACATGCTTCCCCAAAAGTTCACATTTCTAAATACTCTGCTACCCTGATCACATAGAACTAGTATCTTTGCAAACAAAGAAACAGAGGCCAAAAGACATTAAATGAGGAATTCAAGGGCACAAATCTATAGAGTTTACACGAGTCCCTAGCTTAACTGGTCTCAGGTTAGTGAAATTTTCTCTCTTTACTTGTGTTACTGAAGAACTTACTAAACTCAAGCATTCCATAAAAACTGTTTATATTTCTTCTGACATAGCTGAGATAATCAACTGGCACTTACCTGTACTAGACTGAACAATTCCTGAGTCTACTGTTTGCCCAAGAAGATCATACTGGTTTAGGCGTGACCCATCTTCTGCTACCACCACTGAGCGTGCTGGCTCTCTGGTCCACTCATAAACAACTTCTGCTCTGGTATAGGCATCTGAAACAGAAGGAAGGAAAATGGTCCATCTGTCATGCTACTTTGATACTCCACATTAACTGGTGAGCCCTATTAGTTTCATATTTTCAATTGCATGGTTCTAGAGTGCAGGCAAGGAAAAAAGAGTCCATATCTCTTATTTTAGGGATTTTTTTTATCCCTTATTTTAGGGATATTTATTTAATTTAGGAAAATTAAAACACGTTTTCCTGATTTGTTTAGTCATTTGTCCACTCTTACAACAAATGGTTATTAAGCATCTACAAAAGACAAAGCACCTTGCTGAAAAAATCCATAACAAACAAGTTTCCCTGATGTTGTGGAATATGCATGGCAGTAATGTGGACAAAAACAGACAAGGTAATAAACACATATTTCAAGTAGTGTTAAATGCAATAAAGCCATATACAATAGGTTAAGGGGGTAGAGAATGAAGGAGGTGAGCCTATTTTAGATAAAGGACTCAGAGAGGGTCCTTGAGGAAATGACAGTTATATGCATGACAGAAATGAGAGTAGAATATGTCTTGGAGAAGAGTTTGCTGGATAGGTGAATAAAGAAGTTTCTTCCTTTGGCAGGTTAAAAGCTTGATATGTTTGAGGAAGAACAGGAATACCAATGTGACTAAAGCTGAGTACATGAGAGATGAAATAAGATTAGAGGCAGAAGCCTGGGTCCAGATTATGTCAGGTCAGAGGAATGTCGTGATAAATGTGAAATATAACCCTGGACATTTTACCAAGCACCCATTTTTAAAGGAACTGTGACTTTACTTCCTTTTAAATTAGTTCTCCTTTTTGTGGATGTTTACTATCATGATGATGATGTTGATGATTTATACCATTTAGCTCACTGCACTTCTCATTTTCATTCACCATGTCACTTTTAACCTGGCCATCCTTCTACAAGAGAGATGAGGTCATAATCCTGATCTGTAATTCAGGAAGGTTAGGGGAGCAGGTGTATAGAACGAGTGAGAAGGAGAAGAAGTAAGGATTCCATAGCTTTTCTGGTTTCTAGTCACAGAACACCCACTACACATGGGGTAGAATGATAGTATATACTTTCCTCTGCTTAGATGTAGATATTAAAAATTAAAAGAACAACATATTAGCAAAAAACAAAGAGTTTCCAGGGTGTTTGAGAGGCCGATATGATCCAAAAGTTGGCTTTACTGTGAAGGCTTTACCCATTGGCCAACTTCTGAATTAGGCATGGGAGACAAAGTGTCCAGGGTCCATAACACTTCTAGGTGGCCAGACAATGTGTTAATTTCTTTTTAAAATTTCTTAAAAAAAAAAAGTGAATATAACCCCATTTGGAATATATTAACTTAAATATAGAAGTTAAAAATATAAAATTATAAATTAAAATATAGTTTTATTTATTTTTAAAAGATTGTATTTATTTAACAGAGAGCATAAAGAGAGGGAGCAGCAGGCAGAGGGAGAAGGAGAAATAGGCTCTCCACTGAGCAAGGAGTCCGATGTGGGACTCGATCCCCAGACCTTACGATCATGACCCGAACTGAAGGCGGCTGCCTGACTAACTAAGCCACCCAGGCATCCCTAGAATATAGTTTTAATATATTTTTTGAGGAATTGTTCACAAACACAAGTGCCTAGAGCCTGTAAAAGTCATAATACATCCCTGCTTCACCCAATATCCACCCCAAGGTAACCAGACTTGAGTGTTTTGTTCAAATCTGTGTTTGTCCAAGCTAAAACTTTATGAGATGTGAAGTGATGGTAGCATTTTTGCACACATGTGAAAGTGCCACAAGAAAGATGAGAGCCATGCCCCTCATTCTCTGAAACAAAGCTTCTTCTTGTCTCTGGGATGAATTTTGCAGAAAGGTATGGTCAGTATTCTCCTGATTTTACATAGGTGTCCAGTATGCTCCAGCATCATTTCTGGACTAATTTACAATCAAGTATTTTTTAATCAATTTTTTTCAGAAGTTTGAGAAAATATTCTAGGAATTAAGTTAGTGGTTATTGCTTCTTTCATAAATGTGTAAAATTGATAAACGAGTGGTTTTGGAATCTGTTCTCATTGATTTTTCTCTTTTAATTGTGGCTGTCCTCATTGACGTGTGTGTGTGTGTGTGTGTGTATTTACAGCTTTATTAAGGTAAAATTGACAAATAAAATTATAAGATATTTAAATTGTTCAACATGAACATTTGATATATATACACATTGTAAAATAATTCCTAGCACTGGGTTAACGCATATCATTAACTTAAATTTCGAATCATTTCAGCATTGCATTTCTTAAGGAGGACTGCATTTGTTAGCATCTAAAACACGATTTATTTTTAAAAATCCCTCAAAGAAGTGCAGAGCACTAGTTTGAGAAGAGCCATATTGCTTACAATTTGTAGGTACCTATATTCAGTAAAGTATTTTTCGTATCATGATAAATTTTTCTTTTTTTAATGGAAAGTTCTCTCTTAAGAAAACATCTCAAGTTTATGGTAATACAGAATCATTGGTAATATGGAAAGACTTTAGAGATCATATAGTTTGTCTCATTTTACAGATGATATACTGAAGCACAGAAACACTGAATGGCTTATTTAAGGGCTTAAATATTTAAATAGCTATTTAGTGGGAAAACTGAGGTAAGAGTATAGAATAACATTCATTTGACCCTGGGAACCCAACATGGGACTTGATCCCAAGACTCTGGGATCATGACTTGAGCTGAAGGCAGACAATCACTAGACTGAGTCACCCAGGTGCCCCAACTAACTAAACAAAATTTAAATAAAAACTTAAAAAAAGAGAAAGTTGGTATTTTAAGATATAAGCCTTCACAATAGGTGATATACCTTATTTCTTCAATTTATTATCTAGAAAGTAGGTCCTATGAGTACTTCCTTGATTTGAGACTATTCAGCATAAAGAAAATAAGGCCTTCAGCTACTTAGTCAAAATGTTGAGCTCAGATTTCAAATGAATCAGCAGATTACCTCAGAAAAATTTTTAAAAAGAAGACAAAAAGCTTTGGTTGGGCTTATGGAAGAACTCTGTGGTGCTACAACACTGGGAACATAGACTTGGTTTCAGAAAAGCATCTGCTAAGAGACACTATCTCTTCACTTTTATGGGCCTTTGTCTTTCCATGTGTATGAAGCAGGTGCACTAAATAATTTCCAAAGTTATTTATTAATCAGAATTCATTTAAATTTCTACTCATCCCTCTCTCCTTATTTACAAGGCATTGTGCTTAATAATCAGTCAGGAAATCATCATTTATCAAGTCTGTACTAGATCTAGCACTTGCCTAGATCTTATTATCAGAATATCATCTCAATCTCTTATTTTAGAATCAAAGCCATATTTGTATTTTCCACAAAAAGCAGTTAAAAGTTGTCAGCTAAGTCATGCACATTGTCTTCAGGTTATCTGGCCTTATTAGAAGGCTCTATCCCCAATAAGCGAAAAGAGTGATGTAACATTGACAGTCAGGGTCTAATGGAAAGTGATAAGGAAAACATCTACTTTTCTGAGTTTAGTTCTTATCAACATATGGATGACTTTGCTTCATAAACATTTATTACATAGTATTCTACTAAATGATTACAAAATCTTCTAGTTTATCTCTTGATTATTTTCTTCTGAGAGATTCTGGCAAGATGTTTGCTTCAAAAACTGGGTCAATACATTTTGAGCCCACTTTTGCCTCAGTTTCTTTACTTCAGAAGTGTGCTAATTAGACCAGGTCAGAGAACTAACTATACAATAAATCAACCACCACTGCTTCTTCTCAAGCCAATGGCAGGCCATGGTAATTAGTCATGGCACTCTCCCACTGAGCTCAGATGCTTATTTTCAATTTCAAGTCTTCTCTGTTTAATCCCCCACAGGTCTTAAATCCTTTTCTGAAGTGATCTTTTCTGAGACTTAAACATTGAAGGGGCATTTAAAACCTGATTATTGTAATTTTCATCTATTCAATAAATATTTATTGAGTGTCTACATTGTATTAGGCTCTGTACTAGGAAATGCTGAACAAAATAGGTTGTGCTTTCATGGGAGTTTATAGTGTCCAGACAATGAAAATGTCAACCAATAAATAAGACAAATAATTTTTTGCTATAATACAACTAAATTAAGCATGTATTATAATCAAGAAGACGGGTAGGACTCTATGTAAATTTAGATAAGGTCATTAGGGAAGGTTCCAGAAGATAACATTTATGCTGAGAAGTAAAAAATGAAAGAAGCCAGTTATATGAAGAACCAAGGGAAGAGTAACCCAAGTAAAGAAAAGAGCATGTATAAAGTCTCTGAGGTAGAAAAGCAGATTTTTATTTAACTTCAGTTTTCTTACATGAGACATTATGTGTTTTCTACTTGCTATTCATTTCCTCCTTCCTAAAATACCTCCTATTTTCTTCAGGCTAACAATGTGCCTAGTTAAGAATATTTCTTCCCAGCCTCATTTGCAGTCAGCATTGGCAATGGGACACATCTCTGATTAATGAGATATGAATAAATGTCTGCTAGGATTTTAGGAAAAGCTTTTATCTCTTTGATTCAGGTGCTGGTTCTTTCTTTTTTGCCCACTATTCTTTATTTTGAAAGCAAATGCAATGGCTGGAGTTGCAGCAGCCATTTTGTGATCAGGACGAACATCTAAGGGCATCTTAAAATATCATTATTGTTAAAATGCTGACAAAACAACAATCAACCAACAATCACTTACCATCATTCATCTTGTATAAAAATATAAATACCTCTTCTTTTCAGCTAGCTATACTCACAGCTTGAAAACATTCCTGACTAGTATACTAAACAAGTAATTTGTTGTTCAAAACAAGGTATTTCTGAAGGTGAAAGGGGGCACTATTAGTAGTTATACCAGGATATTAGGCAAAAGTAAGTACTGGGCCAGCCAACCTATAATGCATGATCTTCCTAAGTATAAGATTATTCTGTGGATTAGATGAGCTGATACATATACAAATGTTTAATATACTGCCTGGCATACAAGTAACACATAATATATAATATTGTTAAAAATGGAGGTGGTAATCAGGAAAAAACATAGTAGTCTATAACACAGAATATACATTACATTGGGAAAATAATGGGGAGGAGGGAGTTATCATCAAAGGCCTGTTTCGCTGACAATTTTCAAAGCAGTTTGTCCTTGGGTTTCAGTATAAATTAGATTTATAAATAAACTTGCCTCTCCATGACTAGCGCTGCTAGGAGCCTGAAGGCCTTTTGCTATTTTCTTTGCTTGCTGTCTTCCTACACCACCACTATTTTTTTTTCTATGAATCATATCTTCACCAAAATAGTTGCTTAGACTGTCTGTCTACTGGGAACAGAAAGATGGTTAGGTAGTCCAGGAGTTGACTCAATCCTTTTAAGTAACTCTCCTGCAGGAAACCAGGAATACATTGTTCTCACTCCCTTTATATATGCATACTAGTTAAAAGCAGAAGGGTAGAGGAAGACCAGAGAACCTGACTCTGCTGGCCACGGTTCTCTTGGCTCCTCTAATGTGTGCCTGCATAGTTTCAACTAGCAGAAGACCTGACAGTTATCAGAACGGTATCTAGGATACCTACAAAAGGATTAGTATACACATAAATTTCATGGGATATCCAAACAGATCTAGAACTTTTTGAAAGGTTATGATTAGGGTAAATTCTCATCAGACAATATTTTTTTAGGTGCAGACTTCATTATTAAGAAATGATTATCATCCACTGTTGCCACCTACCAATATTTCCAACTGAAAAACAACTTATAATATTCTTAAGGTCAAACAAATATCAGCAATAATACAAAATAAGCACAGTGATCTCCATATATTGGCAGGGCGTTATTATCTATGTGGTAAAAACATCCATACTCCACTTGTTTTTCTATGAATACAGCTTTAACAAAAGTAGAATTTTTCCACTAATTCATTAAATCCATTCTTTCTCATAATAATCTCTTCCTGAAATAACATTAAAAATGAAATAAAAGATTATTACTTCTAGAAAGTATTTTTTTAAAGATTTTATTTATTTATTTGAGAGAGAGAAGGAGAGAGAGAACACAAGGAAGGGGAAGTGGGGGGCAGGGAGAAAGAGGCTGAACAGGAATCCTGATCTAGGCTTGATCCTAGGACTTGGAGGTCATGACCCGAGGTGAAGGCAGGCACTTAACCTTAACAGACCAAGCCAGCCAGGCACCCCTAGAAAGTATTTGCAGCAAATCGCTAAATTTTCTTCACACTTTTTATCTGTCTTCTAACAGACTTTCTAATTGGAGGTTTCTTGCTTAAAGACAGGTCTCTCAGGGGTGCCTGGGTGGCTCAGTCAGTTAAGTGTCCTACTCTTGATTTTGGCTCAGGTCATGAACTTAGAGTTATGATATCAAGCCCCACATCAGGCTCAGCACTCAGCATGGAAACTCCTTGTCCCTCTCCCTCTATTCCTCCCCCTGCTCTCTGTCTCAGATAAGTAAATGAATAAATAAAATCTTAAAAAAAATAAAGACTTATGGGGCGCCTGGGTGGCTCAGTCGTTAAGCGTCTGCCTTCGGCCCAGGTCATGATCCCAGAATCCTGGGATCGAGCCCCGCATCGGGCTCCTTGCTCGGCAGGAAGCCTGCTTCTCCCACTACCATTCCCTCTGCTTGTGTTCCCTCTCTCGCTGTGTTTCTCTCTGTCAAATAAATAAAAATCTTTAAAAAAAAAAA
>CM053607.1:43318883-43377409 GCA_028646535.1 Procyon lotor | reverse complement strand
AGACACTTCCTGATAAATACGACTAGGATGTTATTAACTACAGCAAATATATTAAGAAAAGCAAGAGAGGCAGGCACAAACAGCAGCACCAGACTGAGCTGTTAACCAAAGGATCTAAAAGGAATTATTTACAACAATGATTGGATTTTATCCGTTTGTTTGTTTGTTTTGAGAAAGGCATGACACCAGATTTTGTATGATGGTCAAACATTTCTAATGTTTCCCAAGACAAGCATCATTACCTAATCCACCTACACCCAGAAAATCTTTTGAGACTAAAACTAGATGCAAGCAAATAAATACTTGGATAAAGACTTGGAGAAGAAGACATGGACAGCTAGGAAGAGAAGAGGATATCTCCTCTCCTCGGGGCAGCTCTCCCTATCTCCTTCCTTATAACAGCACTAAATGGCATAAACCAAGAAAGGAAAGAGGCAAAGGAGGATTTGTGGGTGATCTCACTATATTCCAACCATTTTGTTTTATACAAATTTACTGCCTAATGGAAGCCAGGACTCCAATGGGCTTCTCTTTAGTCCCTATCTTCAGTTCTATTTACATTTGAAAAAGGGTAAAGAAAATAATTCACTGAAATAGATTTGATTTTGTTTGGTGGAATTATGAGGAAATTTATGCCAAATTCCTTACATGGTTTTTATAAAATATATTTACTCATATTATTAAGTAGCTCAAGAAATGTGGTAGGGATGGCTTTATAGTCAGTAAACTCATTAAGTGATTGCAATAGTGATTAAAGCAAATATGGAATGTGTAAATTAATGATGAAACTTGCATTTTAAAATCAAAATATTAAGTAAGGAAAGTGATGACATATTAGCAAAGGTGGTGATAAGTTTAGGAGATGGGCAGTAACAGGCTAGTTATTGCACACACACCAGGTACTATGAATTGGTCAACTTTTTAGTAGGTACAAATCTTGTCCCAGAAAATTGTCGGCTGGGAGGAATAAATATGGAACTTAGGCTCAAAAACAAGTGTAGGGTGTTTTGTAAAAGGAGAATATTTCAAGTTTCAATTATAAATAGATCCTACTTGGATGATCTGGAAAGGTCTCAACACATCTGTCCATTAATCCATTTTCTCTCTCTCTCTCTCCCTTTTTTTTTACATTTATCATTCTTTAATTCTACTACATGTTTACTAGCTGAGTCCAACATCTAAAGCAGCTCTTGAATCATTTTTTTCCTTTCTTTTTCATTAGGATATTTTGTATAAAAAGGAAGAAATTCTGTCAGCTTTCTTCAAAAGCAAGGATCACTCTATTCTCACACTAAACAAAATCCACCAAGTCTAGGATTTTGCCTCCATTACCTTTTTGTGCCAAAGGAATACTTGGACAGTCTGAATTACCAAGTACTGTCCAGATCTATAAAAACAACATTCTAACAAGTCACTTGGGTATGAAATAACTGCTTCCCTTAAGAATGAGTTCTGGACAATTTTTAGTTGGTTACAAATTAGGAATATTTTAAACATTTTTTTCTTTAAAAGTATTCACAATGTTTTTGATTCATATTTTCTTCATTGAACCATAAATGAATAAAGATAGCTAGCTTCCAGGTTTTCCAATGTCAAAATGGAAGAAATGTTTATAAAGCAGAAATACACACACACACACACACACACACACACACACACACATTTTTATATATGTAAATATTCTTCAATTGAAGCAAAATTAAGAATATCTATATTCTCAGTGTAACAGATAAATTATAACAACATTATAAATTCATATGCTTCTTCTAAGTGCATACTTCCACAAGAATCTACAGTTTTTAAGATACTTGAACTATTCTAATTTTTTTTGGATTTATCTCCTTTTTAAGTAGAAACATTTTTGGATACATATGTTGAAATTGCTTCTAGAAATCTGATCTAGACCTTATTGGGATGCAGCAATATATGAGGTTAGTAGTAGGGGTAGGAGTTCCTCATATTGATTTAGAGCTGGTTGGAGAGATACTTGAGATACATTACTTAATATATATTATAAATCCCCTCCCACGTTATCTAATCATTTTACTTAATGCTTTAATGCTTGCATAAGACTACTATGTGTTTATTTTTCATAGCGGAGTAATTATTTAGGTTGAAAAAGTGGGCAAACAGGAAACAATATGCTCCACATGGCCCATCAACTTCATAATCACGTATATACGAAAGAGAAAGAAATACAGAAAGAATCAGAGAGAGAAAGGCAGTCATCCTTACCTCATGGTGTACAACAAGGTGCCATCCTCTGTGATCCTCAGGAGTTTGTTCGGCATGGTCATGTTGTGTGCCACTGACTTCTTTCCATTGTGAAAAAAGGTATCTGGAGTCCAGATCTTACTTGCCATTAGGTTATTTAACCGGAGAACGGTCATGGGTCCTTTAAATTTTAATCTTTCATCCTTCCAGCTTTGACGGAAAAATACATCTATTGTATATTCCTAGGTAATTTTGGAAAATGGCAAAGAGTTCACTAAGCTGTATTTTGCAATGCAAATACTCAGATAATGCATAATTTTTGCAACTTTAAAAGTAAAATATGAGCTAGGGGACGTTTTCAGAAGTAAACTTGTGGTGGCCTGTACATATTGGTTTCAGGTAAATCATTTTTTAAAATATCTAAAATGCCTGAAATATTTTTTGGTCATAAAAATTCTACTCATTATCTCCTCAAGTATGTGAAAAGAAAATCATGCCCTTCTCCCTGAACCTCTACCAGCACTCAAAAAAATAGAATACAGTACACGTATAAACAAAACTCATGCTGGAGTTTACTATATAGAGAAAAATGTTTAAATTAGATAATGACAGCTACGAAGATAGAGCATAGTATTTTGGAGGGGCCCTTCCATAGTCTGAAAACCTCACAGTGAATTTCAAATCATTCATGGTTCTAATACTAGCTTGGTAATCCCATCTCCTTTATGGATAGGTAAAAATTTTTTTTTTTTTTTTTTACAGATAACATGTATAGACTTTCAATACTCCACAACAAAGAAGATTATGAAAATAATATGTTTCACTGTTAATTGGGATCTTCGCCAAAAAAAAAAAAAAATGCAGAATATGCCAGTGTGAGTGTGTATCTGAGTATATGTGTGTATAAGACACATGAGAAATGTGTGAAGCTCATCATCATTCACAGCCAGGGAATCTATTTATTTGAATAAACACAGCATTCCTTATGGCAATACCCAGAGACAAACATCTGCTAATCTGAAAACAAGCAATGTGACTTACCAGCTCCTAAAACTGAAAAGGGTAATATCCATCTTCCTTGCAGCACTTGCTACACTGACACTAAATTTGGAACTTAATGGTTTGAAATAAAGATTACCACATTCTTCATTAATCTTAGCATGCTCCAAACTGGAAGGAAGACTAACTTGAAAACATCATGCTACATTTTCTTAATCCCCTAAACTCTGATGCATTAGAAAGCTGTTGTTGTTTTTTAAAATCTTATACATAGAACATGCAGAAAAAATAACGTCTGCGTCTAGGCATATTGTGCATAAATTTAACTATCTTTTTCTCAGTCTTTAAGTAAGATGGGGTAAGTACTGAAGAAAGGTTTATCCTTCTACCACACGTTTGGTATAGCTGAGACCTTCTGATCAAATAACTAATAACAATTATTGGATAGTTTACAGTGTACCAGGCATAGTGCTATATGTTGATAGAGACAGCAACAAGGAAGTGTAACATGATGCCAATTTATGTTTGTGGGCAAGACAAACTACCTTGTTTGTTGCTCATGCTTTTCTGTGTCTGGAAGGGTGACGTAAAAAGGCAATGAGAAACATGACATAGGAATTTACTCACCAGGAAACATTTGTTAAGCATCTTTATATTTAGCAGAGGGAGAAACTCCTTCAACTTGGATGTTGTAAAGAAAACTCATGGAGTAGGATGGGCATACAATGGTATTTTTCCATGAGGAGAGAGATGGGATGGGAACCTATGGACTACAATGGGAAGTGATACAGAGTAGCAGTGCTTGCCAGGAAGCAAAGGGATGGATTTACCCTGAGCTCTGTATGTTCTCTTCTCCAGATCACAGGCTTATGAGATAGGGATATGATAATCAGGGTATTTCTACTATTAAGGAATCAGCCACATAAGCTCTATTTTCTATCCAACTGAACTACTTTAGCCTGTCAAACAGTAGAAGGAACAGTCACTTGTTAAATCAACATGTCCAACTGACCATATTCCTATGACTCCAAAAATTTTATTTTGTTTATTTGTTTCTTGCTTCAAGGAGATTTTTGAAAGTGAAATAAATGTCAAATATTTTAAAAACCTTAAAACATATTTATTATCAAATCTTTGATAACATACATCCCAATGTCAATGATTCCAAAAATTATGTCAAAACTTGCCAAATTCCTCATGTTTACATATTTGCCATGTTTACAACCAGCTTTACTTACCTGTGCTAATGGCAAACACTGAAATCCCCAAATTCATTTATGATATTCTCCCTTCAAATACTGTACTGGCCACAAAAGCATGCACACGCACACTGCAAAAGTAACTGGATAAGCTTTCGTTTCCATGTTCCCTTCAGCTAGAAGTGGAAATGAAAACTGAAATAAAAACACTTGATAATGATCAGATCCTATCTAGGCAAGAGTGTAAATATTTGGTCTCCCATTTTCTGAGAACTGCCCCTGCAACACTGCCATGGTAGCAGTGGAGGTTTTCAGCATGACTTCACCCTTGGGATCATAGTGCACTAGACCAGGATGGGCCAGGGCTCCTTCCTCAGGAAGCTGGAATAAGGGGGAGGAAAGCAGAGCCAGAGCATAATGGCTATGGATGTAAGTTCTAAACCTGCTAACTAGAGCTGAATTGTCTGTCTGCCAGATGTGTGACTTTAGGTCATTCTCTTACCTTTCTAAGCCCCAGTTTCCACTCTACAAAATGGGGATCCTACAGTAGTGATTTCACTTGCCTATTGTTAAGAAGTGAGCTAATGATGCAAGTGAACAGCTTGCAAGAATGTCTGAAACATAGGAAGTTCTCAGTAAACATTAGAAGTTATTCATCTCCCCATTTCTTTACTTTATCAACACAAATTTATATTAGATTTCAATGTAGCTGGAATGAGAGAAGTGCTCTTTGTTTGGATTGGTAGCAGGATAGGAAACCTCAGGAAAGTGAGGTGGTCACAACCAAGCAAAGTAAAATCCAAAGGCAAAGGGAAAGACTCTACAGAAGACTGAACAAGTAGGAAGCTCTGGCGAAGACGTTGTTCAAGGTTCAGTGTTCTAGCCACCACCATTCAAGTGAAAAGTCTCTCCAGGTTACCCTGTTCAATAGAGTAGGTCGCTGGAGAATGTGAGTCTTACTCTGAAGACTGGGACAAAACATCCTTTATGTTCCTAAATAAGTTTTTTATTAAAGTGTTCCCACTTGCACCATCTACTATCATCTGTGTGTGCTTTGACTTCATACATTTTCAGCACCATGGAAAACAGGGCTCTGCAATTGTGCTGCCTGGATATTTTCGTCAGAACATAGTGCCCTGGGATTGTGCCGTTTGATTGCCAATTAATGGTTTTTAAAATAAAGTTAAGGAGTTGTCCTAATTTTGTTTTCTATTCCAGATGAAGTCAGATGTCTTGGGAGCTGTGGAACCTCTAGGGACACATAGCCTGAGTTCAAGTTGCTACTTAGCTAGGTCACTTTCCTCCTCTGGAAAATGCAGATAATAATAATGCCTAGGTAAAATCATGGTATGAGGACTAGAAGAAATATGATCTGTACACCTATTACCATGGTGCTTGACATATTGTAAGCATTCAATACTGTTGAATTTTCTTATAACAGTTATCCTTATTAGATATTTTATTAGTTCTCACTTCAAAAACTACAAAGCTTTTCTTGTCTTGAAAAGTAGCTTTGTCATTGGCCTTCTAATTTTGATAGACTCTAAATTATACTGCTCTTTATGCACAATTCACCCATAATGTGGTTTAAATGAGTAATCGCCAACGAAGTGGCCAGATATAATTTCCACTAGCCACCTAGCGTATCAGTTGTAGACCTGGCTAATTTGGTCCTTTGACAGAACAATTCAAACATTATCTCATTCAGGAATTTTAGGCAACAGGGAGTATAACTGACTTAGACACTGTTCCTTCTTCCTATCTGATATTTGATCAAAAGCCACTGATGAAAAGTAAGTCACAATAATCATAGGCTTAATGGTGTATCAAAAATCCCAACATACACCTTTAGTCCAAGACAAAAAATAAATCAGTGTCTCCTTAAATGACAATCTAAACCATTAACTCAAAGGTATGCCCAATATTTTCAAGAGAAAATGCCTTTATTTGAGCATTGTCCCATAACAACTTGTATTGAGCATCTAGTTTTTGTGATGCACTATGAAAGATGCCAGTGACAGAGAATATTCATTTTTAATTATGATGATAATGATAATAATGATAATGAGGAGGAGGAATAATATCATTATCAGTGTGTGATGTTTATAATGCTTCATCCCCTCTCTATGTTTCCATTTATGAGAAGAGAGCTTCTTCATCAGTGCAAAACTTCTGAATGCTCTCCATTCCCTCATACTCCTCTTTTAGGGAGGGGAAGAGGGAAGAATAATTTCATTTGATAAGTATATCTGGAAGGAGAAATCAGTCTTGCCTATCTCAGCCTCTTCCTAGTGCACTGTCCACAAGACTCACAAATTCTTTTTTTTTTTTTAAGACTCACAAATTCTGATGTATCTCCATGCTAAAAGTTTTATATGGACAGTCTCTGCCCTCACAGAGGGAGGCCAAAGTCTTGCCAGGTGACTGGGTGAGTTAATCTAATTGATTCTAATGTTTACTCTCTGGAAACTCACTTGTCTACAGGTATAACACACCTTCTAGAGGACCTTAATAATTAGTAATAAAGATAATATCCTCTTTCCAAATCCCTATTCTATTATCTTATTTCTCAAAAGGTTCAGAACTCAGGAAAGAGGGTATTATTTGTTGAATCTCACAAGACTTTGTTTGTAAAGACAATATAGACACCTAAGCCTACCAATAAATAAGTAGTACTTCGACACTTATTATAAGTTAACCATGCACTGATACTGTGAGGGATGTGAAGCAAATGTGTCTTTACACTTTTTGGCATTACCGTAGGAAAAGAAGACACTTATATAAGAGAAATAACTTTACAAAGCAGTGATACAAATGACGCCAAAAGCTAAGCTGTTATTTTGCAGTCAATAAATGTGGCTAGAATACAGAAAGGGAAATCTAATTCATTATCGGGTTAGTAAAAAAAAAAAAAGGTTTTCATTAAGATTTTGGGTCTCAATTTGGGCAGTTGTGAAAATGTAGGATTTAGATGGGTGGGAAATAGAGGGAATTCTCCGTGAAGGGTACACAGCATGATAAGGAGCTCAGATGCAAAAATAATAATAACTATTGAGTTTCTTGAGCACTATCTATAAACACTTTACTTACATAGCTCATTTACAATTCCTAACTATCTTACAAGGAGAGGCTATTACAATAATACACTCGTTTTAGAAACTTTGAGGCTTACATACTTAAGTGATTCGCCCAAGGTCAAGCTATTGGCCATGGTGAGATGTGTATTCAGCCGGCCTGCGTCCTAGACAAGTTCAGCTCACCCCCAAGTGCTACGGCCTCACAGAAAGTAGTACTTAAGCAGATGACTAAAGTAAATAGTGAATATTAGGAATAAGTAAGGACGGATGGTAACATCATCTGCAGACTGTATGGAATACGGGCAGAGGAGTTTAAATTTGACCTTAAACCTGACTGGGATCTATTAAATGTTCTTAATTAGAAAAGCAGCATGAGAGAATAATGCTGTAAGACGGAGTTCCAACATAGGAGAATCACAAGAGGTCCTAAGGGTGATCAGCATAGCCAAAAATAGTGTATAACACAGTATTTCAAGAAAGTGGTCTACAGATCAACCACTGTAATAAGCTGCCAAAGGAATAAATCCACACTTATGGCTAATTCTTATATTTCTATTTCCTGCATAGCAATAACAGCTGACATTCATTCAGTGCTTCCTATCTGCTAAGAACTTTTAAACGCTTTTCATGTATGAATTCATTTAATACTTATGATAACCTCATGAGGTATTATCATTACTCCCATCTTACGCATGAAGAAACTGAGGCAAAGAGATATTAAGGAACTTCCCCAATAATACACCCTTATAAGCGCAGAAGCTAGGACTATAAACCCAGGCAGCATTCTGGTTCAGAAATCTGTATTCTTACCCACCACTCTCTTACGCTTGATGACTCTGATTTGCATAGATAGTACATTTCATAACCTGTGTTAAGATCTAAACTATCTAATTATCCTGAGCCAGCATTTCCCAGTGTTTGACTCACAGAGTATTAGCTCTCAGAATGTCAACAGGTACCGCATAAAAGGTTTGGACAAATATGACTGGAAAACACTAGATTAAATGTAGTTAAACAGGTTTCCTTACTTCAGGAGTTGTCAGAGCTTTTACTCTACCAAAGTGGGTACACTTGTGAATTTCCACACTTTGAGAAATGCTGGTTTTAACTGATATTTTCTGTAACTTTTACTCTCAAACACTTGAACTATTATGAAGTCAGAGAACATTCATGTAAAGGTGGTGTCAACAAAAAGGCATTTCAAAAATAATATTCAATAAATATATCTTGGAAATATTTCAGAACAGTGTGCCTTCATGGCCTCTTTATGATTTTTTTTAATTACAGAGGAGCTTGGCTATTATGAGTACACAAATATTACATCAGAGCTCTACTCTTATACCAATTCCCATCAGACAGAAGAGAAATTCATGTTAACTTACTGGGTTGGGAAAAGAAAGAACAGGTATGTATTAATTTTATTTTCATTCTTGGTAATAATTAACGAATTTCTTTTGCAGTGAACTAAACATTTCCCACCAGTGTGTTTTATTTTAACTATTTCTCTAATTCTGGTCAAGTATTCACTCAGCTTTTATACTCACATCCCCTTTCTAGCCAAGAGTAATTCAGAAATCATGATGTTCATGGCTATTCTAGAAGAGTGCTGGCTATCCAGAGACCTAGCATCTTTGAATCAATATGCCCTCCTAAATAAAACGTAAGGCAGATCACAGTATTTGGTTTACAGAACATCACACAAGGCAAAGCAATCATTTCAAGGATGGAA
Source organism: Procyon lotor (assembly GCA_028646535.1). Lineage (NCBI taxonomy): Eukaryota > Metazoa > Chordata > Mammalia > Carnivora > Procyonidae > Procyon > Procyon lotor. Next base: position 43,368,191 of record CM053607.1, on the reverse strand, counting down.
AAAAAGAAGACTGCAGTGGCTGATATTATAAATAGGTTTGGTCTGGAAAGTAAGTGGGTATTTTCTGTGATATAAATATTATATATTAGTATATATTACATATTTTGCATACAGAAAGACACAAAGATAGAGCCAAGCTATGTCAAGTTGCTCTCTAAATACTTGGTCTATGTTTTCCTTTCAAAATTTAAACTTAGAAAATACACCAAGAAAACCAAAAATGCAGTGTCACTTACCATATCATGGTCTGAAACAGGTCCGAAACTGGTGACGAAGATGTCAGTCTTCACTTCAGTTACACGCTCTGATGAAGCAGGAAATTGGGACAGTGAATGTCTATCAACAGTCCTTATTAGATCTCACTACCACATACTCACACCCAAATGGGAAATTTATTGGCTTTGATTAGCTATTTCTAAAATTGGTCCACTGTGTAGTCCTGATAATTTACTGCTTACACATGAAATTACACAGTTAATATTTTTCAATGGAGAATGGAGCCTAAATATGCCACTTAGGGAGGCTGACTTATGGAGAAGTTAGCTGCTGCTTAATGAATTTCCCAAGAATGGACACACTTTCCTAATGATACCAAGCCATTTCACATTATAATAAAAAAATATGTTAGCATATGGGTGTCATTTAAGCTTAAATATTCTTACAGAGCTCACCAGATTCTCCAGGTATTTAGGATACTCCTGGGAAGTATACAGTATACTGTAGCAAGCTTTATTAACTCCTTAAGGACTCAAGGGTATGTTTTGTAAATGATGCTTTCTGGCATTAAATCATAACTGAATTATCCAAATTACTCCCTGGGAAAAATCTGACAACCTATATCAATACTTTCAATTTTGAGGGCAAGAAGAATATATTATGGCACAGAAAAAATTCATTTAATAGATTCCATTTCCAGTTCAACATGATTTTATTTTATTAGTCTCTGAGGCATATATATCAACCAATAAAACACATTCAATGTAGTTTGGTGACAATTCAACACAGGCATTTTCAAGGAAATTCAGTCATCACCCCCCCCCCGCCCCCCGCCTAAAAATGATAGAAAAATGGTGCTTTCATAAAAGGACAAAATTTGTTTAGAGGTGAAAGTGAAAAGGATGGCTTTGTAATTTTAAACTGTAGCTCTGAGAAATAACGGTCCAGTATCTTAAGCAATTTATTTTATTTATCAGGACATTTATATCTCTGAGGTAGGACATTAAAAAGGTGATCCAGTATGTGCAGTAATGTATTCTTTTGAAAATCAGGAATTTTATCTCTCAGCAATTCACTTGTAAACAGTTAATACTTTCAGTATTAATTTTTCTCAAGAAGGTCATGCTGTATACTGTACATAAGGTGTACCACAGTGTGAATATAATTTGGAGGTAGAGAAAATCCCTTCAATAACCAATACAATATTTTTTTGGCTCATTTCCATTCCCCCCCATTCTTTCTTTTCTTCCTTTTTTTTCCCTAACAATTTCATTGGCTCCAAAATGCTTAAATGAGCCCCTTGACATAAGAATTATCTGAGATTTACTCTTTAAAAACTTGAAAATGGAGGACATAGTTTGAGACAAAAAAAACAGAGCTGTGTTTTTAGAACTCACTTCCTTCCAAAGTCAGTGTTAACTTTCTATAGCAACTATATAGCTTGAAAGGAACAGCCATCGGCAATGTCTTAGCTCAAGTAACCATTGGCCTCTTCTGGCTGTCTCTATCCTTTCCCTGTCTGCAGTCATTTTCCGAGTGTTTACATCTCTCTTTCTCCCCTGCACCCTCTTTCCATATGTATCTTTTACCCGATTAACTCTTTTTCTTAGTTTAAACATCTGTTATTTCTTAAGACTCCATCTAGAGCTCACACTCTATTAGAATGCCAGGACTGACTTTCAATTAAAACAATAATAAAAAGAAAATGCATGCTATCTATTCCCAAAAGCTAGAATTTATTTTATTAATTGAGCTCATTTTTGTCCTTTCTGTTTCAGCACTTTCCTTTCTAGTTCAAGCAAAGGAGACTTTGATATGAAAAAAATATGCACTTATTGCCATGAAAATAGTACAAGAAGAAAGATAGCAGATAATAGAGACTTGGGCATATTTTCATCCTAATTCCAAATGTCTCAGGTATGCTCCTTATTGGAAATAATTTTATTTCTTGTTATTTATGTAGATTAATTTCTTGCAATTAAAAGCACCCTATATTATGTGACCAAAGAGAATTAATATCTATATTTTCTTTGTACATACATCTTGAAATAGTTGGATCCTCTTGTTATTTTATCTATTTTTCTAAGTGGTTGCTTCAACCTAATTTTGTTTCTAAGGTTGAGCTTTGATTCTCTGCAGGTAATAAACTCTAAGACTTATGGTGAATATCTTACAGATCCGAGTAACAACTATAGAATTAAAATTATGTCCATTCTTTCATTTTTATTTTTGCGGCAGAGGTCTACTATTAAATGCATGTTCATTTGGGAAATATGTATGAATCCCTGTCTGTATACCTGCAAGTGCTTTGCAGTGTGGGACAGCTTTCCTGAACTCCTTTATCACCATTACCTATTTCTTGAGTGTAGGGAGGGCATAATTTCTGCACTTCAAGGTAACTCCCCAAGGTAGCTAGCTTTACAAAAGTTGGCTTAGCATATTTTTTAGGAGCAACCAATTTGTTTTATCTAGCATGATAAAGCGCTTTCTAAAGTGAAATATCCACTTGCTAAATATATGGGCTATTTCCTTCCGCTGTTTTTAAATTGTTAGTAAATGATGATGCTATATAACTAACAAATTCTAAAGACCAAAAAGCCTATTTATAAAGATTACTGTACCAATAAAATAGAATGTAAAACATGGTTAAATTTATACACATTTATTGCCAAACATAATTGTTAGTGTACCATATAGAAAGATTAGGCATAAATGCAAAGCAGTTCACACAAATGGCTATAATCACACTTTAAAAGTCTATTTCTTGGGAGGCCTGGGTGGCTCAGTGGTTTAAAGCCTCTGCCTTAGGCTCAGGTCATGATCTCAGCGCCTTGGGATCGAACCCCACATCGGGCTCTCTGCTCAGCAGGGAGCCTGCTTCCCCCCCCCCCCCCGCCTGCCTCTCTGCCTACTTGTGATCTCTCTGTGTCAAATAAATAAATAAAATCTTAAAAAAAAATAAATAAAAGCCTATTTCTTTAATCCTTTATCTATCCTTGCCCCTAAGTATATTTGCCATACAAGTTCATCATCTTCAAGTGCTTGACCTCATTTTCTACTAGTTATCTCCCTCTAATACTTCTCAAACATCACCACTGTAATATTCCAAGGCATGTACCCTGACTGAGAGCCCTCACCCGAGTCCTTCAGACGGCCTTCTTGCCATGCACTCTTATCATACAGATATCCTTAAAGAGTTTCTGATTTTTGCTTTCTGTTCATCCTGTTTCTCTTCCAAACATATTCACAAACCCAAAATTTTCAAGTCTCCAAACTGAAGGTTGCCTGGTGGAGGTGGGGATGGGTGCGGGGACACTCAACTACTAAATGGAAGAGGTGGGTGATGGCACCAGAAAAGAAAGGAGGACGGTGCAATGAGATCCAGGAAACCATCTGGAACTTGGGATAAGATAATTAGGGAAAGGGAACAACACTTTCTGTATTTCTCCCTCTAATATATTTTCCTTGCCACATACCCAAACGGTTTTCTTTGATTTGTCATCAGCTGTTTGTGAGTGGCCAGTTTCCATTGCTGAAAAACTGCTTATTATGTATGTCTCTGGAAGATTCATCATGAAAATTAGCATGACAATGTCTCCAAGAAATCATGTTTTAAATAAATGTGATCAACCTTTTTTACCCCCGTATTTCCCAAACTTATCTGGGAATGCTATTCTAAAATGTTACAAAAGCCTTACAGTAAACATAAGGCTAATGTAATTTACCATGTTGTTTATTTAAAATTTTTTTAACTTGATAGTATGTTCAGAAATTTCAAAAAGAAAAATATGAAAAAATTAACCCCCCTAGAATACCTTCATTCACATAAATCTATTGCTAATATTTTGATGTATTCCTTTCCTTTTTTTCTTTTATTCAAATGATTATCCTCAAACCTCATTCTCATTCAGTTAAGTACAATTTCAGTGACAAAAATAGGTTCCTTTGACCAAAAGTATGTCTTTCACAACAATTCACCAGCAATTTCCTTAGTGATACATGAAGTCACTCTTTAAAGGACTTTATTTATTTATTTGACACACTGAGAGAGATCACCAGTAGGCAGAGAGGCAGACAGATAGAGAGGGGGAAGCAGGCTCCCTGCTGAGCAGAGAGCCCGATGCGGGGCTTGATCCCAGGACCTTGAGATCATGACCTGAGCCGAAGGTAGAGGCTTTAACCCACTGAGCCACCCAGGTGCCCCGTGAAGTCACTCTTTAGACAGAAGATTTATAATTCAGAGTGCAAAGGTTCAAGATAGAGGACCTTTATGAATGTACTTTAGTCAAATTGTAAAAAGTGACATGGTTAACTTGCTTTTTCAGTGAAGAAATGATGATTTGAAATCAAGACCTGTTTAGGTCTAGGACCAGGCTTAAATGGAAGATATGCTCATACATGTGTGCTTTGGCTGATATCTAAGAGAATTGTTGAGGAACCTTCTTTTTCCCAATTCTGGGAAGATTTAGTCCTCTTTTCCCCCTCCTTTCCAACTCGAAATTCCCATAAATCCCCATGAAGGGGAGAAATAAATAGATATATAATTTTAGGAAGTATTTATTATTTAAGGAATTATTTATTATTTAGGGAACATTAGAACATTAAGATCTAAATTGCATGCTCTCATACCAGACTTTATTGACTCAGCACTGGACTCTAGTGTTATTAGAAATATCTAGAAAGTACTCAAGGCCTTTCTACAGATCACATGAGGAAAAGAGAAGATAGTTCAATGTTTCAAAATAGTCTATTTAAGACCACACAACATGAGTCAGGAACTTCTAATGAAGTTTAGCTAGAGTGATTTTACAGTTAGGCCAAAAGTAAACATCAATGAACCCCTTATGAAACTAGGAAATTGTCTGAAAATGGAAATCAATTAAAATAACTCAGTTGGAGGGAATGTTCAAACAGCAGATTAATTAGCAAATAATTTTTAAAGTATTTTCTTCACAGTAATCCTTCCCTGTCCATTATAAAAAATTAAGTTTTTAAAATTTGTATAAATTTATATACATGTTCAAGTGTCACAGGGATAATCATGGAATAGTTGTGTAAAATGAGATTATAATGATGGTGATTATTATTATAGTGATTTGGGATGTCTTAAAATAGTACATCAATGTGAGCAAAATTTTTGATGATAAATAAACCAGTTAAAATCAGTCTTTAAAGAAGCATATCCTTCATATACTTTATATACATATATAAATGCTTTATATATATGATTTATATATTTTTATATGTTTTATATATATACACACGAATATATATGTATATATATACACATGCACATATACACTTACTGTATTATATACTCTATAGCTGTTAGTAGTAAATGTTTTTACCAGAGATTTCTTACAATGTTGATATCTTGCTGATAAGTATTGAAATAACAGATGTTTTGAAGTGATAATTCAAAAAGATGATTAGTGCTTGAGGCAGAAATGAGAAAAGCAGTATAGTGTAGTAAGTAGTAAGCACATTGGATTAAAAGTCAAAACATTAGATTTTTAACTCTGATTCTCCTGGAGAACAAGCAGTGTGATTTTAGGTGTAAGCCTTTAATCTTTCTGATGAAGAAGTAACACCTGCACAGTTGACTACATCAAACTAGAGTAAGGGTGGAATAAGATTTGATGCCAAAAACACTTTGAAATGGGGCGCCTGGGTGGCTCAGTGGGTTAAGCCTCTGCCTCTGGCTCAGGTCATGATCTCAGAGTCCTGGATCGAGCCCCTGCATCGGGCTCTCTGCTCGCAGGGAGCCTGCTTCCCCCTCTCTCTCTGCCTACTTGTGATCTCTCTCCTCTCTGTCAAATAAATAAATAAAATCTTAAAAAAAAAACCTTACCCTTTGAAATGTATTTGTTGGGTATATTAGTTTAACCAACAAATGTTTACTGAGCATTTTCTACATGCTACACAGGCATTGTTCTAAGTAATAGTGATGGATTGGTGACCAAAAGTACAAATGTTCCTATTCTGTAGCACATCTTACAGTCTTGGGGAAAACTTATTTTAGACAGATTAGAAACATAAATAGGATAGATAAAGAGATGATAGATTAGACACACAGATTGGTAGTAGATGACAGGGAGGGGACAGAAATAATTACATATATAGTTATATACAAACACATACACAAATTACACTAACTCATTTCAGATCACTGTTTAAGTGCTCCAGAAGAATGTCTTTTGAAGAGATAACTTTAAACTGAGACCTCAATGATGAGAAAAATTCAGGGATGAGCAGAAAGGAAAAAACTATTAAAAGAGGAGAGGAAAGAACAAGATCTGAGGTGAGAACGAATGTGTGATGTTTAAGAAACAAAGTCCTCAGGTGCCTGGGTGGCTCAGTTGGTTGAGCATCTTCCTTCAGCTCAGGTCGTGATCCCAGGGTCCTGGGACGGAGCCCCATATTAGGCTCCCTGCTCAGCGGAGAATCTTGTTTCTCCCTGTCCCTCTACCCTTTCTCTCACTTGTGCTCTTTCTCTCTCAAATAAAATCTTAAAAAAATAAACAGAAAGTCTAGGCCTTGGTCTATAGACTTATAACTTGTGAAAGAGCTTTATTGCCTTCTTAAGTTACTTTCTATTAATTCACAGAGGCAGTCACTGTATGGAGACTAAATGGACTAACGTTAGTCATCATAATAAAGTATATCTTAAAACTCCACTTGGAAATGGTCCTGTTTGGAAATTGAAAATATTCTGGACTCCCTACATAACCATCAGTGTGTACTCCTGGATTGGACAATGTTTCAGCTCCCTGCCAATCTGCCTGGGGCAACATTTTTGCTCCCTGTTCTTCATTTTCATTCCCTAAATTCTTTAAAATAATTGGCAACTTTCTCTAGCTGATGTGTAGAGCTACTTAATTGTGGCTGTGTTCAGCTACTGAATCTAGATATGGGATAGAAACCCACATTCCGAAGTATCTAACCAATCCCTGATCCTTTTGTGTTTTCAGATTCCAAGTACTCAAATGATACAAGCATCTTCCAGGGGGGATAAATAGGTAAATTTTACCATGGCAGAGATGAATCTCACTTCCACTGAGAATTTCCTTCCTTCCCTCCTTATGTTACAGGCAATTTCTCTTGGGAGGGGATAACATATTAAGAGATGATTGTGTTGGAGGAATGGGTTTCTTTTGGTCTATGTAAGTCTTGATCAAAATTGTATAACTGGGACACCTGGGTGGCTCAGTCAGTTAGGCATCTGCCTTCAGCTCAGGTCATGATCTCTGGGTCCTGTGATCAAGCCCTGCATTGGGCTCTCTGCTGAGCAGGGAGCCTGCTTCCCCCCCTCTCTCTGCCTGCCTCTCTGCCTACTTGTGATCTCTCTCTCTCTCTCAAATAAATAAAATCTTAAAAAAAATGTAAAATCCTTAATAGCTTTGAGGCATCATATTTTCTGTTCCCATCACAGCATTTTAGTTACATAAGACTAACACTATAGCAATCTTTGGAGGAATATGGCATCCACTTAGGACATTGTTTTCTCCTAAGTTTTCCAAAATGGCAGTTTCTCATTTCAGAAACACTACAACATTACTTTTCAAGTGAGGAATTCAGATTCTACCTGGAAAAAAAATCATCTACAGAAAACATTTAAAAAATATTCTACATTGGTTCTAGAATCAAGATGGGAAAAGAAAACTATAAAAGTTCAAAAGTAACTGCACAGAAAATATACTTCAGCTACTAATAATAATTTGGTCTTTATAACTTGAGCATAGTCTCAGTGGCTACATTTCACCTCAGGAAATTCTTGGCACTGATCAGTCGATGAATTATATAGAACAGGAAAAGATGAGAGTAGAAACTTTCTAAACATGCTACAGCATTCCTTTGGGTATCTAGCTTGGATTCATTAGACAAGCTGGCTTCAGGAGCTGACTAGAGATCTCAGCCAGTAAAGGTTAAAAGGTGCTCTCAGTTCATTTTAACAATTCCTCTTGGGTTTTTGGTAACTGCTTTTTCCTCAAAACTTCAACTGAATTATGGGATGTCTAGACACAGTATTTCTGTGGAAATGGATTACATTATGCCAGAGTCTGAGTATCAGCCCCACACCTCGCATTAAATGCACCAGATAAGGCTACAGCAGATTCAGAATGAAGGATTCCAGAGTCAAATTTCAAAAGATAATACTAAAGCCATGATCTGGTAAAGCAAACATAACACCACTTCCACCAACAAAAAATACTAGATGAATCTAACCTTTTAATTTTTTTTGGATACAGTAATTAATTTAAAATCTTTTTATTCTGTCAAAAGCCATCACACTGTCCCCTTAATATCCTCTCAATTTTTGAAACTATGGCTGTTTAATAGAAATATAAAATGTATGTGTTAACTTCAGTTGAACATGAATAAAATGGTTGCCTCTGATCTCAGCATCACACGGGATACAAATAATAAAAATAACAGAATAATAGATATATACATAAATTATAAATTAATAAGAATTTTTAAAATTATATGAATATTGGATGCTTTAGAATCCTGAGATAGAACAAAGTTGAATTTTGAAAAAGAATTAAATGGCGCTGCTTTCTCTATCCCCTAGTCACCTAAACTTTACAAAGCCACATAAAATTTCCCAAAAGTTAATCTGCTTTTCTCCAGAGTGCTTAATTTTCCACCTTTCTTTATTTTGATGTAAAAAAACCCCAAACAAACAAAAACCCATAACCGAAGATCCCAAGCTAACTCCCCAAGGAGTCAACACCACTTTGCTAGCTGCATGCATATCCAGCCCAGTCACCTTGCTTAGCTGGAGATGTTTACATCTTTACACCGAGCTCTCTTGCAATAACTGGGCTAAAGGAAGTCTAAAAGGTCTTATATAGCGTTACAAATCCCAGACTGGGAAAATTAGGAAGATAGGGAGAAAGTCTGCTTTGAATTATGATTGTTTGTTAAACATTAGTTAGTGCTAAAATAACCAGAGAGAAAGCCCCATTTATACTCCACTTACAAATATTCATCTGATACATTCGAGTAAAATATGACACAAATAAATAAAAATTCTAACTCTATATGACTTACAGGAAAAAGAAGATAATCTTAACTAAACACCTGTTAGGGGTATGGTAGGGATAAATAAAGTCCATTATTCACCTACATTCCTATCTACTCATTTACTTATTTACTTCTCCTCCCATCTACCTGGGTTTGTCGCATGATTGCACTCGCATGATTGCACTCATTCACTCTCTTAACTTTACCACCTTCATCTTTACAGTGTGATGATAAAATCTTTAAGAGGCATCCATTATCCTATATATTATTTACTGAGATTAAATCTAAGGCAATATTTAGAAATTCAGAATAATGTTTCCAGAAACTACCATTAGCAGGGAGGGAGTGAGTGAAAAGTTCTGTAGTCCCTTGAAAATGTGGCTCAACCAAGATCTCACTCCTTTAACACTATCCTGTTTGAGTTCTTTTTTTTTTTTTTAAGATTTTTATTTATTTATTTGACAGAAAGGAGAGAGATCACAAGTAGGCAGAGATACAGGCAGAGAGAGAGGGGGAAGCAGGCTCCCCGCTGAGCAGGAAGCCCAATGCAGGGCTCAATCCCAGGACCCTGAGATCATGACCTGAGCCTAAGGCAGAGACTTTAACCCACTGAGCCACCCAGGCGCCCCAAACCTGTTTGAGTTCTATTTAAAAATGTTTTAACCCTAATCAGTTTTCCAAGGAGTGAAATAAAATTGTTTATAGAAGAAAAGGTCTTTTGTAAGCAATATGTTTAAAAAGAAGCCTGAGAACAGGAGGGACAGTAACCCCTCAGCCTGGTGGTATGTTCTAGACAATAAACTATACACATCAATGCGGTTCACCCTGGGATTTTGTCATATCATCAATTAAAGGTAGCCTGTACATAAGGCTGGAAAAAAGGAAAGGGTAAGATGTCACTGAAAGGGCATTACTTATCCTTAACCTCCCTTCAGAATTAAGTTTGGGATCTATGTTTTTAGATTGTTTTTGCCCCACCTAGAGTGCAGGCGGAACCAATGTGGTGGTGGCCAAAATTTAACTTAGACGGTTAGAGTTCAGAAGCTGTATCATTTAATTTTTTAGGAAGTTTGAGAAAATTCAGTTAATTAGGAGAAACCTTCAGAAAATGAATTGTCTCAGAATGTGCTTGGTTTGGTCTTGATTTAAAATGAGAAAGGAATCGTGATTAATCAAGGAACACCTGAGCCTACCCATCTTTAGAACACACATCCGTCTCCTTTACCATTTTCTCTGTGTTGCCCTCCCTCATGTTCTCTATTCCTCTCACTTCTCTTCCTTATTTTCAATGCCCCTTTTTCTTTTCCTTTCTTCTCTAACTTGCTCTTTCCTATCTTGCCATTCTTTCTGGCTTTAATCTTTTACCCCCCCTCCAATCATTTTATTCTTCTGTATCGACCAGGTTTTGGGCGAAAGCCTTTCAAAAACATTCTTTAGGGGCACCTGGGTGGCTCAGCGGGTTAAAGCCTCTGCCTTCAGCTCAGGTCATGATCTCAGGGTCCTGGGATCAAGCCCCGCATTGGGCTCTCTGCTCAGCAGGGAGCCTGCTTCTCCCTCTCTCTGCCTTCCTCTCTGCCTACTTGTGATCTCTCTCTCTCTCTCTGTGAAATAAATTAAAAAAAAAATTAAAAAATCCCCAAAACATTCTTTAGTTCCTTGTTGCAAGGAAGAAGTAGCCCTTAACACTGTGCCCTGAAAAAAAGAGACTTTTTTGAAAAAGACTTTATTTATTTGACAGATCTAGAGAGCACAGAGCACAAGAAAGGGGAGCAGCAGAGGGAGAGGGAGAAATAGGTTTCCCCCTGAGCAGGGAGCCCGATGTGGGACTTGATCCCAGGACCCTGGGATCATGACCTGAGCTGAAAGCAGACACTTAACCATCTGAGCCACCCAGGCACCCTCAAAAAATGAGAATGAATTTCATAATTTCTGACAATTTTGATTTCTATTTTCTGGCTACTGATTATTTCAATTCAAGTCTATTTAAAGGTTCCCTCATCAACTTTGTATTTTAAATATGAACATGGCCAAATTATTGTTCTCTTTTGTTCCTCAATAGAGTACATTACATCATTAGAATTCCACACATTGTATTCCTTTTCACCTCTCCTATCTAGAGCGAGAAGAGAAGAGAAGAGAAGAGAAGAGAAGAGAAGAGAAGAGAAGAGAAGAGAGGAGGGGAGGGGAGGGAGGGGAGGGGAGAGAAAAGAAAAAGAAAAAGAAGAAGAAAAAGAAAAAGGAAGAAGAAAAAGAAAAAGAAAAAGAAAAAGAAAAAGAAAAAGAAAAAGAAAAAGAAAAAGAAAAAGAAAAAGAAAAAGAAAAAGAAAAAAGTCCCTTTCCAGGTATCTCTATGTTACCCTTTCATTTTCATCTTCTCAGGATTGCTCTCTGGGCTCTGAAAAGGTAGACTTTTTAAATAGTGTAACAATATCTGCATATTGTATCTGGTACCATAACTGGTATCTATCATCTAGATGAACCAAGTTATATATTTTGTTTCTTAGTTATTGGACCCAAGGTGTGTATCTCAGAAGAGTACTGCTATGCCTTCGGGTGGCAGTGTGTTTTTCTGAAAAACAGGTCATGATGAATTTGCACATAAAGAGTTTCTTCCATTAGTATTGAGTCTCAGCTTATCATATTTCTATACCTTCTGGGGATATTCAGAACAAAATATCCCTGCCTTCTGTATAACGTTATTCTTTTTAAAAAATGAGACTTTTGTCATAATAGAGAAGAAATTGGGCCCATTTCTCACACAAGAGAAGATTATCTCAGTGGTGATCATGGAGCTATTAAAAGGAAACTTTTATCCTCTTATAAACTAATGACAATCTTTCAAGTATTTGCTCTACATGGGCTTTTCATCTATGAAAATGTATGGATAAAAAAACAAATGGATCATGTAACAACAACAACAATAAGAAAGGTCCATTTCTGCAATGGAGATCTACTGGAATGTATGTCATACTTAGAAGAAATCTATGGGGAAGAAACAAAATTAAATAACTACAGAGAAATATTTAATCAATAGTTTCAGTTCATAGCATCCAGAAAGCATTGTGGTGATATTTTTCTAATTCTGTAGCTGATTATGCCTTTGAAAATATCTTGAAAAATTGTATTTAATATTTTAAGGTATAATTTTCTAAAGATGAAGAGACATTCTCAAAATGTACACAAAAATACTGATGACTCTGGAGATACATGTAATAAACACATGCTAGTATATCCCTTAAGGTTATAAGATGCACTCCGAAAAAATTTAACAAAAATTATGTTAGTATTAGAGCTTCCTCAGATCTGTCAAATTTATCAGATTTAATTGTAGTACATTCCAGGATGATACATAAAATAGAAACAGAGGTATATATTTGAGCTACTTTTAAATTTGTTTTGTCTCCCATATCCTCAAAATCACTGTTTCTAGGAATTATAGATATCAGAAAAGTCATCTTTAGCACAGATTAAAAGCACATCCATTCCTTTAAATTTTCTTGAGTCCTGGAATTCTCTATTATCATGGCACCTTATATCCATTTCAATTTAAAAGAATATACTTCGACTACATTTGGCCAACTACTATTTCTGTTCTTTAAATACATGTCTATTTTTCTTATTTGGGGGGATTAAATAGATATTAAAAGTAGATTCTACCAAAATAGTAACGTTGCAGGTTCAATCAATGCACTTGTTTCTGTTAAGAGATCTAGCATTATCTCCATTCTTGAAAATTAGCTTTTCAACTCATTCTTAGCTTACATTATACAACCCCAAATTCTATAGCTCTCCAAGGTCCAGGTGTGCAGATGAGAAATTGTTAAAATACTTCCTGCTTACACTATATTTGATTAAAGAGTTAACACATACATTTATTTAAGAATTATTATATATAATTAAATGTAAAGGAGCAGCCCTGGGTTTGTTACTTATACTCCAAACAACAATACAGCTGATCATTAAAGGTCTGTGCCTGTGTGTGTGTGTGTGTGTGTGTGTGTGTGTTTAAAATACTTCAACAAACTGAAAATTCTGCATAGAGCTTATAGAGGTTACTCATATCCACATGTTAAAGTATTAAAAGGAATTTTCTAAACTAGAATGAAAACAATGTTTCCTAGATGCATTATAAAATTCTGTTGATCTAGTAAGAGTTGATATCATGGAGTGGGAAGTAAGGGAATCAGATGCATGCCCCTTAGTACTTTGGGAAGCCCTACTTTTTAAGTTGTATCACTATCCTGTTTCTTCTTTTTGTACATTCCTTCCCTACCTGAAGTCTTTGCAATTTATTTCAAATTTTATGAATTAAGAACAATTTTCTTGAAGACAATTTAGAAGTTTAGATATACACAAATATTATTGCAATACATCGCATACCCATTATGTATTCCATTTTATGACCAATACATTGTTCCTTAAGATTTTTTTTTCTCAGAATGTAGTAAAGGAACACTAGGTAGAATTAAAACCTGAAGCAATTTGTATAGCATGTCCAAGAATTGACGTTTGAAACTGACAAGAAAGGACACCTGGTAAAGTCTCTGATGTATATTTGAGTTGTGTCTTTGACAAAGCAGTTCTTCTTAAACCTCTGAGACACTAATGGTATTTGGCAGCCTCAAAACAGAAGTATGATCCACATCCGTGTGATTACACTACCTAAAATATATATATAAAGACTCTACATCCATGCTACCATTCAGTTTTAAAATCAAAATTTGGATTCCTAAGCTTCTTATTTTTTTTGTATAAATTTGCTAAGTGAAGGAGAGATGACTTTCTTAATATTGCCATTTAATTGCAATTTAAATATTGCTATTAAATAGTTTTTAACAAATGCTTCAGAGAAGGTGCAGCATTAGCTATAGTTGGGAATCACAGATTCTCACCTTGGTTTCCTGCGTGACTTTAAACAATAATTTATTTCCTTGCTTCCTTTGTTTTAGTCTGAGATCAATATTTTGTTTTGACTTCATTAGTCTCTGTTTAACTAAATAAGATTGGTTGATTATCTTGTTCAAACGTTTTTCAAATATGTGAATAATGTCTAGCACTATTTAATCTTATTGTAATAATACTGTATTATTTAGTGCTTTTTTCTTCTTAAGTAGAAATCTCTTAGTATAATTAATTGGTATACAAAGAAAAACATATTTTTATAATAGAAAATTGGGGTTTAAGTTCAAATGCATGGTAAAAAAACATTACCATCTATCTCATTCACCTTTTATCCCAGAGTTGGTACTAATCTAATGCAAAACAGTGGATCAATATGTAATATTCCAAAACAAATGTTTAGAGCATTAGGCTCAGAGATAATCTAATTGAATTCAATGTAAACATAGCAATGTCAAATGAAGTAGATATAGTCTTTGGGCTAGCAGGGAGAATATTATCTTCATTTTTCCCTGGATAATCAAATCATTACATAGAAAAAATTATGATTTCCAAGTAAATGTAACACTTTTTAATATAATTATGAGATGTTTGTCTCTGCCTTTTACTACATATAGGTATGTGCACCAAACTACAATAGTAAATTGAATTAACATTGAGCAATTTATTAAAAATAGGATTAGTCCTTAAACTACATGTTGCCATTCTTCTTACTTTACCCTTTAGAAGGAAAGCAAGGCTTCATTAGTAAAGATTTAATACTTTTCTCTAAAATAAAAACACGATGCAACCCACCTCCCAATCCTGGTCTCAGACGATTATCATAACCATCTAGGAGTCGGTCCAAAATCCTGGTGAAGACAGTGGTGTTGTCTTTAAGTTCATCTTGTAATGAGGGTTGTCCATAGCTGAAAAAGACATAAATGCCGGTAATAATCTAAATTATATAATTTTATTAAAGCCTTTTTTCTAAATAAAGCCTTCCCTAGATTTTCCTATCTTCTTTACTATTGAATCTTAATTTGAAAATTCCTATTGGAAAAGTAAAAAAAAAAAGTCATATTTTAATTTTTACCATTTTCTAATATTTGTTATCACACATGATAAGCTCTTTATTCTAATATTTCTAATTATAGAAGGAAAATTATAAGAAATGAGTTCTGTCTCTTTGCATGTATAAATCTCAGCATGTATACAATGCTATAATACGTGTTTCCCTGGGCAAGAATATTAACGCATGCTAATAAAGAAAAAAAAATTTGGCAAACTTCTTCCAAAATATAAAAAATTATGTATTTATGAGCTATTGAACCAGTAGTTTTGCTTTCATTTAACGTGTAGCATTAGCCTAAGATTTCACCCACCAACATACACTTCTTTCATCCACTTTATAGATAGATAGATAGATAGATAGATAGATCGACCTCAGAGATATCTTCATATATCTATATTTGTTTTTTTGATGTTCTTGCAGGATGTTTAGATGAGAAAAATAGTCAAAACTTCTTAGGATAATTATAGTTTCAAATCAGTGTGTAATTTCCATTCCCCTTAAGTTTTATGAACTGATTTTTACAATGTGCCTATTCAAATCTCTAATTAATGGAATTTTTGTCATTTCTGTCTTAAAGTAAAAGATACCTTGAAAAAGATATGGTCCAATATTCTTAATTTATGGTTTACTGAACTATAGTGTGAGATTAGTGTTTTGTTTAAGAAAACACAGCAATCTGTGAGGAGAGCTTGAACTAGAACCCTGTTTTCTCCAACTTTTAGTCTAAAACTTTAATTCTGTTCTTCTATAATGGAGTAATTGTTCCTATTTAAATCTTTCTAGTTCCAGGTATTGTTTTTACCCCTTATCATTACTAGTCTTTGAGTTTCAACTACATAGTGACCACAGTTCAAATATTGTGTATTTCTTATATCAATCACATTATCACTTATGGTTGTCGAATCATACTTTATATAATGATTAGGATGACACCTCCAAAATCCTTTGAGAGAAGAGTTTTTTATCTCAGTGGATCACACTCACTGATATTTCAATGACAGCTCTGACCTTGAGTAAAAAAAAAAATGAATAGAGAGTGTAAACTAAGAAACGCCACAAAAATATCACTTTCATACTCTCTGTTTAATATGCTTTGGCTTCACTCTTGTATGTTTATATTACTGATCAATGTAAAAAAATAGTAACATCTGAAACGAGGATTCACTTATTTGACAGGAATAAGAAATATAAAGAAAGTATCATTTCAAAAGCAAACACTATTTTTAAAAAGGCAAATAATTTTATATTGTCAAAATTCAGTGGCCATTTTTCTGATAAAATTTTAATTTGATAATTAAAACTATTATAACTAAAAGCTCTTCATGATGTTAAATATATGAAATGTAACTGTATGGAACAATTTTCCATTCTCCTAAATTCAACATTAATACCGTAAACATTGACAGTTTACTCTCCTTTGGCAAAATTAAACATCTTACTAGTTTTTGAAATCAAATTTTCACTGAGCTCTGTGAATGTCTCATTAGCAGATGATACCAGTAAAGCAAAAATAGTTTTCTAAATGCAATTATTTATAAAAACTCTTCACAAAACGAACTGTCATGCATGCATCTTTCAAGGATATTGGAAGGTCATCTTGGTAAAGGTGGAAAAGAAATGCTAGTCCACTTTAAGTTGTGAGGAGGACCTGATCAAGTAGTCTAAGGGGGAAAGCAGCAAAATAAGAAGGGGTAAAGATGAGATGGGGTGAGAGACAGAGCACAATTCGATTCTGGATACAATTCCTAGAATATGCAGTTGTCTATTACCTTCTCCTGCATTTTCTGTGTGTTGAAGCTTATACCAAATTCAGGAAAAGCTTTCATCCCTGGTTTTATCTTAAAAATGTCATTTCCACCAATTGTATGCATCAGAATGCAAAAGCCAAAAGAGACTTTTCTGTCCCTCCCAGAAAACTAGTTCTGCTATCCCAACTGGAATAGTAATCTTTATTTCTTGTGATTTTCTAATCAGGTTATTCTTCATCTCCACTTCTAATTTACTATGTCCAGTTATAACTGTCAAAGAATAACCCCAGGATAGAGATCAAGATAGTTTATTGCTCTTAAACACTTATGCCAGTAAGGTTTCCTAAACTGAATATATAATTTGAAGAGAAATGTCAGTTACAGTACCTGATTTTGATTCCATATGAACCACTCTATAATAAAACACTGTGCACTAACTCCATCTACAGGTCATTACAATAGTAACACTTCATATAATTTTTCAAAAGCAATGGAAAACATTTAACTCCTCAGATTAAGAGTATCTGGCAATAGTAAATCTCCTCCTCATCTGGTAGTTATTACTTAACACACACGACAGGAAAAAATAAAAACAGACAACTTTTTAATTAAAAAAAAGTCCTCCTAAATTCATATTTTTCCAGATTATTCCTTCTCCCCACCTTAACTTGTTAAGCGTTCACCTTCCATTACATCTCGAAGAACCTTAGGTTTTTATGTCTAAGACTGTCTTAAGGGCCATAGGAGTAGACCATGCAAGAAGTATAAAAGCAGATAAAGAAGAATCTGAAATTTTTGGTCACTTACATCACTGCTACTATAATATGTTTATATGCTTGATTTAATCATCAGCAAATTTTTGAATATGGTTAAGCATATGATTAAATTTTTCTCATAACTTGTCCCCATGGTAGTTATGCTTAAAGAGAGAAATTCAATTTTATGTAATGTTCTTAAATATTAGTTTGGTATATTCTACCTCTATTGATTATACAAAGAATGGTTTCAAAACATAATATGCAAACGCATTTATAGAGACTTAGGACTTTCAAATTACAAATATTATTTTAAACTTTCCACTTTCATACAGTCACAAGTTACTCTATGATCTTTACAGTTGGCTAGAAATTTTCTTGTTGGAAAATCAACTCACAGCGTATGCAGACATTAATTGGGGTAACTTTCTCTATGAATTAGGAAACCATATATTTCATTCAGTTACAACTGAACAGTGAAAAGTTAAATTTAAGACTTAAATGTTGAATTAATACATTCCCTTAACAAAAGCGTGTTAAGTGTATTCTAACCATCATGCAAATAAGATGGCTATTTTTTCATACTGCTCTTCTTTATTCTTAGTTGGGATTTTACTGCTGTTAAGTTTTTTGAATTCCCTTAGTCATGAATTCATCCAAGGACAATATTCTTCCCCCTGAAAGAATAAATGAAAAGTTATATAAATTATCATGCAGATTTAAAATAAAGTGCCCCCACCTTCTTCCAGTCAATGTGCTCAGAAGGAGGGTCCAGGCCCAAAGATAGTCAGAGAGACCCGGACTTTTCTTCATCGTGGGCTTGTGCAGCTGAAAAGTAGAACAAGTAGAGATCAATGTCTCTTGCAAGAAACATCAGGTTATAACCACTAGGGCTGACTGAGGCAGTTCAGATGAATGCTTTGAAGTCAGGAAATGACCTCACTGGGATATGACACCTCATTGGAAGCAATGGAAACCTGGACCATCCATTCTCCACTTTCCCTTCCATTTCTCCATTCAGAAATATATCAGTATCTTAATTTCTCCTGTAAAAGCATACAAGTTGAAATGCTTTCAAGTGACAATATTGCCCAACATAAAAACTGTGAGTTTTTTTTCTCTAGGTTTTATATTTCCAATATACTGTGAATTACTCTCTTCTTGTTGTTTATCATCTGAAAAGATTGACCTTTCTGATTGGAATTTCCACACCTGAACTGTGAATTGAAATTTGTAAGCTGGTATCTGTAATGGGGAGAACATGTTTTGGAGCTGAGATAGGGTAGGTTAATATGCTTCAATGACTGAATTCATCTTTGGATTCTGGATGCACCTTGATTTCAGAAGCAACTGTATTTATCTTAAAAAAAAAAAATACATAGGAAACACACTGTTGAATGCCGAAGTCGTGCTTATATTCTTTGCCTGTGATTGCCTTGTTAAATATGCTCACTAATGCTTCTGTGAGGCTAAAGGACACACTTTACAGTCAACTCATGTGCTGATCTCTCTCATACACACAAACCACACTCACATAAATGCATACAAACATGCCCACACATATCTTTTAAGCCCTCTTGAATTCTGCCAGGTTGCTGCTAGAAAATGTTTCATCTCAAACAGATGGAAGCTGGAGTGCTTTGCTTTACATGAATACGGGAATCTTTTTTCCCTCTTAGGTAAAGTGCAATCAATCACCATCTGATTGTTGAATTTTTGACTTGATAGTGGGATGCTGGAGGAAAGGAGGAGTATGGAAAGCCTAAGAATTTCAAAAAATTATGATCTATTTGTACAGTCAATTTTTAAAAATCAGTGCACTACCTGGTTAAGGAGCAAATATCACTTTATTTCATGTGCTATAATTAGTTGCAGCTATAACATGAGAAATGTTAAAGGTATTTAGTAGCATGTCCTTAAATCTATACTCCTTGGTATAGTCAGTGATTAATGGATTGCATGTTTTTTAAAGCATGTTTTTCATTAACCACTCTATGGTTTAATGTTGTATGCCTTTAAGTACATTTACACAAATGCTTTCCACACTCCTGGGGATCATTTTTATCAGTAAAAACCATTACAAACAGGCATGTAAGCAATGAAACATAATTAATGTGTTTAGAGTGAAATGGTCTAGATCTACAGATAAGAGCTGTGAGCTTCATAGTTTTTACTTAATTTAGTCACTGGTTTTGGCACAGATGACAAGAAATATTGGATAAATACCATCATGTTAAAATATAGCATCTAAATTGCACAGTTATAATTCATCCTTGCATTAATCTTCATCATGTTATGAAGGAAAAGCAACTTCTCTTACCCTATTAATAATTATTGGTCTTTATAAAAACAAAAAAGAGGGTTATTCCCCAAGGGGTAAATGAAACAAAATCCCAAGACAAGGTACCATATCTTTTTGTCCTCCTCTGGCATTTTAAAGAGAAAAACAAACCTATCATGGCACTTGAGTTGTTGAGTAAGAAAGTTTCTTGCAAATACAAACATAATAGTTTAAAAGAAATGCTAAGCTGCCTCCTTATCCTTTTCCACCTTCCACCTTCCCCCACCAGATACACACCCTCCAAACACCCATATCCCATGCCACCCATATCAAATGATAAGTTGAGTTTTTCATGTACAGAACCAGAGAGACCCCTACACCAGAGGGCATTTTAGCAGTGTCCACTGGAAAGGAGAAAAGAGGCATTTTTGCAGCCAGAATGTGAGAGTGCCTTCCCTAGAATGGAACATTAAGATAGGTTTTCTGTCCCAGCATCTTAACTTTAGATGATGCCCCCCAAAGCCCCTCCCCAGCTCAACCCAGCTCCCTCTTAAAAAAAAAAAAAAAACAAAAAACAAACCAAAACAACATGTCACCACCCACCCCGCGGAATAAATTCATATCTGCCTAAGAAAGGGGTAAAGAAAAGAAGAGATAGAGAGGGGGGAAAAATAATGCTTCTATATCGCTGCGGTTTTCACCCTGAAAGAAAAACATTCGTTGTTTCTACCTGCTATGGGATCAGGCTCTTGTCCTGTTCCTCTTTCTCTTTTTTCTCTAGCATTCCTTTCTCTCCAGCTAGGACAAGCCACGTTCAAAGCTCAGTGTGTAGCGGTCCGAAGCCGCACTTACCTCGGGCCCCCTCTGGGCACAGGATCGCTCAAGACCCGGGAAAAGTGTGCGAGAGAAAATCGCGGAGAGCCTGGAACCAGCGCGAGTCCGCGAGTCCGGGCGCGCCAGGAGCGGAGGGGCGTCCTCGCTCTGCCTCTCACTCACTCGGTCTGAGCCATCATGGACTCTGTGTGCTCCTTTGCTGAAGATTTCACACCCAAATTTGCTTCCCAGTATCCGATCTGCAGCTATACAACAAAAGATTTCTCTTTACCAAGACAGTAGTAATACGTCCCAGGGCAAACCGGATGTGAAATAGGCGGTGACTTCATGCCAGAGAGATTTTATTTTAGAAAGGAAGGTGGTACCAGCCTCTGGATCTGGAGACCAATCCGCCCATTTTTTATATGCAGCACAATTTAACTTGCACCGCTCTGGCCCTAATCCCCTTCTCTCTGGCTGCAGACTCAAATCCTACAATCTGCTGCAAGCTTTCCTTTTTTTTTGTGGGGGGGAGTAGAAAAGGGGGAGGAAAGGGTAGAAAGGGTTAAAGACCTAGGGATTCCACTCAGAACCTTTTCACACTTTCAATTCATGAACATTATTTTAAGGTGCGCCCACTAAAAACAATAAACTGATCAGTGTAACTAGTCCTTTGATCAAAGATTCAACCACTGCATGCATATGAATGAATGCAGGGAGCTGCAGGGTTGCACATGTGGAGAGCCACTGTCCTCTCGCCTGCCTCCCTCACACGCACTCCCACACACATGTCTGAGTCCCTGTGTCTTGCGGAGTCACGAATAATGAGGGATGGCGGGGAAGAGTTCTGGCCAGTAGGGAATTGGCCACCGGGTTTCGAGGCTTTCGCACTTTCACAGGTTGTGAGCGCTTTCCACCCCACCTTGGTCTGTAGCTTAGAGGACAGCAAAAAACGCGCTCCGGAACCGCGTTTTTAATCTCTGGAGGCAACTGTTTATGTTATGAAGGAGAAAACACGGGCTTCTTTAAATAAGAATTGTGCTGGGTTCCCAGGACGAGGAGTATTTAACTTTAAATAAATCACCCAGATCATTTCTAGGTTTGAGAGTCATAGCTCCATTTCCGGAATCATTCCCTTGCCTCGAACTCCATCATTCTCCGGATTAGGAAAATGGGAGGGGGGGAGGAGAGAAGATTAACAAAAAGATTTTTAGAAGTCAAGACAAAACCGTCTTCTACTTTTTTTTTTTTCCCCCTCCCTGCCCTCTTCTATTACCCTCCCTGGTGTCTCTCCACCCACGAATAATTACACACTTAGGGAAGGAGGGTGTGTTTCCACATCAATCTAACTAAATTTCCAAGGAGCCAGGGGCGACTGTAGTTCTCTCTTCGGATTTTGTGAATGGGTGTTTGTAGCACAGAAGAAATGGGTGTTTCTGAAATGACCTGAAGCTCTGGAAACTGTCCCTTCAGTACTTGAGCCAGAAGAGATGGGAGGCGCTGAAAAGATAGGGTGCCTCCAGGTAATTCTTCTGGTGAGTAGTAAGGTCCAAACTTTGAACTCCCTAGTCATTTTGCCCAAGAAGAATTCTAGCAGAGGAGACTTTTTTTTTTTTTTTTTTGATAGGGGCGGAGCCTGGCAAAGTAAAGAAAAAGCCTAAATGGCCAGTCTATACCACTCACTGGTTTTTGATGCTGAAAGCCTTCCTTGACCTTGTGCTGCAATGAAATCAGTTAATGGTTAAACTTAGGACAGGTGATTGAAAATAAACCTATCCTATTGAAAAAATGAAGGAAAATAAAAATGATGACCACATTCAGATTCGGGTTTGTTTATCATGAGTTTTGAAAGGGAAATGTCATTGGGAAATTATTTTAGAAATAAATCTTCAAGGAAGAGAGATTTGAAAACCATCTTATGTTGCCTTCTCTGTTCAGTTAGGACAAAGATCAATGTATTCTTAAAGATATACACTGAGGATCATCATAGCTTCCCTATATGACATTCCTCAATTTTTATTTACTTAAGTACTTATCCATTAATCACTTACTTATTGAACAGTTCTGAGAATATAACTCACTTCAGTGATGTTCTGAAACCCTGGGTTAGCAATTAGAAAATAGTGTTTTCTTACCTGACAATTTAAAATGCAATTCCATAGTTTTCCTTTGATTCAACAAAGACTGATAATCCTAGAAATGTAATCTTTTCTTTTTTTTTCTCCTGGTAAAACTGTCACAGCTCCTTCTACTCTCCTCTGCAAATGGGAATAACTTTATATCCTATATCTAATGCCATACAACCAAATCACTCTACTGATTGTTATTTTTTTCAGTTACTGAAATGTTATCATTTGTACCATAATCTCTGAGAACAATGCCAATCACATCTTTCTTCAGATTAAATGTTATGTGACTATCCAACATGATACAACTGCACAGCATTTCCATGCATTCTAAAACAATAAATATTTATAAATAATTATTGGGTTTTTATCTTATCTTTTATCTTATCTTTTACCTATCTTAAAACTATAATGCACATATAGAGATAGAAATGTCCATATGATGATTCTCTATGTAAGTAAAACAAGGCAGTTTTTACTAGATGATATATGTATGATTTGTTTTGAGACATGTGTTTTTAATAAATGAATTTAACAAATAAATTTTGGCCCTTTAAAACATTGATAATTTGACTACTCCAAAAATAGCAATTGCAACTCTAAATTATTGGTGTGTTTATTATTTCCCATCAAGTTATCATTAACATATGCACATAATACCAGGGAATAAATATAAGAAATAATATAAGAAATTAATGGCAAGGAAGTAATTACTTTATATTGTCTTGTTATATTGAGACTTTTAGATCATTGGTGACACTTTTTTTCTTCTACCTAGGGGAATAAATCCCTTCAAAGTGTGTATGCAACTTATAGCTCATTGAAATAAGTTTTTGAAATAGTAATAACCATAGTGAATGTCCTTAAATACTTAATTGGTGCCAAGTAATGTGCTAACAAACTTGCATAAACCATTCAATTTAATTCATAAAACATATCTGTGAGAGATAATCTTAATATACCTGTTTTACAACTCATTCAACAAATTATGGATTAGAGAGAGTGAGATTTGCCAAAGGTCACATAGGTAGTGAATGTTCATGCTAGAATGCAAGCCCAGATCGTCTGACTTCAAAGCTTGTTTTCTTAACCACCCTTCTACATTACTTTATTTCCTTAATTCCTATATAGTTGTAAATTCACATTGAAATCTGTTTTATTCATCTTACATCTATGCTTACCATCTTCATATCAGTTACATAAAACCTACCTCTCAACATTTTAAAAAAGTATTTGTTCAGGACAAGATTCCTTTTTTGCTGGTCTAGTGCATCAGACTGCAACACAGTGTCCAGTTTACTTCAGTGTTTTGGAGGTTTCTGCGATTTTACTTCTTATGAGGCCACTTTCTCAGAGGACCTCCAAACCCTCAGTGGTTGTAGGCAGAAGGGATCCGAGGTCAAACCTAGGACCACAGATCCTGGGGAGGCCTAATAGCTCTATTTCCAGTGTTGCAGTCTGGTACATTTTGCTTTTTCTGTCAATTTTAAATGGCAGGAAGCCCTGACCTAATTGAAGAAGTGGTACCGATTTTTTTCAACAGAAATGTTTTTACTTTCTCCAACTAAATGTGAACCAAATGAGAAAAAAAAATAGCAAGAGTGTTCTTATTAATTCAGTATGGCTTTTTATCATTTACAAAATAATTTGGGGTGAGGGAGAAGAAGAAGCAAGTAAAAATAATGAAATATCAAATAAGTATCAACCAAAATCTAGAATAAAGTGTTCTTTTTAAATGTCTTTGCATGGCTTAGATATGGACGCTGAAAGTACATTTTAACATGTAGGAAACATGGCTATCAATCTGCAACAATAAATGTACAGGTTGCAGTTAAACATGTTGCCACCTACATTTATTTATACATACAGTTGGATATTAAAATGGAATTTTTACACTCACTAAACTAGTCCCCCTTTCCTAATCTCCCTATTTATCCTACAGACCATCTTGCTAATGAACTATATGAGCACATCCAAAGGGCTATACCTTCTATTCTAATTGGTACTGAAATAATAGCTCAATGGAGAAAAGAACTGTGATTTAAGTAATAGAGTACTTTTTGTACCTTCACCTAGGCACCTTTGTCATCTGGATTACTTAGACAAATTCTTTTTTCCCATACTAGAAGGCTAGTTTGACATCTCAGCACAGTGAGAGGCGGGGTATGTATAATAGAAATAAAATAAAAATTTTCTCATATTTGAGTCATAAACGTTTGGCACTCTAAAGGGATTTAGAGATTGTCTGCCCCAACCAATTTAACAGATCAAAGATTATGTAATTTTTCCTGTGATCTTTGTAGAAGTAGAACTAGAGTTAGCATGGCATAGTGATTGTCATACATGGATATATATCTGAAGTCACTGGTATCTAATAGCTTCATGACCGCTGGTATATTGCTCAACTTTTCTGAAGCTTATTTTCTGAAGTTTTAAGATGCGGTAATGTTAGGGGCATCTGGGTGGCACAGTAGGTTAAGTGACCAACCTTGGTTTTGGCTCAGGTCGTGATCTCACATCATGAAATCAAGTCCCAGACGGGGCGCCATGCTCAGAGCAGAGTCTGCTTCAGACTCTCTCCTGCTCCTCCCACTCATGATCTTGCTCCCTAAAATAAATAAACAAATATTTAAAAAAATAAATAAAATGAAGTAATGCTACCTCATTTGCTCATTGTGGCATTCTATGGGAAAACAAATAAGAATCACATAGTCCTCTTGCATACACCTAGTAGATACCCAACGAATGCCACTTTTCTTATCTTTCTTCTATCTCAATACAAATTCATTATTTTTCAAGCACTACAGGACACTCAGCACAGCATATTCATATAACTCACAATGATTCTATTATCCCCATTACACATTAGATTTAACTGAAACATAAAAGCCCGTTATTGGACAAGATACCAAGGCAAGCTGGCTTACACGTCAGGCTTAATCCTAGGCCCATACTCTTATCTCTAAGGTGTTCTGAGAAGAAGAATGCTTTCACTACACTTGCCTTAGGCACTGAGTATTTTATGTATCCTCTAAACCAGGAAATCTGGAGAGTCAGCTCCAGGATAGAAGCCACCATAGCACATGCTCCAACCACAGCTTCTAGAGTTAGCCACAGACTCCCTACCCTAATAGATATTATACAACGTTTTCCCATGAGATTTAAGAAAAATGCAACCAATACCCTTTAGGAATAAAACATGTATGTGAGAACCAGACTCTTTTTAATAGTCACATAAGTAGGACAGTATCCAGTTTTCTTCTTTGGCAGTTTTCAGTTTATCAGCAACTCACGTGTAACCCAGATTCACCCATTTTCTTTCAAAGTCTTTTCTTTTCACAGATGTCAAACACATCAACCCAGGCAGGAAAACGCAGATTTATTCAGAGTTCAGAGGAATGATAATAAGCTGATAGTTTTAAGATTTATTTTCAAATATCAAGTATCAATAATTTTCAAAACTCTGAGAAGATTTTAGACTGTAGATTCCATTAGCAATGTGAAGACTGCAATACAAGTTAGGAGGGAGGTAAGAAAATGAGCATAGTCTATGAAAATGTTGTCACAACTCTAGATTGGGTATTTTAAAATGGTATATCTAGGGTGCCTGGGTGGCTCAGTGAGTTAAAGCCTCTGCCTTCAGCTCAGGTCATGATCTCAGGGTCCTGGGATCAAGCCCCGCATTGGGCTCTCTGCTCAGCAGGGAGCATGCTTCCCCCTCTCTCTCTGCCTGCCTCTCTGCCTACTTGTGATCTCTCTCTCTGTCTCTAATAAATAAATAAATAAAATCTTTTAAAAAATAAATAAATAAATAGTATATCATATATAACTTGACTTGAGGAAACATGCATTCTCTATTTTTATTTTTTTAAAAGATTTTATTTATTTATTTGTCAGAGAGAGAGAGAGAGAGCACAAGCAGGCAGAGAGGCAAGCAGAGGCAGAGGGAGAAGCAGGCTCCCTGCTGAGCAAGGAGCCGATGTGGGACTTGATCCCAGGACTCTGGGATCATGACCTGAGCTGAAGGCAGCTGCTTAACCAAATGAGCCACCTAGGCATCCTCATTCTCTATTTTTATAATAACTTAAAAAAATTTTTTTAAAAGATTTTATTTATTTATTTGACACAGAGAGAGATCATAAGGAGGCAGAGAGGCAGGCAGAGAGAGAGAGAGAGAGAGAGAGAGAAGCAGGCTCCCTGCTGAGCAGAGAGCCTGATGTGGGGCTCAATTCCAGGACCCTGAGATCATGACCTGAGCAGAAGGCAGAGGCTTTAACCCACTGAGCCACCCAGGCGCCCCTATTTTTATGGTAACTTTAAGCTACTCAGGATATTTTTTCTTTGGTAAACTTCAAGTGTGTATATTTACACATAGTCTGTGGGTAAACTCCTCTAACCCATTAGAATGCATATTTGCCCTTATTTTTCCATGTTAAGGTGAATATAATGAATAGGTAATCAATAACAGTTATTAAGTGTCTAGCATAGAGAAAGGAAAAACAAAGATCTGAGTTGGGGAACCAATTTAGAAAGATTACTTATCAGAAATCATAAAAAAATAGGCAGGTTGATACCAAGAGATTGCATTTAGTTTATGCAGAATCTTCTGACATGATGAGTATACACTTAGTTTAGAATATTTGAGGATTTTAATGTGGCCTCATTATCCTGTTGGGCAGCTTCATTTACATATCTGTTTGAAATCATAAAACAGAAAAAGTGACACAAATGTTAAAGCAGCATTTAAAAAATCATTCATCATACCCTGAATGGCCACAGGATTTGTGGAAAGGATATGAAATGGTAGGATTTACCAGAACAAAGATCAAGAATTAAGACATTAATGCCCCATCTGTTCAGTAGCTCCCAATTCTTGATGTTTATAATAATTGTGTTCTGTGGAGTAAAATGAAAATGAGTTTGTAGATATGGATGCATTTTTTATTACAGTTGATCATAAATATATCCCAAATTATCTAATGTTCCTGTGTTAAATGTAGAACATAGAACCAATCAATTTTTTTCACTATAATTTACAACTAAACAATCTCAACCTAACTCACTTTCAATTTTGCTTATAATAACATTCACCATGCTTTCTCTTGAAGAAAATTCCACAACTTCTATTTTAATTATATATATATGATCTTGGGCAGGGGTAAGGGGGAACAAAAGAGTTTTAAAATGGGTGATAATTACTCTTGAGTAATTTCATTTATGACACAATCAGCCCATGCAAATCTCAGGAATGTGGACTGTCCCCGATGAGAACTGGAGATTTAGCCCAGAAAGCATTGCATTGGGTGGATAAAGAGATACAACATCAGAAATCATATAGACCAATATCAACTTAACATAAAGGATCAAGATGACAAGTGAGGACAGATTTACTTGTTCCACACTTCATCTGCTTATAAAGATGACAGCACATAATTGCCTTTGAAAGATATGAAGTGTGATTCTGAAAACAATAGAGCAAGCTTACTGTTCGCCAATACTCACATTTAGTGTTAGAATTTCAACATAAAGTAGACCATTCTTAAATTTCATTTAAGGAGATGAGAGAATGAACTCTAAAATGCCTCTACCTCCCCCCATAAAAGAGATTATCTCCTATTTAGTACCTAAATTATACTAGAAACTATATTGTTTTTTTCTCCCCCACATAATCTTTGACATTGCCTTCTTGCAATAATATTTACAGACAGAGAACCTAGGTTTGAAAGACTAGTGGACTTTCCTAGACACACCTGGTTCATAATTTAGAGCCCAGATTTGAACTCATCCTGATGAAGACATTGATTTTGTGGCTTCCAAAAACTCATGATTATAAGGTCAGTGAAGGTAAGCTCCTTCCTTGTAGTCTGGGAGTAGAAACTGTCACGAGACTCATGAAAATATCTCTGATCACAGATTTGCGATTTGTGAAGAAATTATATGAATTAAAAATTTTTTAAATGTTTAGTATGGGGAAGTAGAATAACCTATTTAAGAAAGTGGAATTTGGAGTCAGACATTTTCTTTCTCTGTCAATTGCTTACTGTTCAGCCACTTAATTTCTCTGAATTTCCGTTTTATTTTGGTAAGAGAGGACTAATAATTTCATTTTACATGGAATATTCATGAGATAATAGTTATAAAGTAGGTAATACATTAAAATATTTTCAATAATTGCTATCTATGGTTATTATTAATGCACTTCTTAACAATTATGATGATGTGTAACTTTCTCTAGAACATTTCTTACCTTTTCAAATTTTGAAATTAAGTTTTTATACATGGCAACCAATGAAGTTATGGCTTTTTAATTGGACCAACTCACTCAGCCAAAATTTATTAAATATCAGATTGACCATTTGATTTTTTTTCATCATATAGTTATTGCCTGAAGCAAAGAAAGCATTGGCTTTTATAAGGAAAGTGAATTTATTGTTTCAGAGAAATTTGACTTAGCAGGTGGTAGAACATAAGACAGAAAATGCTTAAGGCAGAAGCAACTGCAAGACTCAACCATAACCCCACAACAGGAGGTGAAAAATTCTCTCTGTCCAATTTCTGCTCAACTGTTTTGCCAATAAGATGATGTAGGTTTAATCATACATATATGATTATCAAAATATAGGATGGCTTAGTATTAAAATCAGATAAAATGGGATACAAAATAAATGGGATGAAAATTAATGAAAAAATTAGAAGTTAAGAAAAAGGGTCTATTCGTACTATGTCTTACTCTTTTTCTGGCCATCAGAGTAGAATGATAACCCTGAAGGGCTAAGCAATTCAGAAATTCTAGAAGGTAACACCAAAAGGCAAATTATTTCTAATGGATTCAGCAAATTCTGAAATTGAAAAGTAACTTTTACTAGACAAAGAAAGGATTAGGGAAAAGTCTTGCAGAGATTCATTTTTTTATATCATGCTTTTGATTTTATTTATTTGTGGAGAAATATTTTATTTTATCAGGGATGTTCATTCCATAACAGACCATTTGAATCATATCAATATTTTAGAATTCAAATTAAACACAAATATCAACTACTCCTGAATTGCAAATCATGCAAAGCATTTTGTTTGTTTTATAGTTCTTATAAGCTAATTTCAGTTAGAAGTATGCTTTTCTAAACTGCCAAAGTGGAATAAAGGCAGAACTTTAAAAAAGCGTTTGAAAAGCAGCTTCACTAGACTGCTGTTCTGTTGTTTTCCTTCATTATTAGTTTTGTGAACCATGTTAAAATATTATAGTTACTCTTCTGGTGACCTTGAGAGACTTGATACCTCTAGGAAAACTAGCTATTTCAGGGATTGAACTGTCCTAAGTTAGTCTGACAGCCATATGTTTAAATCATGATTTCAGTGCCTGGAGAAATTTTTGTCAGGCTCCCAAGCAAGTCAGCGAATTCAGGAGAACTGCCTTGTGGCTTTGGAAGAACATGGTTGGGGAAGGTCAGTCAAGGTTCAGAAGCTTTTGTCAAAGGCTTAAGGAGGACGCAAATATAAGCCCTGTTCTCAGACAAAACAGCATCTATATCCCATTTATATGCTCATGGAAGGCCCCATAAAATAAATAAAAAAAAATCCATTACAAAATTCACCTATCTGACCTCACGCTTTTTTTTTTTTTTTAAGATTTTATTTATTTATTTGACAGACACAGTGAGAGAGGGAACACAAGCAGGGGGAGTCGGGAGAAGCAGGCTCCCTGCCGAACAAGGATCTCAACGTGGGGCTTGATCCCAGGACCCTGGAATCATGACCTGAGCTGAAGGGAGACACTTAATGACTGAGCCACTCAGGCGCCCCTCACCTCATGCTTTTTAAAATAAGGGTATGATTTTGTGTGAGCAGCATATAAAAACAAAAGAAAAAAAAACAACAAAAGAAAAAAAAATAGAAGGGCTAAAATTTTTCTTGAGAAGAACTTGTGAGTCACCAGAAAAATATAAGAGAAAACCCAAATATTTTATGACTAAATTTATTTAAACTGTATAGCAGTTCCTCTAATATATGGGAACAGGTAAAAAAACTGTTGGCAATATTTGAAATTGTAATCCCCAATTTTATCATTCTTTCCCTTTGAAAAATCATGCTAACTCTAAAGTTGCTAAACTCCCTTCTCTCTCTCTTTTTAAGGATTTTATTTATTTATTTGACACAGAGAGAGATCACAAGTAGGCAGAGAGGCAGGCAGAGAAGAGAAGGCAGGCTCCTCGCTGAGCAGAGAGCCTGATGTGGGGCTTAATCCCAGGACCCTGAGATCATGACCTGTGCCAAAGGCAGAGGCTTAACCCACTGAGCCACCCAGGCACCCTAAACTCCCTTCTCTTTTGAAGCACATTAAGACATGAAGAAAAGTATAGTCTTCAGGGCTCAGCACATCAAATACCCTGCAGAACTAAAATTTTATATAAAAGTTTTAACAGAGAGACTCCTGGACAATATTAAGTAATTATTTGTTCATGTTATTTTTTATTGAAAGAAGCCTCAGTAACCATCCTTTGTATAGATCCTTATTTTTATCTAGTTTCCAAATCCAAAACCAAATCTGAGATTTCCTCATTTAACAGCACACTATATAAAAGGACTCACCTGCTCAGGTCTACTACTTTCACTTTCTCATACTCATTTGCAGAATTCATGTCTATAATTATTACTGCCTTTGAGTTTCCAGAATTTATTTCATACAAAATCTTTACAAATGTACTGAATAATCTGGTCAGATTATTTTTAGAACTGTTTAAGTCCATTCAAAAGTTCTTCTGAGGAGTAAATAGGAAAAAAATCATCAAAAAAATTTTGGAAGAAAATTCTAGGCATAAGGATTGTTCTACCAGATATAAAAATGTACATGAAGAAACTATAGTAAATAAACTAAATAGTTCTGGCCCAGATGCAGATGGAAGCTTAATGTAGGATTATCTGTAAATGCCCCTAAAATTAGAGGCATCTTAAATGTCCAAAAATAAGAGAGAGATTGAATAAATTTTAGTATATTCATATCATGAAATTATATGTAGTACTTTAAAAAATGAAGTAAATTTTGACCCATTCACATAAAATGATACTTGCAGTGTATTCCCAAATCAAAAAGCAAACATATAAATAGTAGATTACTCTTTTGCAAAATACATATAATAACAAAATATAGGTCTGAAATGGTACACATTTCAGATACATAGAGCCGTCAACAAAGATCACATCTTTTAATTTTCTCCTTTCCATATAATATTTTTTTGTGTATGTATACCTTTTGTAAAATTCTTTTTAAATATTTTTATTTATTTATTTGACAGAGAGAGAGAGAGATCACAAGTAGGCAGAGAGGCAGGCAGAGAGAGATGGGGAAGCAGGCTCCCTGCTGAGCAGAGAGCCCGATGCGGGGCTCGATCCCATGACCCTGAGATCATGACCTGAACCAAAGGCAGAGGCTTAACCCACTGAGCCACCCAGGCGCCACCCCTTTCGTAAAATTTTTTTTATAAAACAATAACAAAAAGCAAAAAAGAAAAGTTACATGATTTAGTTTCCTAGATACAGAAGAAATGAAACAGTGACACTAACCTCAGAATTCTGTTATTGTAGTTGTTACTGTAATTATCACCCAAGAAGAGTTGGATTCTCAAAATTGCTGACATTTCATTCACTTGTCTTAGAAGTTGAAGAGGAAATGGCAGCACAGTGCTAGAAATTCATACTTACTTTCTTCACCTTCCTAATTATATAGTGATCCGGGAGTAAAACTTCCCTTCAGAAATAAGATACTTATGGGACACCTGGGTGGCTCAGTGGGTTAAAGCCTCTGCCTTCGGCTCAGGTCATGATCTCAGAGTCCTGGGAGGCTCAGGTCATGATCTCAGGGTCCTGGGATTAAGCCCTGCATCGGGCTTTCTGCTCAGCAGGGGTCTGCTTCCCCCCTCTCTCTGGCTGCCTCTCTGCCTCCTTGTGATCTCTCTCCACTCTATCAAATAAATAAATAAATAAACCTTTAAAAAAATAAAAAAAAAAAAAAAAGAAATAAGATACTTAGTTCACAATCTTAGGCACTACTCCAAATGAAATGTTTATAGGTTTACTGTAAACTCAACAATAAATGATCGAAAAATAAAGGCTGTCAATCAACTAAACCGATATGGTCAAGTGTAAAGGACTCTCTGCTGCATCTTATAAATTCCAGATCATTTTACAATATTATGAGTCTAGAGACCTGCAGCCCCCCTTTTTTTTGTTTCAGGCAGAATTCATTTTATGCCTGCTGGATACCCTAGGGAGCATATGTTTAAATATGTTAGCATCACAATGATGGGAACCAAAGTTCTTTGCCTAGCCCTCTGCCTATAGAACTTGGAACTCTTCACTAGCCACATAATTCTCACAGTCCTATTGTTAAATGAATCACCTCCTATTCCTTATGTTGAAGCATGTGTATGTTTGGCTATGTGGTTTTGCAAGTAATGTAAGTAAACATCTCCAAATCCCTATTAAGCATGCTCTTTTCTCTCATTTGAAAGGTTCTCTCCCCACTCCCTGTCCCTGCCCCCGACACACACAGCCTTAGCAAGAAGAGCAAGTTTTAAACAGAGAGTAAATTTAAATGACTCAAATTTCTTTGTTTCACTGCTAAAAAATATACTATCATAAGTCAGTGTTTATGGAAACATTAAAGAAACAGCCTCATGGTCAAGAGAGAAGTATAATTAT
This sequence comes from Procyon lotor, assembly GCA_028646535.1. Classification (NCBI taxonomy): domain Eukaryota; kingdom Metazoa; phylum Chordata; class Mammalia; order Carnivora; family Procyonidae; genus Procyon; species Procyon lotor. The sequence goes on along the minus strand of CM053607.1, from coordinate 43,334,574 downwards.
GTTTGCATCTTTGTAAGAAGAAAGAAAAACAATTCTTCCATATATGAACAGCACTCAACTTTGGGCATCTGTTTTCTATGGGTTGAAAATCTATCTTTCTCTTTATTCTTTTTAGAGATTTATTTATTTGAGAGAGAGAGAGAATGAGAAGGGAGAGAATCCTCAAGCAGATTCTATGCTGAGCACAGACACCAATGTGGGACCCAATCCCAGGACCCTGAGATCATGACCTAAGCTGAAACCAAGAGTTCTATGTTCAACCAACTGAGTCACCTAGGCACTCCGAAAACCTAGCTTTCTATCTAAACGATGAAAAGATCAGTTATTAAAACACCTGTAAGTTTAAAACTCTCATCATTTACTATTTATCTGTGGTAGATGAGATTAGCATTTCTTATTTTTCACTTAGCTAAAATAAGTTTGCATTTCAGAATAGGGAAGCAAAGATAAACCTGACAGTTGTGTAGTGTGGGCATGCATCAGTCTCCAGATTGGTTGTAGAAAGGAGGATTTCCCTTTTACTCTTGAGATCAAATGAGAGTAGATGTTGGCAGTAGGGGCTAAGTGTCCAGTCTTGGATGGGCATAAAGATGGCAGAGAAGTTCTGTTCAAAACTCAATGAACTAAATGTCCAACAGGAGAACAGCAGAGCAGTTTCAGGGAAATACGGGTCATGTCTGAGCTCTGCTAATTACTGAGCTGAGACAAGTTACTTAAGTTTTTTATATTTCAAATTTTTCATCTGAAAATTAAGAATAAGAACCAACTTTTTCTTATGAAGCCTAACTTAGATAACTTAAATAAAGTGCTTAGCACAGTGCATGGCACATGAGAAATACTCAATGAACATTTTTTAATGTTACTGATATTCTTTTTACTCATTAATATTATATCATCACTGTAATAAAACCTTTCTGATACTCATTTTCTAAATTTTTATGGATTGAGATTAATATCTCTTCCTCACAGTGAGGTTAGAAATCAATAACCCAAAGGAACTTGTACTATAGCTACTATTACTTGAGACACTGACATTATAATGCTTTTATTTGGGGAATACCGCTAGGTCACCATCACTTGAGAATTTACAAAATAACCATATAAATGGCACACATCAGGGAACACATGCCTCTCTGAATGCACCGTACAATTTAGGATTTAATGTATGAATTCAAAATTTCTAGAAGTGGTGCCAATGTATATTAGCATGAAGAGTCATTATAGTCTTTAGATAATCTTATTTTAAATACTGCGCTCTACAGTCACAGAGGTTTAAAAAGATTCAGGTTATAGGAATATTGATGTTAAATCAGTCAGAATGCACAATTACTTCTCCATGGCTCTATGACTCTATGCATAGGTAAAAATATGTTGATGTTGCAGTTTTCAAATTGTGTATGCTCCCATCCTCTTCCCTGTTTCTTTTTGAATACAAAATTCCATGTGTCTTATTGTAATAATTAAGTGAGAAAATTGTTTCCCAGTATATCAGCACATATATCCCTTATGCATAAAGCGAAGACCTAACTGAACATTTGCAAACACTTGACAGTTCAGGTATTTAAGTCTAGGATTCTACTGGACTAAAATGCAATATGTAATATATATTCGAAACACAATATATAACATAGTACAAATATAGGTTGACTGTATTCCAAGCTATGACAGGCCCATTTCCAACTCCAAAGTGTTAGAACCATGCTGATTAGGGATATTCTGGTTATTAAAAATTCCAATATTAGTATTCACATGAAGGAGATCTCAGTGCAATCATGCTTGAACTTTTCCTGCTGGGTTTAATATTTCTAAGTGCTTCAGAAGACACCGAATCCTCCATTCTCATCGGAAAGTATGAGGTGACTATCTCCTATCTACTATACTTAGGGAGATAGCTCCAAGAAGCTATGGCAACCATTAGGAGGCTGTGTTTGAGGAAGTGAGATAGGGTAGGGAATGCTGGTTTTGGAGCTGAAAAATCTGGATTTCCTTATTCACTAACACTAGATTGTAGGTCCTCTGAAAGCTTGAAACGTTCAAAGTAAACAAATAAAGGTGGTTCTTTTTTTTCCCAAGATTTCTTTCTTTCTTTCTTTCTTTCTTTCTTTCTTTCTTTCTTTCTTTCTTTCTTTCTTTCTTTCTTTCTTTCTATCTATCTATCTATCTATTTGACAGAGAGAGAAAGAGAGATCACAAGTAGGCAGAGAGGCAGGGGAAAGCAGGCTCCCTGCCGAGCAGAGAGCCCAATGCGGGGCTCGATTCCAGGACCCTGGGATCATGACCTGAGCCGAAGGCAGAGGCTTTAACCCACTGAGCCACCCAGGTGCCCCGCAAAGTAAACAAATAAATTGGATAAGTCATAGAAGAGATTGAATCTAAAACAGCAAAATAGACATTGGGGTGAATTGTAAGAGTTAAAGGGACTTATTGAGAAGCAGTTCTCTATTGTTTCTAGCATTTCTGCACATGCTATAAGCAGAGAAAATGATTGCTTTGTTCCAGATTATTTTTTTCAAGGATGTTTCTGTAGTAAACAGTCTGGAAGGTAAAGATAGCTTTGCCCTGGAACAAAGGGCAGGGCGTGCTTCTCATAATAAGAGATATGGAATCCTGGGGTGCCTGACTTGCTTAGTTGGTAGAGCATATAGCTCTCGATCTCGGAGTCATGAGTTCAAGGTCCATGTAGGGTGTGGACTCAACTCAGCATAAGTAAAACAAAATAAAATCTTAACAAAAAGAGATGTGAGTTCCTTAAGTTCCAGGTTCCTATCCTGTGATGCTCTATGCTCCACAAGCAGGTGCTGTGTGGAAAGTGAGCTATGGAGCACTGATGCAAATGTTATGCTGCTGGTTGTGCTTTGAATAATAAAGCCCTTTGTCTTTGACCCAGGGGTCTTGTGTCTTCTCTGTGCAACTGAAGAACTGCAGAAGAATGAAGCGTTAGCTTGCAAGTAAAGTATTAAATACCTCATAGCTCTTGACAGAATAAAGAGAAATAAAGGGATGCAGCATATAAAAGAACTCTAGAAAGGTAAAAGAGCAAACACTAGGCTGCAATTCCCTTCCTTCATGTTTAATAGAGGTTCGCTTAGCATTAATTCATTTATTTATCTGTTGATCACCTTCCAATGGGCAGGTACTACTCTAGGACGAGGAATACAGTAATGACTATGACTGATAATGCCTCTTCTCTCTTGCTACAGACCTACTAATAACCAGAGACAAATATAAAAAGGTGAACAAATATATTTTACAATTTCAGATGGTCAAAAATGTTATAAAGCCAAATAAAAAGGATAATGTAATTAGGGACGGCTTCTTTGATTAGATTAATCAGGGAAAGCCTTCCTTTTTAAATTTAAATTCTATTTAATTAACATATAGTGTATTATTAGTTTCAGATATAGAATTTAGTGATTCAGCAGTTGCATATAACATTCAATGCTCATTAAATCAAGTGCCCTCCTTAATGCCCATCACCCAACCACCCCATCCCCTCACCAAGGAAAGGTCTTTCTGAAGTGATAACATTTGGTATAAGGTCTGTCATGTAGAATTTGGGGGAAAGAACATTCCAGGAGGATAGGGAAAAGGAAGGGAAAGAAAGAAAGTGAGGAGAGTAAAGGGGAAAAAGAGAGAAACAGAGACAGCATGAATAGAGAAAAGGAAACTTGAATAAGAGAAATAAAAGCAGTGTTGCTTGAACATGAGTGATGAATGAGAAGAAAAGTGATACTGGATGAATTTAGCAATTTGTGCAGAAGCCAGATCATATTGTAAATTATAAACTACAGTAGGCAATCAGATGAGATAGATGCTGTCTCTTTTCCTTTAGGAAGTTAAATGGCTCACTTTCTTTATTATTTTAAAAAGATACAAATTTACTGACACTATGAGTATTCACAAAATAAGGGATACATTTGTGCTCTATAAGGCAGGTGTTTGGATTTATAGAAAAAATGAAAAAAAGTTTTTGCCTAGAAACATATGGAGAACAGAGCTAACTGTATTTGCAACAAAGTAGTATTAATATTAAACACTAATACTTCTATTACTACTAAAAATTACAATATAAAGATAAGGAAAAGGATGAGGAGGGAGACAAGAAGAAAAATAGCAAATTATAGAGAGAGTCACTGCCAAGAATTATGCTCAATGCTTTATATACTTTTTTTAAACTTCAAAATTATGTTGCAAAAGGCTTTGATGCTCCTTTCATTATTTGGAATTCAGGCTTAGAGAGAAGAGAGAAGAGGTCTTTGCCCGAGACTTTCCAGCTAGCCTATGTCTGACCCAGGATTTGAACCTTGGAACTGCCTTGCACCAGAGCCAGAAACTTTGCAGAATATGCAGCCTGTATTCTAATGCAACATCTCTATGCTGAAGATGTTCTTCCCTTATAAAGCAGGCAGCTTTGTCATCAGTTGATAGAGAATTGTAGTATCCCAGAGATTGTTAGGTTTAGTCATGGAACAAAATGATTGGTTGTTTTTATCTGCATTGTTTGAAAAGTCTGGCTCTATACAGAGGCTGAAATACAGCACATAACATTTTTTTTCCCCAGTGGATGCCATAGACAACAGATGTACAATGTCTATACAATAAGATGGGCAAAAATGCCTAAATCGATCATCTAGCATGAGAATATAGCTGACCCATGCTTTATTCCAGGTGCTTCTAGACTTTGGTCCTCTGGAAGAAAAATGATGAGTTTCTGAAAAATATCTATAAAGAGAAAGGATTATTGTCATCCTAAAGAAAATGTTTCATAAATGCACAAAGTCAAAGGTAAGGGAACAGAAAAAAAAAAAATACCTGAAAACTAAAAAGGCAAGTTTTGATCTAATAGAAAAATAGAATATCAAATCCAAGGGTATCTGGAATTTACTTCTTAGGTAATTAGTAACTAATAATAACATGTTATATTGGAGAAATGTCTGAAACAGATTGTCTAGATGAGTGTTTTCAAAACTGTTGCAACAAACGCATGTTTCTGGAAATGCCAACATTTTATGAAATTAAGATTTCATTGTTTGGAAAATCTCTAGCAAAATTTATGCAAATTTCTTCATTCTTATAACAGAAAGAACTCTTATTTAGTTTTATATGGAGTTGAAGGTGGAGGTCAATGGTTTGGTGGGCTCACTATTAGTGAATTTCAAACATAAGAGTGGGAATTTAAGGCAAAGAAAGAAAAACAAGCAGCCAGATGGTCAGTTATTGAAATCAACCAAGCTCTCTAAAACAAAGGAATGTGGGGAAAGGTGTCCTGGCTCCTTCTCTAGTCATGTGGCTGGCAATGTGTTTACAGGAGATAGCTGTCTTTGAAGTGAATGTCCCTTTGAAATGGATGTCTCAGCAGTCAAAGCTTAAGTCAGACACTTGCATTACAAAAAGAAAAGCTAACTGTCAAGGCCTACACTACAAAAACCTACAGATGAAATGTACTCTGTGCCACTGCCTTATCAGCCCTGGTGTACCTGTATCTAAACTCTTTTGAGAGGGAGGGGTGAAAATATAAATCTTAAACAATTGTGCTTGAACAATTGTGACTAGATCTCTGTTACTAGCAATTGGGTGCAATTCTTGATACACCCTGTGTATTGTACATTTCACTTAAAGGTTTACAGGCACATTTACTCATTGAAGACTGAAAATTAATGTCATAAACAATACATTCATAAATAAAAATCTATTAAGAAATTACCATGTGACACTGCACAAAATACTGAGGATGTGGGAAACAAAGACAGAGTGATTGACCCTGAGTATGTCATGGAAGTCTTCTTAAAAGAAGCTGTTAGGTCTTGAGGGGTGAAAAACTGTTTTCTAAATAGAGAAGAAATGGAAATACAAGACAGGTAGCAAGTGTGATAAATGAAAAGAGATAGCAGTAGGTCCCAAGAACTTCAGTAACTTTAATAAGAGCTGAGGTGCAGAAGTATATTGGGTCTTTTGGGTGTATACACGGTCTTGTGACAGAATTACACTTTTGGAGAGGGAGATAAAAGCCAAACTCTGCAAGGCTTTTTATTTCAATCTACTGCACTTAGGCAATGTGGCACTATTAAGCATTTTAGACAAGACGGAATAAAATCAGTTTTGTGTTCTTGAGTGACCTCTTTGGCATTAATGTGCAGAATGGATAAGGGAGTTTGACTGTGAAAACTGGGCAAGGTGGGGCATGAAACCAGATATGAGAACATCAAATTTGAATCTACTCAAGAGGCCATCAACCACTGTAGTGGTAACTTCTCTGATTGACTTGCAAAAGGCTACTAGAATTTATTCATAGAACAGTATCACTTACACAAAACTACCAGAATTTAATTCTTTAAATTAAAGAAATTAAAGAAATCTTGACTCCTGTACCAATAGAAATTCCTACACCAATAGAAAGCCCACGTTTGAGGAAACCGATTCCACAAATTAAAATATTAAAAAACTTTCCATTTTTTAATTTGTTAAAGAACATTTTTTTGAGAGAGAAAGAGCACACACACGAGTGCACGTGTATGCATGCATGGGAGGAGTGGGACAGGAAGAGAGAATCTTAAGCAGGCTCTACACTCAGTGCAGAGGCCAACACAGGGCTTGAGTTCACTACCCTGAGATCATGACCTGAGCCGAAATCAAGCATTGGACACTTAACTGACTGAGCCACCGAGGTGCCCCAAGAACAACTTTTTTTTAAAAAGCACAAAAATGCAGATACATCTTTGATCTACAGCTCCATGCTGAAGACGGTTTTGATTTCTTTGCCACTTTGTAGACATCTCCCTATCCTGGGATAAGAGAACAGAGTCTGCTCATGTCTTCCTATCTGTAGTCAAGGAGGTTTCCATTTTCCTAGGGGCCAACATTCCTGGCATTGAGAAGATGCTGAGAAATTGTCCACTAAGGTATTTTATTACACTTGCTTGCAGCATTGTGACTTAAGGCAGTATCATTTTCACTGAGGTAGTACCATTGATACTAAGAGCCAATAACTGCAACATCAATAAAAACCTGCATAGTCCTGATTTCGGAGGGATTTCTGTGGGAGATAATAACTCCTTTAGGATTCCTTAGCATCCCTAAAATTAAAACAAATACAATAGTGTGTATCCAACTTCATGAGTTCTTGTAACAACCTTCTACCACACCAAATTCTGAGGAGATTCCGAGCTTTTCAACAATCCTACCTCTGCAACCTTCGTAGAAGAGCTGTAAAATATTTCTGTATGAGATTCCTAGATTCCCACTTTTATCAGTATCTTCCTCTTGAGGTGGTTGGAGGTTGGTTATCTTTTTTATTGTGGTTTTGCTGTCATTTCTATCCCACCCACAACTCTCATCCCCTCTACCCTGCCAACTAGATTTCAGTGTGTGAAGCATTAGAACTCAAATTCTTTCCCTGCTGCCTTTGGTCACCATTTATTTTCTTTTACAAAGATTCCTGACTCTGATTTCATTCCTTTAGGAAGCCTTCTCCTTTCAAACACATGAAACGTATCACCTCATGAAGAGCATGTATCTAAAAAACTCTACTCAGAAGGATTTTTGGCAGAAAGCATCAGGTAATGGCAGAGGCTGAGTTTACAGATTGGGGGGAGGGGAGTTATGTGACTGTGCTGAATACCCAGTAAGCTTAATAAATATTTTACTTAGAAAGTAATGATTACAGCAGCCTACTTGTAGAAAAGAATAAAAATATATTTTTGTTTATTTTTAATTGGGCTTCCCTTAGTTCTCAAAGAGAACTAGCAGTGGCAGGTGGTATATACACTCCCTCTGCTTTATTAACTGTTCTACTGAAAGTTCTGCTGATGTCCTAGAGTACAAATTCGAATGAAAGGACATTATTACACATAATACTTTCTCCTTTACTGAAATTAAATTCAACTTTTTTATTTCTGTAAGAATATGTTCAATTAGATGAAAAGGCAGTAATAATTTGAGAATAAGGCAGAGGAAGAACCATGTGGCTCAGTCTTTGTTTTTCACAAATGGAGAAGAAAACATTGAGATAAAAATCAGGGTAGTGAAACTTTAAAGTGTTTACAAAGCAAATCTTTTCAAGAATTATAATTCTTGAATGATGCCATGTCCTAATGTCTAGAAAACATCCTGACTACAGCCCTATAAAACTAGTAAGAATCATGAAATCTCAAAGATCCTAAGATCAATCAGTTTATGGAATGATCATTTTTAGAGAGCATTTAATCCAATGCTTCAATATCACAGTAAGGAAACAAACATTCCAGAGCACTAAACAGACTTTTCCAATGTCACATAGTAATATGGCTATCTGGATGGGGCTATATTTCAAAATTATTACTATGTGGTGTTCTCCCAGGCAATTTATTCTAGGGGAAAAGCCCTGGGCTAGGATGCAGGTTTTCTCCCTTCCACAAAGTAGATAGGTGTGTGTATAATTTAGGACACTGATTTCCTGAATTTTGTTAGAAGGTACAACTTTGATTTTTGAAAATCTAACAAAAACACCTAAAGTAACAGCATCTGAACCAGTGTCAGAGATCAAAGACTGAAAGTTCCCCTGTTTAGAAACTAAATGTGAGGGGCGCCTGGGTGGCTCAGTTGTTGAGGGTCTGCCTTCAGCTCGGGTCATCCTGGGATCGAGCCCCGCATCGGGCTCCTTGCTCAGCAGGAAGCCTGCTTCTCCCGCTACCATTCCCTCTGCTTGTGTTCCCTCTCTCGCTGTGTTTCTTTCTATCAAATAAATAAAATCTTAAAAAATACAAACTAAGTGTGATATAATTCAAATTAGATTTTCAAAACTAGGTAGAACACTTTATGTAATTACTTCCCTTAAGGAAGAGAGACACGAGAACACCTTATTTCAAATAAAAAGGCCTTTATTACAGTCAGTTGAGGCTCCACCAGTTAAAAGACTAAAGAAACTTCCTTAGGTTTCTGGAAATACTTAGTAACCCAGTTTCATAAGATGCCATTACAACACAGCAGGATGCATGTTTGAGAGCTCTTCAATATAAAGTTTAGACCAGGGAAAAAGAAGAGCCAATCTGGTGGAGGGAAAGTATTCTCTTTTTTGGAGTTTTACCTTTAGTAATTAAATTAATCAAATAGATATTTTCATTTTCCTGCCATAAAATACACATTTAAACACCATTCAAATATAAAATGCTCTCAAAATTATGCTAATTGGCTCTCTGGTAATTCAAGAGATGACTTTTTGATGAAGAAAATAATGATGAGCTCTCAAGGGAATGTAAGAAATTTGATTTTTAAGAGTAGTCCCACTTATATTTTTTTCAAATTATAAATAAGAAGAAACACTTTAGAATGGAAGCTTGAGAAGGGTTCCTGAAAGGGAGAGTAATGGTGATAATTCATCATCTCTAAACTTCAGGCTTAAAAGGAGGGAAACCTCTGAATTACAACCTTATAAGTTGAGTAAGAAGACAAACTTTCAGATAATAGGATGAAGCTATATGTCCCACTTAGCTTCACAGTTATGGTTTTCCCAAAATATAAAGACTTTGTAATTGCTCATGTTCGATTATTCAATTATCGTATGTGATAGAGAAAGACCATTTTCTATCTCTGCAAAAGAAATGCTTAAAATTTATAGAGCAGAGAAGTAGAAATGTTCCTGGAATCTAGAAGTCTGGCAGTCTCAGTTGGTTGCCCCATCTGCCTATTTCTTTGCTACAGAACCTCCATTTGTTTGGATATTCACTCTCATGTGGTTTAGAAAAAAAAATAGAGGAGTATAATTATGCTAGGTCTTAAATCCTTTGGTTGTGATTAATTAGTTATGAATGTGTGACTCAATCCTGACCAAAGGGACAGAAAGGTAAATCAATGTGGCTTCACAAACAAACAAACAAACAAAATGATGCAAGAGTAAAAATATCTCTCTTCACTAGATATGGCCACATGTCAAGAAGATAACACAAACTGCTATAAACATCTTGCAACTGTAAGTAAAAATATTTCCAACTCTCTAAAGATAACAGAGGACTAACATACTGAGCATCTGGGTCCACGATGATATTGTTGACTTGCAAAGCCAATTCTGAAATCATCCACTGGCTGAGCACTGAGAGACAATTTTCTGTAGGTCTCTTCATTTCTGTACATCTTGCAAACAGTGGTACTGACTGCCCATGTTTCTGACAACATTTTCAAGGATGTTTGTATAATGAAGAGGCTTGGAAGATAGAGATACTGTCTCCTGTAACAGAGCCAGTCTGTTTACTTTTCAGTATGATAAAGTTAATATTTACCTCCAAGATAAAGTATAGGCAAGACTATTAAAAAGATTCAGGTTTCCTAAGTTTAGAGTTCTTCTCTTTTAATGCAACCAAATTTATGGGCACATATTACCTGGCCCTTTTGATTTCCATGTGGAAATGGGACTCATGGAACCAGCAAAAACTGAGACTCTGGCTGTTGGTACTGTTGTGAGTAATAAAGCCTTTGTTTCTGACCTAGAGTCTTGTGTTCACATGCACTCATGAAAACGGTTACAGGCTATTTTAGCTCATGTACAGTAAAATGTCAGATCATTTGCAGTTATTCACAAGTTCCTAGTGTGTAAGATAATATGTATCCCCAATAATTAATCTCTTTTTAATGGGATATCTACTGTTTATAGCTAAAATCAACCACCAAGATACTCTCACAAAACTGTACATTTTTGGAGAAGGAGAGTAAAATATTCTCTAGGTGTATGTTTCATGTTATCATAAAGTCAGAGGAAGGATATAAAACTGGGAAGAACTGGATACTTCTGAGATCTTAGGAAACTATTTGATCCCTTGGCCTAAGTGTTCTTTTTCATTAAGTGAATTCTACTAATTGAAGAACAATAAATATGTTCTACCTACATACGCTTTTATATAAGGGCCATGCTTTGCAGGAAATATAGTTGTTTTCATTGAATTAAAAAAATCATACAATATTACATGATTATTCTCTAGAAATAAACCTAGAACTGTTTATAGAATTAGTATCTCAATACAACATTTTTGGGGGCTCCTGGGTGGCTCAGTGGGTTAAAGCCTCTGCCTTCGGCTCAGGTCATGATCTCAGGGTCTTGGGATGGAGCCCCACATTAGGCTCTCTGCTCAGCGGGGAGCCTGCTTCCCACTCCCCTGCCTACTTGTGATCTCTCTCTCTGTCAAATAAATAAATCTTAAAAAAAAAATACATTTTTTTATTATAACATCAGGGTTTACAAATGGCAAATATCTTAAATTCTACAACAAACACCTTTAATTAACATGAGTCGGGGGGATAGAACTGCAAAGAAATATCTTAGGCCCAAGTGTAGAATTTTTTTTTTTTTTAAAGATTTTATTTATTTGACAGAGAGAAACATAGTGAAAGGGAACACAAGCAGAGGGAGTGGCAGTGGGAGAAGCAGGCTCCCTCTGAGCAGAGAGCCCGATGCGGGGCTCGATCCCAGGACTCTGGGATCATGACCTGGGCGGAAGGCAGACGCTTAACGACTGAGCCACCCAGGTGCCCCCCCCCCCTTTTTTTTTAAGATTTACTTACTTACTTTAGAGAAAGAGAGAGAGAGTGAGAACACATGTATGATTTGGGGGAGAGACAGAGGGAGAAGATGTCAATCAGACTTCATGCTAAGCATGGAGCCCAATGTGAGGCTCGATCCAACAACACCAAGATCGTGACCTGAGCTGAAATCAAGAGTCAGACGCTCAATTGACTGAGACATCCAGGTGTCTCTAGAATCATTTCTTTAAATAACTCAAATTTAACTATGTAACCCAAAGAGCAACTACAAAGAGCTATTTTTCCCTTCTCTTCTTTTCCTTTATTTTTTCGTGTTGGTATAGCACAGACTTTTTTAATGAATATTTTGTGAAGTACCTGTCAGTGGACAGAAATGCTGGTTAAAATTCTTTACCAGTTTTTCTTTCCTTTTGCTTTACTTTCTAGAGGAGAACATATGACACATGGAATGTGAGGTAGAGAGAGAGGAGGGAGTTGAAGAACTGCATGGAGGTATGGAATGGCAGGACTGATGGTGAGGGATGTTGGGCAGACTAGAAGATATGATGACCAGCAATGAGAGTAATGACAAGAAAGTTAGAGATGATAGAAAAGATGGCAGGCATGGCTAGAGTTTGGTTACATTGAGCAAGTAAGTAAATGTGTTGAGAATAGTATGAAGCCCCTGGAAATAAGAGAAGATATTAACAAAGAAAGGTAAAATGATGGAAAGAAACAAGAGGTGTTGGACTAAAATGAAAGATTTTACTATAGACTTGTGATTTTGTAATATATATACACAGCTATGTGTATAATAGTTGTAGTTGTATATGCATTCATATATTCATATATATATATATATACTTCCAAGCTTTGCCTATTGATAGGGCAATAATACTCTTGTAACAGTTAGTACAGTGGGTGCCAAGACATTGGTTTTCTAAATGCTGACCTCACTAAAAGAAGTACTAAAGAAGAAGTTCTTGAAGTACTAATTTTTCCTACGACTAGGACAGGGAAAGTAGGAGATGAGCTTTGAATATCATATTGTGCCTTAAATTAAGGTAATGCTCAATGAACGTTGAGGACATCTCTAAAACACACAGGAGCCAGTTTGAATAGGATGATTTTGGTATCAAAATAAATAATACTAACAATGGATTGCAACCCATTGAATAAGTTAAGAATCCATGATATACTGATAATAAATGAATGAATAAATGAATAGAATTATGGGTTCTATTATATACAGATTTTATTTATACATTTATATTATATATTCTATTATAGTTATATACAAAAATATATGTAGAGATAAGATTTTTCCTTATAATAGAATGACAACAAATTTTGAAGGAATAATGGAAATAGAGAATTGCCATTTGGCAATTATCAGAGAGCATGGTTAATTAAGTAGACGATATCAATAGATACTAAACTCCTTTGGTGATGGTTTGGTGAGGAATGGGTTTATAGAATTATTACAAAATACTTCTTTACATTACTTTCATCAATTAAACTGGGAAAATGGGGGCTGTATGTGGAAAAACTTGGCAAAGGCCAGTATTACCTGGTGCTTCAATTAAAGTCACCAGAGAAATGGTTGTTTCACAAATGTGTCATGAGGTAATGCACCAAGAAGTGTGCAAAAACATTTCTGTAGAATTCCTGCCAAAAGTTGAGTCAGAATAGGAAGAATTTCCACATGGAATCAGGTTGAGGGTCATAAAGGCCTGCTCCCTTTAAACTTGTAAAGACAGAAAAATCCTGAGGGACTGAACCAGGATGGAAGAATCAGAAAACATCTAACAATTAGATGCCACATGGTATCTTGGATAGGAAACAGAACCAGAATGGGAAAAGCTGTCACCACTGGGGCAACTGACAAAATTTGAATGGGAACTTGGGCTTGAATAGTAATCTTGTACCAATTTTAAATTCCTGATTTGGAGAGTTATGTGATTATTCTTCAGGAAAGTATGCTTGTTTGGGGAACAGAAATATTGTATTGTTTGGTGTAAGGGGACACTATGTCCACACTTTACTCTTGAAACTTCAGAAAGAGATAAAAGATAATGGCTATATATTTATATACAGAGAGAGATTGGGAAACAACAAATGTGGCAAAATTTAACAACTGGAAGATCTGATAGATACATACTAATATTGAAGCTCACATGACTATGAGAAAAAAATGGAATTATTTCCATTTAAATTTAAGGTGGGTATTCAATGTATCATTTATTAGTCCAACAAATATTGCAATTCTGCATTGTTAGTCCCATATTTTGGGTGCAAGATTTACAGAGGGAACAAGAAAAACAATCTAGACTCTACCAGAATTCATGTAACCATGGAGGTCCATGATTCCTTTTCTGAAGTAATTAATTCATTACAACATTATTTTCATTTATGCTATTTTTAGACATTCCAAAGACCTTGTGGAAGGTAGTGAGGATATATATGCAGAAAATTATAGTACTCAACAAAATAATAAATATATCTACTGAAGCCTGTACTTTATTACAAATGTACTCTATTTCCTAATTTCTGGGATCTTGAGTTTTGAAGGTATGTCGTTTCCATTATTGTTACCAGAATTATGAAAAGAGGTTGCTTTTTCTTTTTTTTAACTTTTTCAAGGACCTTCGTAAGTATAATCTCATTTTTCAGGGCTGCAAGCAGTCTAGTAGTGCACTGCCTCTTCAAATAATAAATAACAGTATTTCTTTCCTTCCAGCTCACATTTCCTTAAATTTCAAACATCAGTAGCATTCTGAATAAAAGACTAAAGACCAAAAACCCTTATAAATTGTGGTGAAGGCCCTCAGTGGAAACATTATTTTTAAAGTGCTTAAATCAAAACAATAAAGAAGGCAGTTTCTACAACATATTGACACATTTTTTCCAACTTCAAATTTTTTAAACAATAAAACTTTTATTGACTTTAATTTATTCTTTATTCTGTTCTGTATCTGTCATAAGTATAGGTTGCAAAACCACAAAATATATTAAAATTCTTAAGAATGTTCGTAATCCACCATAAAGTGGGATTTATTCCTGGGCTGCAAGGTTGGTTCAACATCCGCAAACCAATCAATGTGATACAATACATTAATAAAGGAAAGAACAGGAACCATACGATACTCTCAATTGATGCTGAAAAAGCATTTGACAAAATACAGCATCCTTTCTTGATCATAACTCTTTATAGTGTAGGCACAGAGGGTACATTCCTCAATATTATCAAAGCCATCTATGAAAAACCCACAGTGAATATCATTCTCAATGGGGAAAAATGAGAGCTTTTCTCCTAAGATCAGGAACACAGCAGGGATGTCCACTATCTCCATTGCTATTCAACATAGTACTAGAAGTCCTAATCTCCGCAATCAGACAACAAAAAGAAATAAAAGGCATCCAAATTGGCAAAGAAGAAGTCAAACTCTCACTCTTTGCAGATGACATGATACTTTATGTGGAAAACCCAAAGAACCTACCCGAAACTGCTAGAACTCAAACAGGAATTCAGTAGGGGCACCTGGGTGGCTCAGTGGGTTAAGCCTCTGCCTTTGGCTCAGGTCATCATCTCAGGGTCGTAGGATCAAGCCCCACATCAGGCTCTCTGCTCAGCGGGGAGCCTGCTTCCCCCTCCCCCCGCCTGCCTCTCTGCCTACTTGTGATGTCTCTCCTCTCTGTGAGATAAATAAATAAAATCTTTAAAAAAAAAAAACAGGAATTCAGTAAAGTTTCAGGATACAAAATCAATGCACAGAAATCAGTTGCATTTCTATATACCAACAGCAAGACAGAAGAAAGAGAAATTAAAGACTCAATCCCATTTACAATTGCACCCAAAACCATAAGATACCTAGGAATAAACCTAACCAAAGAGGCAAAGCATCAGAAAATGATAAAGTCCTCATGAAAGAAATTGAGGAAGACACCAAGAAATGGAAAAACGATCCAATTTCTCACCAAATTCTCACCAAAATACTAGCCAATAGAATCCAACAGTACATTAAAAGGATCATCCATCACGATCAAGTGGGATTTATTCCTGGGATGCAAGGTTGGTTCAACATCCGCAAATCAATCAATGTGATTCAATACATTAATACAAGAAAGAACAAGAACCATATGATACTCTCAATAGATGCTGAAAAAGCATTTGACAAAGTACAGCATCCCTTCCTGATCAAAACTC
>CM053607.1:43281866-43318383 GCA_028646535.1 Procyon lotor | reverse complement strand
ACAAATAATCCTAAAACTTATATGGAACCAGAAAAGACCACGAATAGCCAGAGGAATGTGGAAAAAGAAAACCAATTTCGGCGGCATCACCATTCCTGACTTCAAACTCTATTACAAAGCTGAAATCATCAAGACAGTGTGGTACTGGCACAAAAACAGACAAATAGATCAATGGAACAGAATAGAGAACCAGAAATGGACCCCCAACTTTAGGGTCAACTGATCTTTGACAAGGCAGGAAAGAATATCCAGTGGAAAAAAGACAGTCTCTTCAACAAATGGTGTTGGGAAAACTGGACAGCCACATGCAGAAGAATGAAACTGGACCATTTCCTTACCCTGCACACAAAAATAGACTCAAAATGGATCAAAAACGTCAATGTAAGACAAAACTGCTTCAAAATCCTGGAGAACACAGGCAGCAACCTCTTCGAACTCAGCCGCAGCTTCTTCCTAGAAACATCTCCAAAGGCAAGGGAAGCAAGGGCAAAAATGAACTATTGGGACTTCATCAAGATCAAAAGCTTTTGAGGCTTTTCTTATCTACAAGATAAAAGAATTTCAATCACAAAGCTAATTTGTAGTGTGCCTTTAGTGTGTTATTCTGCAAAAGCATGTCACATGTGCTAACATATATTCTTCATAACCACCTCCTGATATATGATTCTTATTCCCACTGTACAGATGAGGAATCTGATGTACAGATGAAGAATCTAATGTACAGATAAGTCACTTATCCAACATCACATCATGTGAGTGTACGAACATTTGAAAAAAAAGAACAAATATTTGAAACAAGTCTACATATGGTATGAATGAAAAATTAATATTTGTCATTATAAACTATTGAGATCTTGTGGTTGTTCATTATCACAACACAGCTGTTGTGTTTTTGGAATTTTAACACACTCGTGCATTATGACTCTAAAGAGAGAGCTACTGTATAAGCATTTCTCAAACATATTTTAACATATTCAGTATAATAATTACTATGTATAGGCACTGTTCTAAGAACTTTATCATTAACTTAATTCTCATATCAACACCAGGAGAAAAGTAGCACTTACTATATAGTACTTATAGACAATGGTACTATGCAGTATATTTCCACTTAACAGCTAAGGGAACTGAGTCACAGAACAACTAACTTGCCCAAGTTCACATAGCTATGATGTGGCAGAACTAGGCCTTTAAACTAGGGAACTTGAGTATATGTTCCTGATCACCATGCTATGACAACTTCCATGCATTTGATAACATGCTCCACAAAGCTTGTGCTTCTTCCTTGCAGAATTCATGTGGTTAATTTCTGAATGTTGGAAATGTGGGTCTCTGGAGTAGAGAAGGATCTCAGACAAAGTAACAGTCTCTGAAGGACTACCATGAGCTATGAAGGTTCCTGTTAGGCTACTAATTCTTCCCTTGAATAAGAAGGATGTTATATACCTTTCTTATTCTTCAACAATAATCTTTACTGTATCTCCCTACTAAGTGTTGGATTTGGATGACTAAAAATTTAAATGATGCTACTTGATGTTTTGCCATAATTTAAATACAGCTCTTAACTCTTGTTCCTGAAATGATTTCACTAGCATTTGTAAATTTGTGGCATTATGGTGCAGAAAATGAAAGTATTTTCTTTAACTTTCTTATTTTGAATGTTTAGAGTTATTGGATCGCTTTAAAAACATAATCTATTGGCAAATGATGTATATTAGCATGGTACAACCTGAGTGGGAAAACTTCCAATTTTACATGATGCTGACCAAATAATATAAAATATATGCAATTTGTGAAAGCTAAAGCAAAGATAGATATAGATAGATATAGATATATATCACTGTGCCATAACAAGACAAAATATGTATTTTAGAAATAGTCTGAATTCTGATTTTCTCCCTTAGGGTCTTCCTATAGCTTCCATCTACTTGGTGAGACACTGAGTTAGTATCATAGGATTGACAGCTTGAAAAGAAGTATTGTTGGTATTCCATCCCATGTCACTACTTAAAAAACATTTAAAAAGAAAAAAATGTTTGCCCTACATTTTGTACCTTCCAATAGCTCTTCACATGACCCTTCTTTAATGGGTATTTGCAGAATATCTCAGGAGAAAGAAGACTGTCACTCTGAATATGTCAACATCTTTTTAAAAGTTTCAGATATGCGCTGCCAAAGTGAACACTTTTTAAAGTTTCAAACCACAGTGGACTGCAAATTTCTCCAATAATGGTAATTGCTGTGTTTGCAGAAAGGTCAGTGGAGGGCTGTTCTTGAAAGTGGTAAGGAACATTCGTACACTCAAGGTTATTTATAGTTCAACCATACCATTTATGTATTAAGGATCACATGAGCTTGTTCACCCAATTCCATCCCATTCTCCCTAATCGTACTTGGTGTCCATGCTAGTATTATGATAAATAGTTTTCTACGAAGAACTTTATTTTTTTTAGGTTCACAGATTTGGGAGAAAGGTACAGAAATTTCCCATATATCCCCTACTTCCACATATGCAAAATCTCCCCCTATTTTCAACATCCCCTACCAAAGTGGTACATTTGTTATAATTGTTGAACCTATATTGACACATTGTTATCAATTAAAGTTCACATGTAGCATTTTCAGGTTTTCTCTTACTTAGTAGTATGCCTATTTAAAGTTCCCTTACATCTTGCCGTGCTTGGTTGGCTCAGTGGGTTAAAGCTTCTGCCTTCAACTCAGGCCATAATCTCAGGGTCCTAGGATCAAGCCCTGCATCCTGGGTCTTTCCAGGCTCCCTGTGCCTGCCTCTCTGCCTGCCTCTCTGCCTACTTGTGATCTCTTTCTCTCTCTGTCAAAAAAAAAATGTTCCTCCAAGTCTTTTCATGGCTTGATAGCTCATTTCTCTTCAGCACTGAATAATGTTCCATTGTCTGGATGCACCAAATTTATTCATCCATTCACTTGCTATAAAACATCTCGGTTGTTTCCAAGTTTTGGTAGTTACGAATGAAGCGGCTATAAACAATTGTGTGCAGAATTTTATGTGGATGTAAGTTTTCACCTCTTTTGGGTGAGTACCAAGGAGCATGACTGCTGCATCATATGATAAGAGAAGGTTTAGTTTTGTAACCTACCATCAAACTATCTTCCAAAGTGGTTGCGCCATTTTATATTCCCACTGCTGACAGTGTCTTTTGCATAGCTGAAAATTTTAATTTTAATAAAGTATAACTTATTATTTTTTCATATATCATGAGTTTGGTGTGATATCTAAAAATTCACAGCCATACCTAAGGCCATCCAGATTTTCTCCTATGTTATCTTCTAGGAGTTTTATAGTTTTATGCTTTAAATTTAGGTCTGTGATCCATTTTGAGGAAATTTTCATGAAGAGTGTAAGATTCATGTCTCTGTTCATTTTTTGCATGTAGATTCCAAGTTCTTGCGACATCATTTTTTGAAAAGACTAACTTCTCCACTATATTGTTTGCTCCTTTGTCAAAGGTCAGTTAACTGTATTTATGTGGATCTGTTTTTGGGTTCTTTGTTCTGTTTTATTGATCTGGGTATTCTTTTGCCAATACCATGCTGTCTTGATTACTGTTTATTTATATTTATAGTTAAGTCTTAAGGTCAGGGAGTGTCAGTTTTCTTCAATATTGGTTGGCTATTCTAGGTCTTTTGCCTCTTCCCATAAACCTTAGAATCAGTTTGTCGATATCTACAAAATAATTTACTGAGATTTTCATTGGGATTGCATTGATCCATGCTAGTATTATAAGATGATTTTATAAGTTTCTAAGTGTAATTTCTATAATGAAGTGTGAAACAAACATCTTTAGATTTTGTTTTAGTCTAGACCTAAGGATAGGAGTGCCATCTGCTGAATGATTGGTCACCTCTCCTATCTTGCCGGGATTAAAATGTGTAGACATCAAACCCTGGAATAAGATCAAGCGATACTTAAGGGTTCCATAAGCCTCAAAGGCATTATGGATAGCTGGCACTTTTTATTTTCATTTTTATTATTTTTTAAAGATTTTGTTTATTTATTCATGAGAGACACAGAAAGAGGTAAGGAGAGGCAGAGGGAGAAGGAGGCTCAGGACTCGATCCCAGGACTCTGAGATCATGACCTGAGCTGAAGGAAGATGATTAACTGACTGAGTCACCCAGCCGTCCCACACTGGTACTTTTTAGTGTACAATTAAGGCACTAAATTTGAAATCTTTAATAAATGTTTCATTAAAGTATAAGTTTTCAGTTATTTTGTGGTATTTTCCTTTTTCAAGGTATCCTCAGACACTTTTATCTGGCTCTAAATTACATACAGGGGAAAAAAAAATCTACCAAATAATTCAGAAATCACTTGTTTAAGTTTCATTGTTGTTTTGTTTATTTTTCAGTTATAGTTCTTTTTCCAAATAGATGCAACACATACTAAACCTAACATAGTGGAAAGTTTAGTAATTGAGACATGGAAAAAAAATATAATGATAATCTCACTATTCAATATGTTTGCCACTAATATTTTATTTCTCATTCTCTTCAACTTTTGTTATTAATAGAAAAATACCTACACATAGAAATTAATCTTTTTTCCTCTTCATAAATGTCATAAAATAATGAGTATTTTGGAAATGCATATTCAAGGTAGTAAACAGCATGTCAATCTGGCACTACAATTAGTTCAATATCCCAAAAACTTGATGAATTTACATTTGAGGCTGGCAGGAATTTAACAAAAATTTTATTTAATTAATATTATCATAATGCTTCTAGATTTTTAAGCATACTTTACCAGAATTAGAGTCTTTCAAAAATTCAGTTCTATCATTTATATTCCAGATTCGTAACTTTTTTCAGGTACGTAAACTGATTTGATTAGTAAACCCTCTCATTTAATATTTTTCAAATGGCATTTTCAATTCAGTTTAATAGATGAGTCCTCACTACTTGCTAAGGAAGATGCACATTATTAAGTATAGAACATTATCCTTTTTTGTATGCTTATTATATTATGAGTAAGGCAAAACACACACAGACACACAAATACCCACGAAGCAGTGAAATAATATGAGATTGCTTAGATTTGGTGAAAACAAGTAAAACAGAAACCTTATTGCTCCCTTCATCTATAGCAGTACACACTACATGTTTCTGAGATCAGAATTGGAACTTTTCTTGTCTACAGTCAGGGATACTGTCTGAAGAAGAAACATTGCTCACCCGGTTTCTAGTCCTGTGGCACTGTACTTCATACTGTATCCCTGTGGGGAAGAATGAGGGACATAAAAAGTAATTTTGCAATATGGAGACTGATTATTTAAGGAGCAAGCTCAAGCTGAATATAGAGACAAATGGATGAAAACGAAGGGAGGATGGCAGGTGCATAGGGTAAAGAAACCCTAAATGTACCGCATCACACGCTCTGTGCCTACTCTTCAGTGTAGGTGGTCAACAATATTTGTTGAATGAGCTAAGGAGTCAGGTTTAAAATTTTCTTGTTGACTAGGAAGAAAAGCCAGCATTATCAATAGGTATTATTTACATTGAGCTGATGAAGTTTTACTCTAAAATACATGTGCCTATAGAATATGAGCATTTTCAACTCCTAGTAACATATGTAAGTGTAAATTCAAGATTCAAAATTTTTTATCTGCAGGCTGTAGAATGTTGACTTTATAATTGAAAAGGTGATTTATTTATTTATTTTTAAAGATTTTATTTATTTGAGAGCAAGAGCTTGAGAGAAAGATCATGAGCAGGGGCAGGGGTAGAGGGAGAATTGGACTCCCTGTTGAGCAGGGAGCGTGATGCGGGACTAGATCCCAGGATCCTGGGATCGTGACCTGAGCTGAAGGCAGACGCGTAACAGACTGAGACACCCAGGCGCCCTGAAAAGGTGATTTAAATGATGTTTAATTTTATGTAAAATTATGTAAAGTTATGTTTAATTTTAAGTAAATAGTATTTAAATGACATGGCTTTCTCCTAATGAAGCTACTGTGCAGGGAGGAAAGTGGGGATAAAATCACACACGGAACCCAATCAAGGAGGTAGGTATACTTTCTAACATATGCTCTTCTGAGCAAACTTTTCCAGTTCAATTCTTTTTATCCCAGGAGACTTAGAGGATTTAAAGAAATTCCAAGTTTTGTTGGAAATAGTTTATCACAATCTCGAAATAAATCAATCCCCTTCAGTATTGCTATGACATGCTATTTCTGCTATGGTTACATTTTTTTTTAAAGCATAAGAAACTAAAAAATACAGAATCATTAGTTTAAATTCATTTAGTTAAGGAAAACAGCATGAAGAATCTCCTTGAAGTAGATTTTTCACATACAGTCTTACCTAAAAGTTTTCCTTATTGTATCACATGGCAATTCCAGGACCAATTTAATAATCAAGAGACTGATAGAAAGAAAGATGTCATTAAAAAAGTAAAGAAAAATCCTAGATTGAAGATAACATTTGACAGTGTAACAGTTAATAAATGAGGTTAGAATTCTGCACTACATTTAACTAGCTCTATAAGTTTGGGCACATCACGTAACTTTCTCTGAACCTGTTTCCTGATCAATAAAGCACAGATAAAGAAATGGAAGTGATCTATAATATCTCTTCTGTAAGGTGCCTTGTTAGCGCAGTAGGTAGCACGTCACTCTCATAAAATCTCTTCTATCTTTCATGTTTAACAACTCTAACAGTCTACTTAAACCAAATAATCTACCTGACTTTGGGGAAAAAAAAATCCCGTAACACCACTTGCAGTTCCTGCCACCCCCTTCCCATTTTGCAGTCTTTGGGTTAGAAATAACTACTCGAGCAGCACATTCGTTACACCTCTCTAGCAGCAGGTATGGCCTCCTGTCTTATTTGACAAATTGTTTTCACGCCAGCCAATACTTATGGATGCTTAGGACACTTGTGAACTTTGTTATAGGGATCATCATATGGAGACAGCAATACTGTGAAGCCCCACCCGGCTCCCAAAGGTCAGGGTATCACCACACATGCCTGGATTGTCAAGTTGTTATTTCCCATAGATTGTAAGTTGTGTGAGGACCGGGATCATGTTTTACTCCTCTTGTGATAACACAAAGCCTAGTTCAATGCTTTGTACATACTGAATGCATAAATGAAGGATAAACTAAATGTGTTATCCTTTATTGAGCAATTAATTCCTAGTTAGGCTTAATGTGGAAAGCAAATTCATATAATGTCTCTTTAAAAACAGATCATATGAAGCTAGATCCTCTGCCAACGAACACAGGCAGATAAAAACAGGTAGGAGAGAAGAGGCAAAAAAAGAAAAAAAAAAAAAGGAAAAAGAAAAAAGAAAAAAAAAAAGCAAGCCATGAAATCCAAAACTACAATGCTTATTTATTTTTTTCAGGATGTAATTTTTTTGTTTGTCTTTCTCTTTTCTGTTTCAGGTGTTTTGAGCTAATGACTGAAACTAGGTAAAACTCATCATTTCTCTTGGGTCTTTTTAAAATGTAACTAAAAATCCTCTTTTGTCCTCTTTTGTTATTGGGAAAATATTTTGAAAGCAAGAATATTCTCTAAGCTAAAATATATCTTGCAAAACTAAAATTTTAAAAGATTTCAGGAACTGATGCCCAAATCAATGATAAATTATTCAGTTTAAAATTGATGAAGATTGCTTAATTTTTAAATAATTGTCTAAATATGGAATTATAATATTGTAAGTATTTAACAAATATCCTTGGTTGTTGCTCTTATTAGAGTCTCTGTTTATGTGTAGCTTACTAAAATAAATCTAAGTATGTAGATATATTTATCCATTAAAAATTTCTTTTATTAATGGCATTCACTCAACATATTTGTATATATTCCTATCAGGTGTAGGACAGTGTTCTAGGTGCTGGTTAGGATCAGTTAAACAGCAGCCCAAATTTTCTCCTCTCAGAGCACTTTCATCCTAGCAGGAAGACATCACATAAACAATATTAAAATTTTATACTTTGTTAAAAGGTATTAAGAGAAAGGTATTAAAGAGGGGGAAAAAGGCAAAAAAGCAAGCCATGGATAGGAAGGACAGGAAGGTGACATTTTTAAGTGGAGTGACCACAGAAAACCTCACTGAGCAGATATCTGAGCAACACCTTGAAGTAAGTGAGGGAGAAGGTCCTGTGGTGGTCTGAGGGTGTTCCAGACAGAAGGAACAACAAGGGCAAAGTCGTAACACACAACGCCCCATGTGTTAAAGATGCTAAGGTGGCTTATGAAAAATGAGCAACTTTAAAAATAATTTTAAGGATTATTGACAAATAAAGAAAAAAATCTCTCCCTTAAAATTCTTACACAAGGCACAAATACAAAAGCAGTAAGTCATGTGTCTACTCCCAAATTTTCTATCAGAATATTGCAGGAACAGAGAACAGGTACTGTCTAATCATAACCAGTAATGAAGAACCAAAGCTGGGATTATGCCCATAGAACATATGTTCAAGACAAAGATTTATAAATGAGATCAAGGATCAGGAAGTTTTTTGCTTCAACTTTTCTCTCCCTCTATCTATATGGCATAAAATAAAGTGTCTCTGTATTAATCTATATAGAACCCAGCCACAGAAAAGATGTGATTCTGTATTTTTTTTCCTGACACTATTCCAAAGATCGTGTCCCTGCTTGAAAAATAAAGCAAACCATTATGATGCTATCCGTGTAATACAAATAAGCAAAAATCCCATTAGTCTGAGTTGCCGAGATAACTTAGCCAGGTCACTGCTTCCACCTTTTCTCTGCCCATTGCACAACTAAGGAACGCTAGGTCTTTGTTTCTTCTCTCTGCCTCTTCTTGTAACAATCCTATACACAATCATTTATAATAAATCATATAATAAATCATTTATGTGGAATCTAGATAGTCAAACATACCCAAAGAGATTACCGGATCACCCTGCTCTGGTAAGACCAAAGTTGCAATCCCCTCACAGGCTCTCACTGGACCTCGCTTTCATATCACCTGAACACTGCACCCCCCCCTTGCTTTTGCTTTAGTCCCTTGCAGCTCAGCTCTCTCAGGCAAACATCTAAACCTAGTCCCTGAAAATCCATTTTGAATGAAATGATGAAGAAGAGCTTCAAAGACTATCTCTCCTAAGGTAAGAAGTCTGCAGGGTAGAGTACTTTCTAGTCAGCTGTTAGGCAGGCTGACCTTCTCACCTGGCCTGTTATTTTCTGTCACCTGGGCATTCGCTAAAACAAGCCAGATTCCTAGATAAAAGGAACAAAAAGTATTAACCCAACCCACTTTTCTTTCTTATGCTTTGTATCAGAGACAGTTAAACAAAGGAGCAGAGGATATCAGTATCTACTAGAAAAGAGAAAGGTAAGATATTTTTCTATAGGTAGATATAGATAGATATTTGGGCTGACAATATCATGCAATGGCATAAAAAACATTTAAAATTGAACTTTGGAAACACTTAGATTGACAAGAAAAAATTTCCAAGATATAAGAATAAATGAAGAAAGCATGCTATAATGTTGTATGTCTTTATAAATACATGTACTCATGCATCTGCATACAAATACATACATAAGAATATACAGAAATAGAAGCAAAATATATGTGCATAAAAGAAATAAAACATTATCATTAGTAGTAAAATTATAGGCAACTTTTGGGGATATTTTTATATTGTTCTGTATTTCCCAAATGTATATAGTTCATCTACAGAGCTAGTTTTACTTTTTCCTTTCCTTAGAGATTCACACAAAAAACAAACATTTAAACAAGTAAGAAAAGCCTGTTGGAACTAGTAAGCGAATCAGTAAAGTTGTAGGATACGAAATTAACACACAAAAATCAGTTGTATTTCTGTATACTAACAACAACCAATGTGAAAAGAAAACTAAGGAAACAATTCATTTACACTGATTAGCATCAAAAAGAGTAAAATACTTAGGAATAAGTTAACCAAGGAGGTGAAAGACTTGACCACTGAAAACTACAAAATATTGATGAAAGAAATTAAAACAAAAACAACAAATAAATAGAACATCCTTTGTTCAGGAATTGGAAGAATTAATATATTTTTTAAATCTCCATATGCACTCCTTATCTAAATCCCACGGGCATTTTTTTTACAGAAATAGAAAAAATGGATTGGAAGAATTAATATACATTTTTAAAACTCCATATTCCCCAAAGTGACTTGTAGATTCAGTGCACTCCTCGTCAAAATACCATTGGCATTTTTTTTCCAGAAATAGAAAAAAATTCTAAATTTCATATAGAACCACAAAAGAACAGGGTCAGAGGCATCACATTTCTTGGTTTCAAAACATATTACAAAGCTACTGTAATTAAAACAGTATGTTATAGCATAAAAATAAACATATAGACTAATGGAAGAATCAAAAGCCCAGAAATACAGTCAGCTGATCTTTGACAGATGCCAAGAACACACAGTGGAGAAAAGACAGTCTCTTCAAAATGGTGTTGGGAAAACAGGCTACCCATATGCAAAAGACTGAAATTGGATCCTTACCTCATAGCATATACAAATATGAACTCAAAATCTGTTTAAAGACTTAAGCATAAAATCTGAAAGAATAAAACTCTTAGAAGAAAACTTAGGGAAAAACTACTTGACATTGGACTGGGTAATGATTTCTTGCATATGACATCAAAAACACAGGCAACAAAAGCAAAAATAGACAAGTGGGATTATATCAAACTAAAAAGCCTCTGTGAAGCAAAGAAAACAACAAAATGAAAATGCAACTTACAGAATGGGAGAAAATACCTGCAGAACATATATCTCAAAAGGAATTAATATGGAAAATATATAGGGGACTCCTCAGTACCATAGCAAAAAACCAAATAACCCAATTTAAAAATGAGAAAAGGACCTAAAGAGACATTTATCTAAAGATGACATACAAATTGCCAGTAGATACAACATGACTAGTCATCATGGAAATACAAATCAAAACCACAATGAGATATCACTGCACACCTATTAGGATATTTTTAGAAAAACAAAACGAAACAAAAACAAAGGATAGCAACTGTTGGTAAGGATGTGGAGAAAAAAGAATCCTCATTCACTCTTTGTAGAAATGTAAATTGGTACAGCCATTATGGAAAATGATATGGAAGTTTCTCAAAAAATTAAAAATAGAGTTACCTCTTGATCCCAACAATCCCAACTCTGGGTACATATACAAAGGAATTAGTATCCTGAAGAGATAACTGCATCCCTGTTCACTGCAGCATAATCCACACTAGCAAGATACATTAACAATCTAAATGTCCATCAGTGGATAAGTGGATAAGAAAAATGTGGTATATACACACAGTGGAATATTAGTAAGCCTTAAAAGAAAAGGAAATCAGATTACGTGTGACAACATGGATGGATCTGGAGGATATGGTGCTAAGTGAAATAAATCAGACAAAGAAAGACAAACGCTGCACTTATATATGGAATCTGAATAGTCAAACACAAAAGAACCAGAGAATAGAATTATCAGATCTACAAGGACAGATCTTATGTTAAATATTCTAAATACAAAAGGAAAATTGGGGGGTTGCAAGAGGAAACTTTCCAAAGTAATGGGTAAGTTTATGGCATTGATAGTGATAATGCTTTCACAGGTGTATATTTATCTTCATACATATCAAGTTGTAGAAATTAAATATTTACACTGTTGTTTTTTGGATGTTAATCATACCTCAGTTGAGCAGTTAAGATTGTAGTGTTCATAATTTAAATTTTACAATCAGAGAAAATGATCTTTTCAAATGATATATTATCTGCATTATTGTTTTGCTTCTGTCCTCAACAAAGAACAAAATATGTGTGTTACATAGGAACATCTCTTAAAGGCATAAATTCCTTATGGGGGAGAAGAAAATCTTACCATCAGTTTCTTCAGCCTCTATGGCACCAACTACCTTTGATGCATAAGTTGCTAAGGTCAAGGAGCATGTGACCACTGTTGTGTATGGACTTGTCCCCAAGGGGGTAATTCAGAGGACACTCAGCCTGGTAAATATGGCACACAAATGTCCCATTTTCTTAGACCACTGGAACACTTAAATGTATTTGGCAGCCTAAGCACATAGTTTCTTTCTGAAGGAGGTTTTCTGCTGAAGGTTATGCTGTACATTCCATTAAAACATAAATCTGTGGCTGTTTGTTAAGTCTCTTGTACAATGAAATCAAAGCAATCATCAATGGATATGGTTCACTGGAAAAATGTAAACTGGCTTCTTCACCCCAAGAGAAATGGATTAAGTTATGCAGAAGGTTTTTGCACACATTCTCTACACACATCATCTCTCTTTGTAAGGGAAAGCTTTCCTGCAACACTTCTCATTGCACCTGCCAACTCCCTCTTTTCTCCTGAAAGCATAAATCCCCATTCTACATCGAAGAATGACTAATGCCTCTCAGTGCCCAGAATGTGTTTGTAATAATTGATATTTCATCCCTCGTGCCAGGCTACATGAATAGAGTCCTTTATGTTGAAGGCTCAGGAATGTGCTTTTATCTCTTTGATATTGTAAGGAAGGAAAACCTCCCTTCTTCTCGTCTAGGTTCTTTGGCTGGCCTCATGATTAAATTGACATAAGACAGATAACAGGAGAAAAGCAAATTTAATTTTGTGTGTACATAAGTCCCTAAGACATGAGAGGCTCACTGACAGGTAATTGAGGTTTATATGCCATCCTGAACTAAAGAGACGGGATAGGGGTCTAAGATTTCAAAGGGGAGGAAGGCAATTCATAAATAAATAAATGTTTACCATGTCATGCAGAGAGGCCTTTCTTATGTAAAAAAAGTTATCTTTGGTAATAGCTCTCTTCGAGGTATAAGCTCTTTACCTAAAATTCTTTCAGGAAGTTAAGGGACAGGTAAGAGCTCTTGAGTCTGTTGGGTTCTGATCATTTTCAGTTTGAAATAATCCACATACAAATGTGGTACATTCTGGGGTGGTCTCCCCTGAACCCCATCAGTATCCTGCCTAGATACCCACAATCTATGTGGGGTCAATGCAACCCAAGCACGTAAGACAGGCATCTCACAAAGCACAGGAGCACCAGAGTCTTACATAATGCATCAGATATATAAAAATTTTCTTTGGAGGAGATAAAATATGATATAGAAAATATCTGAGGGAACAAAAACACCTCAGTTTTTATAAGTCTGATCTTTATTAATAGGGATATCATGGCATGGAATTAAGACTCCAAAGCTTATCATACCTATAAGCTTCCATGTTTGAATCAAGTATTGTAATTTATTGTTATAAACTGCCTCTGCTCTTCACCCAAGCTATCTCCACTGCTATATTTTACATCAATGTTTAATTATAAAAACAGATACCTCTTAATTTAAGTGATTTTACCATGATTATCTACCACAGTGACAAAAGAGAATAAAAGAGTGTGAAAGGAAAAATGACCTTAAAAATAATTTGATAGTTGGTATATGAAGAATCAAGTATCTTTCCAATACTGGGCGTTTAGGAAAGAAAAAACTTTTATCATCATATGAATCTCATCTTTCATTTTTATGAATGTAGCTCTATTATTTAAATAATTCTTATCCATTTATTTAAAGTTCTCTTGGATATCTGTTACTGTGAAATATGAATTATAAGCATCAGAATGAAAACTGCTCTGTCTCTGGGTAATTCTAAAAAATGCCTAGTTGGTGATCAGTTGGTTATTGTGTGTTACTAATTAATTGGTTGATAAATTACTAGCATTTTTCTATTCCCACAGAGTTCCACCTCACCTATCTGTCCTATCCTCACACTTTCACAGTGTGATATTTTTGCCAAATCAAGGAAAGGATAACCTAAGCCTGACCCTAAAATGACATCATTTGAAAGTCAGAGTACCTATTTTGCATCCTTTGAAGATATCTCCAATTGTCATTCCAAGAGTCTGAAAGTACTGTTGGCAAAAGAAATGTTCAAAAAAAAAAAAAAAAAAGAGTAACAACAAACATGACTTATTAGGTGTTTGTTATGTTCATTTCTCCCTTAATGGAACATGCATATTTTTTTTATCTGACCACCACTGAGACTCTTACCAGCTTCCCAATCTCAAGGGCTCAACTCTGTACCAGGGCCAAGGTTTTTGGTGGAGCCTCTCAGAAGTAAAACCATCTGAGCATATGGACTATTTAACTTAAACACAGCTGAACACCAACAATAAAACATCTGATAAATGCTTGCATGTATAGTCAATTAATATTTGACAGGGGAGCCAAGGATACTTAATAGGGAAAGGATATTCTCTTTGATAACAGTAATGGAAAGTTGGATAAGTATATGCAAAAGAATGAAACTGAACTCCTATTATATACCACTTACAAAAATTAATTCCAAATGCATTAAAGACTTAAAAATAAGACCTGAAAATGTAAAACCTCTAGCATAAAACAGGGAAAAAGCTCCTGGACATTGGTTTTGGTAGTGACTGCCTGGATATGTCACAAAAAACACAAGAACAAAAGCAAAAATCAATGTGGGACTACACAAAACTAAAAAGCTTCTGAACAGCAAAAGAACACAATGAAAAGGCAAATTACAAAATGGAGAAAATATTTGCAAGCAGTCTATCTGATAATGAGTTAATACCCAAAATATATAAGCAACTCATACAACTTGACAAGAACAACCCCAAACAGTTCAATTAAAAAGGCAGAGAACCTGAATAGACATTTTTCCAAAGAAGACATACAAATGGCCAATGGGCATATGAAAATTTTCTCAACATAACTAAATATCAGAGAAATGACATCAAAACCATAGTGAGGTATCACTTTCAGAAAGACAATTACCTAAAAGTTAAAAAATAGCAAGTGTTGGCTAGGGTGTGGAGAAAAAGGCACTATTGATGGGAATGTAAACTGGTACAATCACTATGGAAAATATTATAAAGTTTCCTCAAAAAATTAAAAATAGAACTCTATATGATTCAGCAATCCTACTTCTGGATGTATATCCTAAAAAAAAAAAAAAAAAAGTGAAATCAGGATTTCAAGAAGATATCTGCCCTCCCATGTTCACTGCAGCATTCACTACATTGCAGCATTCACTAAAGCCCACATATGGAAATAACCTAGTGACCATCTACAGATAAATGGATAAAGATGTGATATGTACATTCCACTATATTCAGCCATGAGAAGGAAGGAAATCCTGCCATTTGTGACAACATGGATGGAACTTGAGGGCATTGTATTAAGATAAGTCCGACATAGAAAGACAAATACTGTATAATCTCACTTATATGTGGAATTTAAAAAAGCCAAACTCACAGAAACAGAGAGTAGAATGGTAGTTGCCAAGGTTTGGGGGTGGTGCATAGGGAAAATGCAGACATGTTAATCAAAGGGAGCAAATTTTCAGTTTTAAGTTGAATAAATTCTAGAAATCCATTGTTAACAGCATTGTATTACATACTTGAAATTTGCCAAGAGAGCAGATCTTAAACATTTTCAACACACACACACACACACACACACACACACACGTAATTATGTGAGACAATGGAAGTATTAACTTCCATTAATATTTTAATCATTTCACAGTATGATACATGTACTAAGTCATCACCTGTACACCTGAAACATAAACAGTGTTACCTATCAATTACATCTCAATAAATCTGGAAAAATACACAGTTGAAACTACTTTTCTTGTGGTAACCACAAATATCATTTGATATTTGTCCCTATCCAGGTTCTAGTCTAACTTCCTGAAGCCTTAAATTTGTACTCCAGTTTTTTTCTTTCAGGTTACTCATCTAGGCCTGAGTCCAATTTAATTTACTAATGTAGTCATGTATCTTATGCCATGAAATCTAATTTTTGAGTTTCAAGCCTCTATGAAAGGATGTTGCCTGGTACACAATATTGAAATGGGAAGAAGAATAGCTAGGTAAACAGATACAGAAAAGAGATGGGCAGTAAGTTGCAGTTATAGCAGATGATTTAAAAAATGATGGCCAATATCACGTACAAGGAAACATCCTCTGGAGTGGCAGAAAATGGCAAATGGGAGAGTTTGAGAACAGGTGTTACACAGATATTAGGACTGGTTTTATTCATCACAAAATTCAAGAATTAGATGTATAATTATTGAAGTATTTTTTGAGAATAAAACATCTTAACAATCACCTTTCTATAATTCACACATTTGTGATTTATGGAAGGGAGACTGATGGTGCTCACACAGATGTAGTATAATCTACCACAGGAACTTGGCTCCTGCAGATTTCAGCCAAAAGCTTGATTGTTTTCATCAATCTAGATTTTATATAATTTCAGTAGCTAAAGCTAGTATTACTTGAAATATTAGTCCTTTTACAAGTAATTGTAAATATTGTAAATATTAATAGTATTTATTTTTTACTACTTTCAGTATAACCACTAACATTAGCTTGGGCTTTAAAATTCATTCATTCATTTTTAAAAAACTCACCGCAGAAAATAAGTATTTGTTAGTTGTTTATTATTTGGCAGATTTATGCTACTCACTGGTGATATAAAAGTGAATCAAATCAGTGAGGTTTCTTCTCTCAGTATCCTAACAGTCAAATAGGGGAAAGAGACTTTTATCAAATAATCATAGAAAACAATAGTTAAACAATTTGCTAAGTTCTGTGAATACTAATAATTAACATCAGTTGAGAGATTGTTCTGTACCAGACATGGGTGCAAATACTTTAACAGAATTAGTTCATTTAATTCTCACCACCACCTTATGTGGTCTATCCTAATATTATTTCTATTTTACAAGTGAAATCACTGAGGCCAGAGATAGTAAATCATGTGGTATCTCAGAACACAAAATACCAAGTAGCAGAATGGACACTGATGATAGAAGCTTGATCTTAGAGCCTGTCTTATATTATCATACTCTTACTTCCTCTTATGTTAAAAAAAATATATGCTATTACAATGCATGGGTCAGCTTTCACTATATTGTGCTGAAATAACAAATATACCCCCAAGTTTCTGTGGCTTATAATAAAGGTTGATTTATTTATTGCTCATGTCAATGTCCCTTGTAGGTTAGCTGCAACTCTGTTTCATGTCTTTTTCTTTCTGGAATCTAGGGGAAAACAAAATTTCCTGCTTTAGCTATAAGACTTGAAACCTCTTTGTAGACATGACATTGTTTCCACTCACAGTTACTGTACAAAGAAAGCCTCATTATAAAATTGTGCATCAATGAGGAAAGAAACACCTTCCTCCTATAAGAAGAGATACCAGGGAAGGGTCCTACCAGGGCGAGTCAAGAAATCAGCAGATATTTTTAACAACTAATACAGTCCACAGAAGTTACGTAATGTAAGAGAAATTCTTAATGTAGTCAGGGAGTCAAAGAAAGCTTGAGGTACCGTTAGTAGTGTTCTAATGGGTAAAATGTGATTGCCTAAAAGCTGTGGTCCACAGAGAACATTCCACATAATAGAAATGGCAGGTACAAACATCATGTGATGCAAGTAAGCATGGCCTTTTAAAGAATTGAAAGAAATAAAGCTGAAGTAGAGACTGTAAATACAGGGGAGATTGTCCTGAGATGAGTATGTAGAAAAGTAAGCAATGGAAAGATTATACAGGCCCTTCTGGGCCTCATTAAGATTTTGCACATTTATCTTGATAGGAGCACAGTAAAGCATTTTAAATAAGGGAATGATTTCCCTGGTGTTTTTGGCTGCTTTACAAAAGAATCATTCCAGGTGAGCTTCACTAACCTAAAGATGTCCCCATCTCCCAGATCTTCTTAATACCATTGTAGTAACTGTTTAAGAAAAGAAAGTAGAGCTAGCTTTTCTATTAAGTTACCCCTAGTAGACTTCACCATCAGATCCATCCAAATACAGTGATTCAAAACAGTTAGTAACTGTCCCCTTTCTCTCATACAGCAGTTTATACCTTGTCACCTCTATGGGACAAGTTCTCCCCAGTCAGAGGAATCCTTCTGTGTTCCCCTCTTGTCCCTGAGGAGCTGAAAAGGAAGCCAACAGTGACAAGTCTGCACAGGAGGCCCTTTGTCCTTTATAGTAAGGAGTAAGACTCAGCTGGGAACTGTAGTAGTTTAGAATAGGAAATATGTGCAAATTACTTCTAGGTAGAGTATTCAATTTGGAAAAGGTACAACATGTGCTTCAGATGTTTTAGTAGAAATAAATTCCACCACCCATTGTCATGGCATCCATCATTCCGTTCTGATGTGAACTCAGGTCCGCCTCAGACATTCCATGCAGAATTGCGCCATCCCCCAAACAGTGTGCAGCCCATTCTAGCCTGTCTTCCTGCTACTGGTGATATAGGTCTGTTTTATCGGTCTCTTCTACTGCTAACATTAATTTCCAGATGCTGGTCAGTTAAGAGGAAAAGAAACAAGAGAAAAAGCACCCACCGTATGTTTCACTACTGCAATACCTGGGAAAAGCTATCAGTCAATATTTGGATTAGTGACAGAGAACACATCGTATTTGTTAGAATAGTGCCAGGTTCTACCACCGTGAAGCATCAAAATTCCAAATCCACTCCGCATAGACTGATCATAAATGCAAGTGAGCACTTCTAAATGATCATTCAGGAAACCAGCATCTTTCCAGCTTGTGAGTTTACTACCCTTGAAGTCTTCTCATTAATCACTAGATAAGGAGGAAACATGGAGGAACCCTCGACGCATGTTATGAAGCAAGTATGGAAGGGGAGCATATTAGCTTCTGCTCACACGCCACATGCCACGAGCTGCAACCCAGCCATATGGCCACATTGAACTAATGGAACAGCTGGGAAATAAAGTACAGCTGTAAGTACAGGAAATAGAAGAAACAAATTTGGAGAACAGCTAAGTACTCTACCACACGTTACATCTTTATTTAATCTTAAAATTTGGAAATGAAATGGTAAATTTTATGTTACATATATTTTACCACCACCACAACAAAAAATATTGGGAGAATAGGATCTTCAGAAACAGTCAATTTCTGGCTCATTAAATTTTACTAAAAAAATATCCTTTGGGTGGTCCTGCTTTTACTGTTGAAAGTGAGATTCAATGACCTCATTTTCTTCTCTTATTTAGCATAATGCAGTTTGCAATTTTTGGCATCCAGACTGAAGTTCCAGAGGGTGATTTTAAAAATCACTTGAAGTCATACTAACTCTAAGTGACTTTGTGGTTTTTTTCCCTCAACATCCATTATTTTGTTTATTTTTCCAACAAATATCTATTGACTGCCCATTATATTTAGAAACTGTATGAGACAATGGGTCCATAGAAGTAAACAAACAGATAAATCCCTAACCTGACCTTGTGGAGTTTCTATTCTTTAGAGACAGAAGAATATTACACAAGGGAAAAAGGCCAGTTTGTGAAAAACTATATGATGTTTCTTACAAAGCACACAGCCTGTCATGACAATGTAGAGCTAGAAAAATGGCTGTGGTCTGTGTAACCAGCAGAAGTTAGTTGCAAGAGAGAGAAAGTGAATGGAAAGGCATTTCAGGCACTGCTGGTACAAAGACTCTAGTTGGGAAGTGGTTTAGCAACAAAAGAACAACAGTGTGAGGGAGAGGGAAAAGGACAGGAGATAATAATGAGGAGTTAGGTAAGGCCAGAATAAACATAAGACATTAAAATTCTAAAGGATTTTAGACTTTTTTCTGAGTGCAGTGTAGAGTCACTGAAATTTTGCAGCAAGTTATCAGTTACAATTTGGAAAGATGACAGCAGCTGATCTTTTTGTTTTGTTTTGTTTCTGGTGTTTTTAAAATGTTTTATTTAAATTCAATTTAATTAACATGTAGTGTATTATTAGTTTCATATTCTTTAACTACTTCAAACTTAATAGAGCCCAAACTGACCCGACCTGGCTCTGCATTATATTCACAGATCCACCACCTACTAATAAACCACTAACAATTTTCAGGTCCCATATCTCTAAAATCCACATCTAGTTCGTGGATAAACATCATTTTATTTACCTCCTAAATATCTCCAAATCTCTTCACTGCTAAGATCTCAGCACTATCAGCCTCTCTTCATCTTTCTCTGGGTTGTTCCAACAATCTCTAATTCGCCTTACCCTTCAGTGGCTTGTTCTTGTTTTCAAGATAAATTTAAAATAGTAGAGACACTTCTCCAGCTGGCCAAATCTCTCCTTTCTCTTCTCCAGCTATAAGCTTAACTAGTTTGTGTTTCTTTGATGATAAGAATTTCAGTATTAATAAGAGTAATGTTATTTTCCCTAAGAAGCCTCCCTGGCTTGTTTCTTGTGGCAGATTTAGCCATTTCTTCCTCTTAAAATCCCCAGCTCTGTGTGTATTTTTTTTTAAATCACTTGTACTATTGCATCGTAATGGGTTGTTTCCATGTCTGGCTACGGGCTTGGGATTCGGGCCTGTGGTAAAACATTTTACTCATCTTTGTGTGCCTAGTATCTTACACCACCTAGTCTTACAGTATATGTCTAATATTTACTGAGAATGAAAAATATAGGTAAACAGATAATTTTAAAATGTGGAGAGTTGTATTAGTGTTGGGATGGATGTTACTGTGTGTACAAGCCTGATTGCAGGATATTGGGTAAATTTGCAGTAAATAAAGATGAAGTAAAGACTGCAGTAAATAAAGATGAATTTCTTAGATGAATTTCTAAGAGAGATTATATAGTCACTTAAATTAGTGTTTTTAGGGGAATAAGGAATATATTTAAGCAACCAGAAATGTGAGATTTATAAAAATACAAAGAGTGAGATCCCACATATTTAAAAAAAAATGTACATACATAGTATTGAAAACATATGCATGAAAATAGACTGGAGGAAAATCTACCAGAATAATACAATAGTTCAGTGTTATGATGATAACCATGAATTTTCTTTAACCATTGATTTTATAATCTAAAAAAATAGCTAATTAGTACATGTTTGAACTGGTTGTATTTTGTACTTGCCCACTTTCCCCCGACTTCTCAGAAATCTGTTAACTGTTGATAGCCCTACTGAAAGGTCAGCATGCTATGTAGGCCTGAACCACAAACTGCCTTTATGTTGGGTAGCTAGTTACTTACTTACAAGATATTTCACTTGGCATTTTTGTTTTAAAGATTTACTTATTTTAGAGAGAGACAGAGAGAGAGAGAGAGAGAGCGCGCTCACAAGCCGGGGGAAGGGCAAAGGGAGAGGGACAAGAGCTGACTCCCTGCTGAGTACAGATCCCATGCAGGGCTTGATCCCAGGACACTGAGATCATGACCTGAGCTGAAATCAAGAGGTGGCTCCTTATCCGACTGAGCCACCCAGGTGCCCCTTCACTTGGCATTTTAAAGATTCCAGGATATTAAAGGTGTTAGCATTTGGAGCCAAGTATTTTAAAAAAGAAAGAGGGGCGCATGGGTGGCTCAGTCGTTAAGCATCTGCCTTGGGCTCAGGTCATGATCCCAGTATCCTGGGATCGAGCCCCGCATCGGGCTCTCTGCTCGGCAGGAAGCCTGCTTCTCCCGCTACCATTCCCTCTGCTTGTGTTCCCTCTCTCGCTGTGTTTCTCTCATCAAATAAATAAAATCTTTAAAAAAAAAAAAAAGAAAGAAAGAGGCAATGGAAATCAAAGGAAGTAAAAGGAAACTGCAGTGATGACTGATGTTATTAAGAACACAAAGAAGCAGAGGCAGTGATCTAGCATTAAGAAAGAGCTTGATTGGGCAAGACTAGCAAAGCTGGACTATCTGCCATTCAGCTCCTGAGAGGGTTAGAGAGAGCTGGGTCTGTTTTTGAAAGTTTTCCTGTTTCTGTGATTCCTGGCTGTATAGTGATCTCTGTACCTCAATCCCTATGAAATATATGTCTCGCTATGATAAATTCCCTTTCCTTTCTTCCTTAGAGATGACTTGTCTTACTGTTCCTTGCACCCAGAAAACTTGTAAATAAAATAAGCCTTTTCCAGTTCATACAGGCAGTTTTTCCAGTTCATATAGTACTGCTCATTGAAAGACTTAATGATTCCCCATTTTTGCTAACTTCACCTATTGTTATTCATTTCACTCATTACATAGAACTTGAGCCCTTCATTATAGCACTTAGGATATTTGACTTTGCAATAAAACCGTTTCTAATACCATAATCTCCAATAGAGGGCAAGGTTCGTGCCTTTATTTACTGTCTTTTATTTTATTTATTTTTATTTATTCCATCCACAAAGATATACTGACTGCCTATTTTTTTCAAAGACCCAGTACTGTGTGAGGCTCTGGGGATACACTAGCAAACAAGGCAAATATTTCTGATATTGTGGAACTTACAGTACAGTGCAGGGGACTAAATTCTGGGGTTACACCGAATAAAAACTAACTTAAACATTACTCTTTTATTTTTTATTTTAATTCAATTAACATATAGTATATTATTGGTTTCAGAGGTAGAATTTTAGTGATTCATCACTTGTATATAACGCCCAACGCTAATTACATCATCTGCCTTCCTAACGCCCATCACCTAATTACTCCATTCTCCCACTGCTCTTCCCCTACAGCAAACCTCAGTCTGTTTCCTATGATTGAGAGTCTCATATGGTTTGTCTCCCTCTCTGATTTTGTCTTGTTTTGTTTTTTCCTCTATTTCCCTATGTTCCTCTGTTTTGTTTCTTAAATTCCACATATGAGTGAAATCATATAATTGTCTTTCTCTGATTGACTTTTTCACTTAGCATAATACCTTCTAGTTCCATGCACATCATTGCAAATGTCAAGATTTCATTCTTTTTTATGACTGTATATATTTAATATTGTGTTATACACCACAATACACCACTGTATATATAAATATCTATTAATATATTTAATATATAAAATATATATTTAAAATATATACAGTAATATTCCATTATATATATATACCACATCTTCTTTATCCATTCATCTGTTGATGGACATCTGGGCTCCTTCCATAGTTTGGCTATGGTGGACATTGCTGCTATAAACACTGGGGTGCAGACACCCCTTTGGATCACTACATTTGTATCTTTGGGGTAAATACCCAGTAGGGAAATTGCTGGATCACAGGATAGCTCTATTTTCAACTTTTTGAGGAACCTCCAAACTGTTTTACAGAGTGGCTACACCAGCTTGCATCCCACCAACAGTTTAAGAGGATACCACTTTCTCCCCATCCTCACCAACATCTGTTTTTCCTGACTTATTAATTTTAGCCATTCTGACTGGTGTGAGGTGGTATCTCATTTTGGTTTTGATTTGTATTTTCCAGATGCTCAGTGATGTGAGCATTTTTTTCATGTGTCTGTTGGCCATTTGGATGTCTTCTTTGGAGAAATGTCTGTTCATGTCTTCTGTCTATTTCTTGATTGGATTATTTTTTCTATGGGTGTTGAGTTTGATAATTTCTTTATAAATTTTGGACACTAGCCTTTTATCTGATAAAATTTTTGCAAATATCTTTTCCCATTCTGTAGGCTGCCCTTTGGTTTTTGTCAACTACTTCCTTTGCTGTGCAAAAGCTTTTTTATCTTGATGAAGTCCCAAGAGTACATTTTTTCCTGCTGTGGCCGAGGTCAAAGAGGTTGCTCCCCGTGTTTTCCTCAAGGATTTTGGGTATCTATTCTTTGAAACTGTTCCAAAAACTAGAAATGGAAGGAAAACTTCCAAACTCATTTTATAAGGCCAGCATTACCTTGATCCCCAAACCAGAGACTATCAAAAAGGAGAATTACAAACCAGTAGCCCTGACTAACATGGATGCAAAAATTCTCACCAAAATAATAGCCAATGGGATCCAACAAGACATTAAAAGGATTATTCACCACTATCAAGTGGGATTTATTCCTGGGCTGTAAGATTGGTTCAACATCCTCAAATCAATAATGTGATACAATACATTAATAAAAGAAAGAACAAGAGCCATATGATACTCTTAGTAGATGCCGAAAAAGCTTTGACAAAGTACAGCACCCTTTCTTGATCAAAAGTCTTCACTGTGTAGGGATAGAGGGTACATACC
Source organism: Procyon lotor (assembly GCA_028646535.1). NCBI lineage: Eukaryota > Metazoa > Chordata > Mammalia > Carnivora > Procyonidae > Procyon > Procyon lotor. The sequence goes on along the minus strand of CM053607.1, from coordinate 43,294,360 downwards.
TCAATATCGTAAAAGCCATCTATTAAAAACCCATAGCGAATATCATTCACAATGGGGAAAAACTGAGAGCTTTTCCCCTGAGGTCAGGAACATGGCAGGGATGTTCACAATCACCACTGCTGTTCATCATAGTATGAGAAGTCCTAGCCTTAGCAATCAGACAACAAAAGGAAATAAAAGGCATCCAAACTGGCAAAGAAGCCAAACTCACTCTTTGCAGATGGCATGATACTTTATGTGGAAAACCCAAAGAACCTACCCAAAACTGCTAGAACTCATGCAGGAATTCAGTAAAGTTTTAGGATATAAAATCAACGCACAGAAATTAGTTGCATTTCTATACACCAACAGCAAGACAGAAAAAAAGAGAAATTAAAGAGTCGATCCCATTTACAATTGCACCCAAAACCAAAAGATGCCTAGGAATAAATTTAACCAAGGAGGCAAAGCATCTGTACTCAAAAAATGATGAAGTGCTCATGAAAGAAATCGAGGAAGACACAAAGAAATGGAAAAACATGGTTTCATGCTCATGGATTGGAAGAAAAAATATTGTGAAAATGTCTATGCTACCTAAAGCAATCTACACATTCAATGTAATCCCTATCAAAATACCATCAACTTTTTCACAGAGCTGGAACAAATAATCCTAAAATTTGTACAGAACCAGAAAAGACCCTGAATAGCCAGAAGAATGTTGAAAAAGAAAACCAAAGTGGCTGGCATCACAATTACGGACTTCAACCTCTATTACAAAGCTGTAATCATCAAGACAGTATGGTACTGGCACAAAAACAGACACATAGATCAATAGAACAGAATAGAGAACTCAGAAATGGACACTCAACTCTATGGTAATTTTAAATGAAGCACAAAAGAATATCCAGTGGGAAAAAGACAGTCTCTTTAACAAATGGTATTGGGAAAACAGGACAGCTACATGCAGAAAAATGAAACTGGACCATTTACTTAACACCATACACAAGAAATAGACTCAACATGGATAAAAAACCTAAAAGTGAGGCTGAAATAGAAATAAAGAATAAATTTATTTTTGATAGTTCACTCTGTCACTATTCCCTTAGAAAAAACCACACTACCATCTTCTGATTTCCAATAAAATCACTGATGAATCCACTAGGGTTCATTGATGCATACTTCAAGTTTTAAATGTTGGAGGCATGGTATATTGGAAAGAAGACAAAAGCCAGAGTCAGGAAATTTGCGTTTCTCTCCTGTTTCTGCCACTAATTTAGGTACTTGACCTCGTATAAGAACATAACCATCATGGGCTTGGTTTCCATCATCTGCAGAGTGAGAAGAATGAACTCAAACACCTATTCAAAAGATTTTCCTCCCTCTTCTGATTTTTTTTTGGTCCTAACTTACATTGACAAATGAAGTGGTTTAGATTGGATACTAGCTAAATGCAAGGAAAGGGACCAGATGAATTGGCAGGTTTATTTCCAGGGATACCAGAATTGTTATATCTTGTGGTAGCTGAGGGATGATGAGAACAGTACAGAAAAACACCATTTGTTTCATTAACTTATTTATTTTCAGGTTAATGTTTTGCGGTGGTCATTAAAATAAAGACTGCAAAAGGAACTAGGATGTTTTATCTATTAATTTCTTTATTGTCTTATAGTTTTGTAATTTCATCTCTATAAGGATCCTTTCTTTCATTAGGTCAAAATGTATTCATTTTACTCAACACTAGAAAAAAAAAACAAACAATCCAATTAAAAAATGAGCAGAGGACTTAGATATTTTTCCAAAGAAGACTCATAGATGGCTAACAAACATATGAAAAGATGCTCAACATCACTCATCATTGGGGAAATATGAGTCAAAACTACAATGAGTTATTACTTCATACCTGTCAGAATGACTAAAATCAAAGATAAGAAACAAGGATTGGTGAGGATGGGGAGAAAAAGGAACTCTTATGCACTGTTGGTGGGAATATACATTGGTGAAGCCACTGTGGAAAACAGTACGTAGGTTCCCCAAAAAATTAAAAATAGAAATACCATATGATCCAATAATTCCTTTATTGGGTATTTACCCAGGAAAAATGAAACACTAACTCAGAAAGATATATTCACCCCTATGTTTACTGTTTATTGCAGCATTATTTGTATACACACACACACACACACACACACACACACACAGAGGAATATCACACAGCCCTAAAAAGGATGAGATCCTGCCATTTGAGGCAGCATGCATGGACCTAAATGGTATTAAGCTAAGTGAAATAAGTCAGACTGAGAAAAACAAGTACCATATGATTCCACTCATAAATGAAATCTAAAAAAGTGAAAAAACAGAAAGCATACCCAGGACTATAAATAGAACAAACTGATGGTTGCCAGAGGGGAGAAGGGCTGGAGGTTTGGCAAAATGAGTGAAAGGGGGAAAAGGAGATACAGGCCTCCAGTTATGGAATAAATCATGGGTATAAAAAGCAGAGGATAAGAAAAATAGTCAGTGGTATCGTAATAGCGATGTAATGGGACAGATGGCAGCTACACTTGTGGTGAGTGTAGCATAATGTATAAACTTGTCAAGTCACTAAGTTGTGCACCTGCAACTAATGTAACATTGTGTGTCAAATATACTAAAATTCTAAAAAAATCAACACAATAAAGGCTAAATTTTCTGACTATAAAAATAGTCACTTTATTCTTAAGCACTAACATCATCCCCCTTTTTTCCTTTCATGTGTCCTTTTTTTCCTCCTTGTCCTTGAATAAAAGGGAGAATGGGTCTTGGGAATGACAAAATTAATCCTTTGGCAATCAACACAGTTGTTCAGTTTCTTTCTTGCCATGCTCTTACTCAGGCCAAGTTTAGTAAAAGGAAAATTATGATAGCAAAAATTAACATATTCCAACTGTATTTTCTTCTCCCCTGTCATTTTTAACCTATACAAATACATTTATATTTGATTAATTATCCAAATAAGGTCTGACTATAATTCTTTGTTGCCTATTTATTCTTTTCAAACAAATAGTTGGTGCTAATGATTTCTTACAATATAGTATTTTATAATCCTCAAATGTGGTTTACTATACTTTCTCTTAGGCATTGAAAATTCCTGAGAAGTAGTTCCAGGGAAATAAGGTCTTCAATGTACAGATGATGAAGTGAACATCTTAAGATGCTAATTATCTTTCCTAATTAGCTAGCTAATTATATGGCCAGTCAGCCCAGATTTTATAATAAAATGAGACTCACTCTATATTTTGCTTCTTTTTTCCCCATCTTTTCAGCCTTATGTTTTCTAAAGCACCATTCAATGTATTTTCTGGCAGAGAAATTATGAAATTAAAATATGTCCAGATATTTGCAAATATGAGTAAAATGTGTCTCAGATGAGAAAATATAACTATTTCAGTTTACAATATTCCTGTATTCACAATTAACACTTGTTTCTCATCATAGTGGTGCTGTCTGACCAGTGAGATGCTTGGAACACAACAGAGTATCTGGACTCCAATAAAGTCCCCAGATAAAGCACAATTGTCACATGCACAGTAAGACGGATGTCACAGACACTGGAAAATGATCTGAAGTTCTTTCATGTGGATGTCTTTACAAGCTGGCTCACAGAGAGCACGTGTAGGGCAGGTGAGTGCTGCACCTTGTGTCCTTCAATATCCGGTATGATGCCTAGCTGCCACTGATCCCAACAGATTAGTGTAAAGATGCTGTCAAGAATTTTGGTCTTATCATTATCAAGTTGAGCATGTGGTGAAGGAGGATAACTTCTGATATTACCCACTGATTTTGAGACACTTATATGAATGCTCATTGGGTCAAATAACAAAGAACCACCAATGTCACTGAATCATGAATTCCTAAAGGATTTCATCCTGGGCAAGCTGAGATTTGAGTCTACTGAAGGTCTTTCTAATGCAAATTAACTAGATTGATATCTCTTGGCTGTCACTGCTACTAGAAGCAGTAAGAATACAGTTAGGATTCACAAAGTAGTTATAAAATTTAAGGACCCTTTTGTGTGTTACTTTATTTTCTGGGCTAATAAAAATAGCCATCTGACTATTGTGACAGGTAACTAAGTTTTCTGCCTTTCTGTTCAATGGAAACTTCATTTAACCAGATGCCTATCTCAGCATTGTTCAAGGCTTTCTGTCTATGCTTAAACCAATCTGTATTCCACCAATGAATACTCCTCAAAAGACAGATTCTTGGTCCTTGTTTGCTTTCTTGGTTTTGATGAGTGTCAGTGGGGGTAGACTTTTAAACACCATGTTCTATGTAGAGGAAATTCTTAAATAGTTATGCTATGTGCAATGCTAATTCTTTTGAAAGGTTAAAAAAAACCTCTATGTGCCTTATATAACATGATCTATTTATACTCTGTCACTAAGGAGAATCAGCTGCATTTATGTTTGGGGTGAACAGAACAATTTATTTGTATCTTCTCACCCAAATGATCACTACCAGTTTACCCATCCTACTGATAAAACTCCAGATTAGGTCATGGGAAGTTATCAGAAGCATTAATATGTTTGGGATTGGATTATTTAGCATAAAAAATATTTAACTTAAGAATTCTATGAACAGAGAAATTTAAGTACCAGAGTTTCTGTATCTTCTTCCAGTATCAGTTAAAATATTAAGTTCTGTCACAGGATGTTATGCATGACAACAGTTACTAAGAAACTCCTGCAGTCTCAATCCCAAATTGGATGCTTTCAAAACTCCTTCAGTATTTCCAGCACCTGGTAGTGACTACTGGCAGCTCATGTGAGTTTTTTTTTTTTCTTTTTTCTTAAACCAATAAGAAGCTCTTTAACAGACTCTAAAGCAAATTATTGAATTGTGACCATAACAGAAAATTCAGGAAGGGGGAGAGACATATTCTGGACTGTGTAGCTTCTGAAACCAAAATTTGACTATGATTCACTAAGACCATTTATCATACCTCCTTCATTTATGTGTGGAAACCACCATGATGCATCACATGTTACTATATTTACATCCCTCTCTTCTCTAGGTCTTTCAATGCTTGTATCTGCTCTTACTACTTGTTTGGCGTTTAGCATATACTTTCTTCTGCTAAATTTCCTCATAATACAGAACTTGTTGTATGGTGCACTGTATGGAGCACAACACATGCTATGTTTCCACAAATAGTCACAACAAACTTTACGCAGTAGGGACTATTGTTATACCCATTCACGGAGGTGGAAACTGAGGTTTATAAAGTTAAGTAACTTGCCTAAAATGATGCAGCATGTAAGTGATAAAAGATTTGAGTCCTGACTACCTGTCTTCAGCTTCCACGTTCTTATTCTCCTTCCTCTTTTTCTCATTTTCCTCCCACCCCCAATCCCAACATGACCCCAAAACCAAGGTGGTAGGAATCTGAGACAAGAACAAAGTGAAGCCAGTGCTACATAATGGAAGTCACTGACAGGATTAAGAATAAATTATTTTAAAATTGGACTGTATTTCCATGCTTCCTATTTTTTTTCTCTTTTCTAAATCCTATAGATAGGAGGATTCCACTACTATATACATGGACCACACAGTTCTCCACCTGGCTGCAGAGACACTGGAAAATCTAGCATGCTGGAAGACACTGCAAGGCTTCCAACCTGAGTCGAACAAATTATTACACAAGGATTTGCTATTAAATACTTCAAGTTCCCTTTTGTGTCATTTCATATCTCACTAATGGGCTTCAGTTTAATTCAGTTTTATTTATTCTTCGCTTATTTTATTACAGTAAAAAGGTGCCATTTATAATCTCACAAATTATATCCCTCTTTATATTTGTGCTGTGTAAGTTTTTTGGTAAAACTTACAAAGCAATGTGTAATGAAAAATGGCCTGCAATTCAAGAAACTAAAACAAAGAAAAAAGTGCTTTGAGAATGTAAACATAAATAAATGAAGAATAAATTGACCAAGTACATTGTCATAACCACACATCTTCAAGACATTAAAATACACATAATTTTAAATTCTTCAAATTAGTTACTTAAGGATGGCAGATAGTTTTAAATGTTCTCTATTTTTCCAAGAGAATGATGCTCAGGTTGGTGTGTTTCTTACTGTTATATTTTATATTTTTTCTCCATATATGATAAGATTTCCATTTTTTAATAATACATACTTCTATCTCCACCAAACTAAGAAATAAAATAGATATGAACTAGATACTACAAAATCAGACAACTTACATATAACCCTGAGCTTTTATCAGACTAAAATGATAGGCTAATATGAATATATCCACCTTTAAAACAATCTAAAATATAACAGATTTATAAAGTTGCAAAGATAAAAAAAAAACTGGCTCTAAACTTTCTCATAATTTCAAAGCTCATGCAGTCTTAAGACTTTCCCTACAGTATAAACATTATTTGAACTGCAATGAGCCCAATAAGGAAATTGTACAAAAAGGGGTGTGAAGAGTCAGGATATAGAGTATTTGCATAAATTTGCATCACTTACACATCCAGAAAAATTTCACTCACCAGCCAAATTTAGTTTAACAGATGAGAGCATTTCGATTCAAGCTCCAATTTCTGACTGCAAAATTTGCTTCAGAGAGCATGTATCCTCTACTCTTATAAGGGCTTTTGTTGCTGCTTCTGCACACATACCACAATCTACTGCACAAATTTGGGGGAAGGTATTTGATTAATAACTGTTTTTATTCTATTGTGATAGTAAATTCCACAAGGGCAAAACCATTGCCACATCTCCCTCTGTATCTCCCAGTGCCCTATTTAGTGCTGAGCATATAGTAGATGTTTAATAAATAGTTTTTAAATGAACAAATGAATACATTGGATATTTCATTAAAGTTCTCAGAAGAAGCAAAAAGCACATCATCCACTGGCCTAATTTAAATCTTTTTATTCCAATGTTATGCTGGTTCTTTGATGAGTCTGGCTCATTCTGATGACTAGGAATAACATGGTTGGAAGTAATCTGAACTGAGCAAGGGAATTAGAACTAGAGAGATACAGTGTATAGTATTGGCTCAGAATAGATTTTGAAACTGTTTAGACAACATTCACGCTTGGTAAATTAATATTAGAATGTTTAATGGTACTATAAAAATGTTTTGAACTGTGATAGGTTTAGATATCAGTTTTGAGGATGATTGTTTATTTTTCAGTTAATTTGAATTAAGTTTTCTAGTAATAACCTACATTCCACACTCTTATTAGATCAAACTTGTATGTGTATGTGTATGTATATATATGTTCAAACGTACCATTATGGGGCCCCATGCCTATATCTTCTGGAGTGTGATATTGTCAAAATAATGGAGGAGGCAGGGGCACCTGGGTGGCTCAGTCTTTTAATGTCTGACTCTTGATTTTGGCTCAGGTCATGATTAGGGTTGTGAGATGGAACCCCACATTAGGCTCCATGCTGAAGCCTACTTAAGATTCTCTCTCTTTCTCTCTCTGTCCCCACCTGCCTTCCAAAACAAAATAAAACAAAACAAAACAAAAGCTGGAGCACTTTGAGGCACCTGAGTGGCACAATCAGTTAAGAGGTCAAGCATCTGACTCTTGGTTTCGGCTCAGGTGGTAATCTCAGGGTTGTGAGATCAAGACCCACATGGGGCTCTGCACTCAGTGTAGAATCTGCTTAAGGCTCTCTCTTCCTCTCCTGCTGCCCCTCCCCCTGCTCTCTCTCTCTCTCAAATAAATAATCTTTTACAAAAGTAATAATGTAGGAGGCAGAATTGGGGGACCTCTTTGTACATACTGAGTTACTGCTGCCTACATCCTTTATATACCATATGAAGACAACGATGTTCAATGACATGTAGGTTTCCTTTAAATGTTAAAATTCTGAAAAAACCTGTGTAGCCTATACTCACATTTTTAAAAACTACACGTCTACATTAAAGTATGCCAAATAGTATCTACATATCCAAGATTATAAATACATACCAATTTCCAGATATAAACAATATTACAAATCCTCTACTTGTTTAAAAAATAATTTATTCTATCATTATATAGTTTTATTTCTCTCCAAGCTATTTTATCAACTAAATTAATTTCTGATTTATAGAATCAAAGAAATATCTCTGTATTAATTTCTAATGCCTAATTTCACTTAGCATTCCTGAGATAAAACTTAGAATCACCTCACTGGGCAATCTCCATTCCTTACCACCATCTTCAGTCCTATCTAAATGGAGATTAATTTGAATGTCTCTTACTTTAGAAGTGAGCAAAGGTAATAATGAACATTCATTAAGTAATGAGTTCAATTAATTAATACATATGTTTTAGTCCTTTATTTCTTTTGTTTTACTATTTTCTTCCAAAGTCATCTTATAGAGCTCTGCAGAGTGGCCCATTTCCTACTTTTCCTTCCTGTGTCTCCTCTAATTCAAAAATGCAAATGTGTTATTGTGTTGCTTGCTTTTAAGCATTCTGCCATTTTTCAAACTGAGCCTGGACTCAGCCATAAATATGCTTCAGCATATGTGAATCCCAGGAGCCACCTTAAGTCACTAACACCCACTGTGACCTCACTTCTTCTGAACTCACAGTGTGTGAACTACTCATGACACTCACTCGGCAATTAATCATGCCTGCCTTGTGACATTTCTGATGATGTATATTTAACATCACACAGTTATATAATTTGTCAGTGTATCCACGCCCAGCCGCCTCAATTGAACTGCAAGCTCCTTGAGACAGATTCAATGTCTGCCCTACAGAATGTCCTGTAAACAAGGGAAGATATGGGCTGATGATTTGATTGACAATACACATTTATTTATGAAGGAAGTCAAGCAACATGAAAAATGGAAAATAAAAAATGTTTCCCCCTAATCGAATCTTCTTGGTTATATTAGTGTCTAGGAAACAATTGTGACAGTTCTCAGTAAAGAATCTATGGATTTCTTTGCCTTTGAAAAGTCAAGAATAAGAATGGGATGAACATTATGCTTTTATTTCTTTAGCTGACCTGATACATGTTGACTCCAAATTTTTCTACACTAAGATGTCATTTCCTGGAAACGGTGCCCAGTGTGACTTCAACAATGGGACCAAGAGTCAAATAAATTTGAGAAAAACTAGCATAAATAACATTAAACAGATTTCCACCCAGTCAGAATTCACAGAACTTTTAATATTCTCATACTTCCCAAGGTTTGGGACAGAGAATACAGTACACCTTTTTACCCAAATTTGTATAAGCATTGATTTCTTTTTAAAGCATCTTACAAGATCTGTGTGCCATAGTGGTCACTTATAGGAACACTGAGGTAGAAATTTCATGCACATCTTACACAATTCATAATGCCTAAAAATGGGTAATCAATTGAAGAGAACCATTTCTTATTTTGGGGGCAAAAGTCCAATATTAACTTGATTTTGGTTCTTTACTTCCTCGGTACTTCACAGGTCCACAGCAGATCCTTCAACCTCTTTCCTATGTGGCCATTTCTTCCCACTGTGTTAATGAAGTTTATGCATTTTGATATTGTGTTACTGCTTTTCTAAAATACATCTCAGAACATAGGCAGTAACCACTTCGACAGCCAGCAATTTCTTTCAGGACATGTCTCCAAAGGCAAAGGAAACAAAAGTAAAAATGAACTTTTGGGACTTCATCAAGATAAAAAACTTCTGCACAGCAAAGGAAACAGTCAACAATACAAACAGGCAACCCATGGAATGGGAGAAGATATTCGCAAATGACACTACAGACAAAAGTCTGATATCTAAGATTTATAAAGAACTCCTCAAACTCAACAATAAAAAAACAGATAATCACATCAAAAAATGGGTAGAAGACATGAACAGACACTTCTCCAAAGACGACATACAAATGGCTAAAATTAGCAAGACAGGAAATGACAGATGTTGGCAAGGATGTGGAGAAAGGGGAACCCTCCTACACTGTTGGTGGGAATGCAAGCTGGTACAGCCACTCTGGAAAACAGTAAGGAGGTTCCTCAAAAAGTTGAAAATAGAGCTACCCTACGATCTAGCAATCACACTACTGGGTATTTACCCTAAAGATACAAATGTGATCCGAAGGGGCACGTGCACCCGAATGTTTATAGCAGCAATGTCCACAATAGCCAAACTGTGGAAAGACCCTAGATGCCCATCAACAGATGAATGGATAAAGAAGATGTGGTATATATATATACTATATACCACATATATAGTATATATATACTATATATACCTATATACTATATAGAAACGAAATCTGGCCATTTGCAACGATGTGGATGGAACTGGAGGGTATTATGCTAAGTGAAATAGTCAGAGAAAGACAATTATCACATGATTTCTCTGATATGAAGAATTTGAGAGGCAAGGCGGGAGTTTGGGGGGGGGGGAGAGAAATGAAACAGGAAGGGATGGGGAGGGAGACAAACCATAAGAGACTCCTAGACTCACGAAACGAACTAAGGGTGGCTGGGAGGCAGGGGGGTAGGAATAGGGTGGCTGGGTTGTGGACATTGGGGAGGGTATGTCCTGTTAAGTGCTGTGAAATGTGTAAGCCTGACGATTCACAGACATGTACCCTGGGGCAAATAATACATTATATGTTAATAAAAAGTAAAAAAAAAAAATGGCTAACAGACACATGCAAAAATGTTCATCATCACTAGCCATCAGGGAGACTCAAATCAAAACCACATTGAAATACCACCTCACAACAGTTAGAATGGCCAAAATCAACATGACAGTAAATAACAAATGTTGGAGAAGATGGGGGAGAAAGGGGAACCTTCTTACACTGTTAGTGGAAATGCAAGTTGGTGCAGCCACTTTGGAAAACAGTGTGGAGATTCCTCAAGAAATTAAAAATAGAGCTACCCTATGACTCTGCAATTGCATTACTAGGTATTTACCCCAAAGATGCGGATGTAGTACAAAGAAGGGCCACATGTACCCCAATGTTCATAGCAGCAATGGCCACAATTGCCAAACTGTGGAAAGAGCCAAGATACCCTTCAACAGATCAATGGATAAAGAAGATATGAAGATATGGTCCATATATACAATGGAATATTATGAAAGAATGAATACCCAACTTTTGTATCAACATGAACAGGACTGGAAGAGATTATGCTGAGTGATATAAGTCAAGCAGATAGAGTCAGTTATCATATGGTTTCACTTATGTGTAGAGCATAAGGAAGCACATGGAGGACACTGGGAGAAGGAAAGGAGGGGTGAATTGGGGGAAACTGGAGAGGGAGATGAACCATGAGAGACTGTGGATTCTAAGAAACAAACTGAGGGTTTTGGAGGGGAGAGAGGTGGGGGTCTGGGTGAGCCTGGTGGTGGGTATTGAGGAGGGCACGTACTGCATGGAGCACTGAGTGTGATACATAAACAATGAATCTTGGAACACTGAAAAAATAAAATAAATTGCAAAAAATAAAAATAAAAAAATAAAATTCATCATATTTAACGAACTGGATTTTAGAAATCTTTAACACTTTTGTCTTTTTCTTCCACTGCACTGTGATGTTCTCTGCAGATTGTATAAGCATGTCTGCTTGTGTTGGACAGCAAGCAATGTTAAAGATCCATAGCAAAGTCCTACCCTACAGTCATTAGGTATATGATCTAACTTGTCACTTCCCCTTCTAGGTCTCAGCTTTGTTCGCTGCATAAAGATAAAAAATTATATAAAGGAGAGGTCTTAGTAAACCATAAAGTACTTTGCACATGTAAGGTATTATTTTTATGTCATTTTACAATCAATTTCTTATATTTATTCCTACTTTGGTTAATGAGAAACGGTTAATAGTTAAAGTTTGGGATGTGAAATAGGAGGTGGTAAAAAGCACAAGGGAAATTTCTAAAGTATACCTTTCTGTGCTTTTAGAAATTTTATTTTTTTATTCTAAATATATTTTTCCAAATATACATATATAAAAAATAATATAAACTCAAACCAGGTACCATCATAATACTTGTTTATTTCAAGTGACACAAGTCTAAAATTATAACTTAAACAAATGTGGAACTTGCAAGGACAGGATCAAATATTTATCAAAATGTTAATAGCCTATTCAGTTCTTTACAACTCTAAACAAAAAAGAGGGAGCTTGTGCCATATCCAAAGGGAATGCACAAATGATCTGCCAAAGCATAGTTCTCATCCTTGTACATCTTTGATGGGAGAAGGCAATGTCCTCTCCATTTTCTTTTTTGGATTTGATAAAAAACATTAATCACAGCTTTTTTTTGTACTATGAGCATCATTTTTTAGAGGAACCTCTTGTGTTTCTCACATTCAGATGCTAATCAATTATGTCCTCTTTTGCCTTTGGATAAAAATCAAACAAAATATCCATTAGCAAATTATCTTCATTAGACTCTGGGGAAATTTTGAATAACACTTTTAGAGAGTCATGGTGCTCCCAGGGGAGACAGTTGTTAAAGAAACACTGATCATGGAATTAATATTAGTAAAAATTTACTCTTACTA
>CM053607.1:43228540-43281366 GCA_028646535.1 Procyon lotor | reverse complement strand
CGCTTTAAATTCACCTTTTCCAGACGTCCTACCTCCTGAAAGTGGTCGATTTTCTGCTCCTAGAATTGCTGTTCTTATTCTCTTCTCTCTGCTGTTGCGTTTGCCGGCTTTTAGAGTGATTTCCTCCTCTTTAGCTGGACTTCTGATTCCCAGGGCTCTCTGTGCCTCCTACACCTCCGCCATCTTGCCCTCCAACCCTCTTTCTCACATTCTAAAGGTATAAAGGTATGCTCTAGGAAGTCTCCGCTCACCTACATTATTTTTCACTCTCTGGTGGATCATCTTCATCAGCATATAAAAATGTATTATTCTCATTTTAAAAAAATCATTAAACTCAATAAGAAAATACACTATTCGATGAAAAAAGGGCAAAAGATTGAACAGACACTTCACCAAAGAAGAGCTACAAATGCTTAATTTAAGCATATATAAAAAGATGTTCCACATGTCATTTGCAAAGTGTATTAAAAATATAAATGAAATATTATGATTAATATCTATCAGAATGGCCAAAATCTAGAATATTGATAACATAATATAGGTGAGAATGTGAAGCAACAGGAACTCTTACTCATTACTGATGGGAGTGCAAAATGGTGAAGCCACTTTGGAAGTAATTTTGGTGATTTCTTAACAAAACTTGAACATAATTTTACCATAAAATCTAGCAATTACACTCCTCGGTATTTATTCAAATGAGTTTTCAATTGACTGCATGTTTGTGTCCCCACAAAACTGTATGCTGAAATCCTAATGCCAATGTGATGATATTTGTAAGTGTGGCCTTTAGGAAGTAATTAGATCTTGAGGGTAGGGCCTTCACAAATGGGATTAATGCCCTTAAAAGAGGCTAGAAAGCTAGCTATCTAGCTTTCTTTCCACCAATTAAGTATACAAGAATTCAGCAGTTTGCCCTAAAAATCCTCTGTACTTCACCTATTTATCATCCGTATACCTTGGCAACCAGTGACCTCTTCATGCTGATTCAATGTCACATAGTTGAAATAGTACACAAGCTTTTCAAGTTGGTTTCTTTCACTTAGTCACATGCATTTAAGCTTCCTCCATGCTTTTTTACAGCTTGATAGCTCATTTTCTTTTTTAATATTTCATTGTCTGGATATACCACCATCCATTCACTACTGGAGGACATCCTGATTGCTTTCAAGTTTTGGCAATTATGAATAAAGTTGCTATAAACATCTGTGTGTGGATTTTTGCGTGAATATAAGTTTTCAACTACTTTGGGTAAATACCAAGAAGCACAATTGCTGGATCATATGGCAAGAGTATGCTTAGTTTTGTAATAAAACACCAACCTGTCTTCTAAAGTGGCTAAACCATTTTGCATTCACACCAGGAATGGATGAGAGTTTTTACTCTGCCTTACATTTTTGCCAGCATTTGATGTCGTCTGTCAGTGTTCTGGATTTTGGTCATTGTGTACAGTGGTACTTCCCTTTTTTTAATTTCCATTTCCCTGATAAAATATGATGAGGAAGATTGTTTCATATGCTTATGCTTATTTTCCATCTGCATAACTTCTTTGATGAGCTGTCTGTTAAAAAAATTTTTTAATCAGGTTATTAACAGATTTTTGAGTTGTAAGAGGTCTTTGTATATTTTAGATGACAATCCCTTATCAGGTATGTCTTTTGTCAATATTTTCTCCAACCTGTGGCTTGACTTTTTATTCCCTTGAGAGTGTATTCACAGATCAAAAAATTTCAATTTTAAGGTACAGCTTATCAATTCTTTCTTTCACGATTGGGTCTTTGGTGTTGTATTTCAAGAATCATGACCAAACACTACATCACCTAGATCTTCTTCTGTGTTTGCTTCTAGTGGTTGTATAGCTTCTAAGATATCCGGGGGAGAGTTTTATATCCATACAATCATATTATGTATTTTTGTACTCTATACTTAGTATCTTCTCTTTACTTGATTATGCTGACTAATGCTTCCAAGACAATATTGTGCAATAACACTGACAGTGGGCCCTTTATTTTCTTTGTGTCTTTAATAGAAATGTCCCTGGAGTTTTGACAGTGGTGATGCTAAATTAGTGTTTTTATTATATATATTTTATAGGTAATCTAAAGTTTTATCTTAAGTTGTCTCTTTGGCCTAAGGGTAGTTAGGTAGAAAGTAATTGTCTTTCTCTACTCAGATATACTTTTTTCTGCTATTCAGTTAACTTTTGGCTAGATTGCACTTTGAGCAGTGAATGATTTCTATGAAACATTCACTTTCTGACAACCACAGAACTTTATTTTGGGCCCTAATATGTGGTCAATTTTTGTGAATGGTCCATAGTTCCTTGAAAATATATTCTCTATTCTCAAATTATGTTCACCTTAACTAGATTATTTTTTTCTTATTTCTGGGGCAATTTGAAATATAATGGACTGAAAAATGTTAATCACACTATTATTTTATTTCTATAAATGTTTCTTTACTTTTCTTTTTGATTTTATACCCTGACTTGTTTCTATAACTCTTTGTTTCTTAAAGATTCATGACATAGAGATATTAAATCTATTAAAAGGGGATTCTTAAAAATCATTAGGTGTCTCATTTCTCTGAATGGGGTGGAAAACAAGGAACTACCCTTATTTGTAGGGTACAAAGATGTTATTTGTACAATAATTTTGCATTTTGTACAAAGATTTTTTTGGTACAAAGATGTTATTTGTACAATAATTTTGCAGAAGGATATTGACCTCAGAGCATGAACTGTCAATGATTTTTTTATATAGTATTGGGAATAATTTTGCCTTAAGACACCCACATTTTGGGACCTCTGGGTGGCTCAGTCGGTTAAGTATCTGCCTTCGGCTCAGGTCATGATCCCAGAATCCTGGGATCGAGTCCCATCACTGGGCTCCTTGCTGGGTGAGGAGCCTGCTTCTCCCTCTGCCTGCCTCTTCTCCTGCTTGTGCTCTCTTTCTCTGACAAATAAATAAATAAAATGTTTAAAAACAAAAAAGACACCCACTTTTTTTTTTTCAACCATGCTTCTTTTTAAGCATAAGTGAAAAATTGAAAGATAAGCCATCGCAGTTTAGAAGTTTAATCTGAAGTCCATGGAACAGGATAGATTAACCCGGAAAGGTTTGATCTTTACAGCCTCTTTACAGAAATTGATGTGGCAATTTACAAGAAATTTTGTGTATTGTTCCATAAATACATGAATATTTTATTGATAGCCTATATTAAATATTTTAAAGGAAGAGAAACCAAACCCTGCTAGGCACTCGATAACCTTTGTTCCTAAATCTTAAGATCTTACAATATACTAATGTTTTATTTCCTAATCTATATATATATACATACACAAAACAACCTAGTAAGAGTCAAAACAGTAGGAAAAGTGCTACTTATTCCATTGAGAAGAATAAACAAGATTCTTTATAGATGAAGATAATGGCATTGAGGTTTTCTTACTAGTGCAAATGTTTATAACTACAGTTAAAAGAAAGTTTGGCCTTCTAAATAGATTTGTTAAATTTTTAAGTTTTATCCTGCTTGCACATAATTTCCCATGTTAAAGATTTCACAGATAAATCCAGAATACATAACGCAACATATCAAGTGATTAAATGTATCTTAAATTCAGGAATAGAATTGCTATTAGTCTTCTATGACAGTAAAACATAGCTGTATTTGCAGGATGGTGTTTGAAATCCAGCACCTGCCATTAAGTATTATTCACACACAGCCACACTTACACACTCATTAGATAAATGAATTGAGAAAAATAACATTTTAGTGATTATGAATGCTGGTGACCATAGCAGTGATCTAGATTCTGTAGAATTTTTTTTAAGATTTATTATAGATTATCCACTGGCTACTACTTTATTGCACTATTCTTAGGAAACTATTCATATAAAATTCAATTAAATCCTTTCTTTTGAATAGAATTTTTTTTTTTATGTAGAAGGATACACCTCACCGCACCTCCTCACTGCAGTCAAACATTCCACTGAATTGGAAGAAATGGATGTGATTTAGCAAAAGTATGTGTACAATTTATAAATATGCCTCAGTGGTTGGTTGAAAATAAGAACTATACAATCAATAAATCCTGTGGCCAGCATGTCATTTTAGGCTTAATAGGAGATGAGATAGTGCACCTTCATACTAGATTAAAGCATGTTGACCAATTGGGTTTTTTTTGTTTAAAAAAAAAAAAAGGCTCCTGCAAACCGAGCAAGACAGTGCAAAGATACCCATCCCTAGATGGCACCCCAGCTGACTCCCCATTGTGTGTCAAATTAGATAACCGGATGCCAGTTCTCCAGCCTGACGCTTGAAGAGGAGCAACTGGGCGTCTCAGAAACAAAGTCAGGGAGCCCCTCCAGCAGCCGCTTCTGTGTTGGGCTCTGCCAAGGCAGCATCCAAATAGGTGAGCTCTTTCCTCACGTTGCTATACCCACGTGGGTCTCCTGGACACGAGCCTCACTGTTTTTAAAAGTTTAATGTTTTGAGGGCTTGTGTCTCAGAGGCAGGTCTTAAAAGTTGGGGGTGCAAGATGTGAGGCTTGAACCCTCCCCTCCTCAGGAAGAAGCTCCCAGTTTGAGCCCCCTCCCGCTTGTAGATCGGCCTGCTCCGGTGGGGTTTCTGGCAGGACTGCGTCCTGGCCTCGCCCCTCTCCTACCTGCTTTCATGCAGGCCTTCTCTCCTTCCCGCAGGCTTAGGTGTTGTTAAGCTGTTTGTGTTCCTTTGAAGTTGCTCCACACGTCTGCAGCGCCCATGTGTTCCCAGGAGGAGGCGAGGTCGGGGTCCTCATGGCGCCATCTTGAATCGCAACCACGTGTTTAGTCGAAGAGTGGATACAGCGGCGTAAGACGCAGTGCGAGAGGTCAAAGGCGCTTTATACGCGGGCAATGAAAGGAAGTGGGAGCAGGTGTGTTTAGCTTGAGATGAGAAAGCTTAAAAAAGAGTAATTAATGCCTGTAAAATGTAGGGTCAAAAATAAAACAGCAAAAAATAAAAGGTAAAGCGATTTTATTCTGTTTAAAACTATCTAGTGGATTCCCATCTTACTCCGAGAAAGAGGGAACCTCTGAAACAGTGGTTGTCGATGATGTGGGAGGAGTGAATTTTACCTGTCAGAGGATATTTAATGGAATCGGGAGATATTTTTGGTTGCCATCATGAGGGATGAGCGTGCTCCTTGAATCTATCTTGTGGATAGGGGCCAGGATGCAGCTAAACATCCTACAGAGTACAGGACAGTGCCTCACAACAAAGAATCATCCAGCGCAAAGTGTAGGTGCTGAGGTTGAGAGAGACCTAAAAGAGACCTCAAGGCTCTTCCTAACAAGCTGGGGTCACTTCTTTCTCATCTCCAGTTCTCCATGTATTTGCTGAGCCCCGACCATAATGGCTTCCTCACTCTTTCAAATAAGTTTCTTCCTCAAAAGGCTTATACTATTCCCCCTCTTTAGAAGCCACCTTTCTCAAATAACAGCATGGTCTATGTCCTCATCACTTTCCGTGTTTTGCTCTTAGTAAGCGCTTCTTGAACTCTCTGCTTAAAATTTTCATCGCCATCATTGTCCTTGTGGCCGATGCTCCTTCCTTTCTCTATATTGCATTCATTTATTTTATTGCCTACCTCTCCCCACTATCATGTAAACCTAAAAGGGAAGGGATTGTATCTATTTTGTTCCCTCCTGTATTCCTATTTCTGGGGAAAAGGAAGAGCTGTACAAAATTTCTCATGTAAAACATCCTATCTATATGAACAAAGAAAAATTTAGAACCAATCGATAGGGCCTATAGGAAGACAGACTTCAGTAAGTACAATATATTAAGGTATCAAAAAGAATTAATAGCTCTGTGTTGCAGATTTCTTTATGTCCAAACAATGATAAAATAATCACTGAACAAGGATAAATAGATGGGATTCAAACATTGGCTCTTCAAGTTTCTGATGAGCTACGAGGTGGTAATATGCACAAGCTTTGGACTTAGACTTATCCAGGCTTGGCTTCAGTTCTACCACCCTGCATATTCACTGTGAATCCTTTGGAAAATTATTGAATCTCTCTGAGCATTACAATGCTATTTGTCTAAAATAAGGATAGCAATAATATATTATGCAGTAGATCAATTAGAGGAGTAAATAAGACAGTCTGTGTGAAGTACCTCACACATAGTTAAATGCATATATTTGTTCATAATGATGATTAAAAATTAAATGATACTTACTAGTGTTGATATAATATTTTTTCCAGAGTATATAACATTATCTTTTTTATTTTGAGTATTTCACATTATCTTTACCTTAATACCCACCTTATTTTTCCTGGAATCTTCCTAAGGACAGAAGCTTACTCAATCCTCAGTGCCAGTACAGAATTATTACACTACTCTTCTGTCAACCCAGGTCCTCTCTCAAAATACTTACGATAAGTTCTCAGTCTCAATGCTGACATGCCTATTACATTTTAAGTGCCTAGAAATTTTATTTGCAGAACAAAAAGAAGAATTTTGTTTGTAGAAATTTTTTTATAGCTCTCCTTAACCTGAGTGCTGTCACCCTACCACAGGGCACTGCTATATTCTGACCACTATGCAACATAAATTTTTGATGTAAGTGGTAAAGATGATTATAGAGCAGGATAAAGAGGGTCAAAATCTAGGTATAAGTAAAAAGTTAGAGCTATTATCTGAAATTGATGCCAAAGACAAGATTGTATATGAGATGCAATGTTCAAACATTCGCTTCTGATTATGTAAGAAAATGGCATCATGGAAGAAAACAGTTCTTCTCATTAATAAAGTGACCAATGGTAGTGGGTAAATTTATTTATCCTATATATGGTTACATAATGAGTTATCCTATATATGGTTATGTACTGATTCTTGGTGACATGTTAAGGTCATTTTGGTGGTTAATTTTGTATGTCAGCTTGACTGGGCTAAGGTTCCTAAGATAACAGATAAAACTTTATTTCTTGTTGTGTTTGTGAGGGTGTTTCCAGAAGAAATTAATATTTGAATCAGTAGACTGAATAAAGAAAGTTGCCTTCATCAATGCAGGTGAGTGTCATCCAATCCTTTGGGAGGCCTGAATAAAACAAAAAGGTAAGGAAGAATGAGTTTGCTCTCTACCTGAGCTGGAACATCCATACTTTCTTGCCCTTGGACATCAAGCTGGGACAACCATACTTTCCTGCCCTTGGACATTAGTCCTCCTGGTTTTGGGGCTTGAGACTCAGACCAGGACATATACCATCAGCTCCCCTGGTTCTCAGACCTTTGGATTTGGATGGAATTACATCACTGGCTGTGCAGACAGCAGATTGTGGGACTTATAGGCTTCCAAAATTGTGTAAGCCAATTCCTTTAATAAATCTCCACCTATGTTTATATATATAGCCAATTGGTTCTGCTTTTCTGGTGAACCCTGACTAATACACAGGTGTCTGCTAGTTCAGGCTGCCCTAACAGACCTCAGGCTGCATGGCTTAATCAACAGAAATTTATATCCTTTAAGTTCCACAGGCTAGAAGTCTCAGATCAATCGGCTGAATTGGTTTCTGGTGAGAACTTTCTGACTGGCTTGTAGATGACCACTTTCTCTCTGTGACCTCCCATGGCCTTTCCTAGGTGTGTGTATGCCCAGAGAGAGACAGAGAGAATGAGAGACACAGAGAGAGATCTTCCTCATTTTATGATCCATATTATAAGATCCATTAGGAATAGGGCCCTATGTTTATAATCTCATTTAACCTTAATTACATCCCAAAGGTCTTCAATTTAGGGAGATACGATTTAGTTCATAGCAATCCCTTCAGGTGTGTGCCCCCAAAATATGCCATTTAAAAGCATGCCAATGCTTTTTTTGAGCCAATGCTCAAAATGTTTGAGAATTAGTCACTAAGGTTTTCAGGATCCTCAACATCTTAATAATTACAATGTATTCTGTCACCCCTCCAATAATTCCATTAGATTTAATGCCTCAGTTATGTCTTTCAACAAATTCTGCAATTTTGTCATTTCATCTAGTAACTGATGAAAGTTGGAAAATTAACCTAAAAATTATACTCCTGACTTTTATTCCATAGGTCACTCTCTTCTGGTATCGAGGTTCTATAATACTGTAATGTACCCAGTAAAAACTTAATAAATCCTTAACTACATGTGGCTCATAGTATCTCTACTGATGATGGTAAGCTAGAAATTTAAAGCAGGGTGGCTTTGCTGAAACTCTTATACTGTCTCAATTCATATCACTATACCTTTCGGATTTTCTGATGACTGTATTTTAGTCACGTGAATCCAACTTTTTTTCCCTCCAACTGATAGAAGAAGAGGAAAGGAAAATGAGAGGAGACGGAAGAGAGATAAGAAAGAGAGAGGTAAGAAGAAGGAGGAGGAAGAGAGGGAGAGAGAAATAGGGAACAATTTAAAAGAAGAGGTGATTTCACTGGCCACTTCTCTTCAAGTGACCTTGAAATGACAGAGTCAGTTTCCTAATTTCTCATTCATTCTCAAATACTCAGATACTCAGAGTATATCATGTGATAGGGGATTCTAGGATTTACAGATATATAATCTTTATCACATGACCTTTTAGTATGAACATAGTGGACATATTGTATATTTTATTTTACATGGACGTTTTAAAGAATTACAGCCTATTTCTGACAGCATGTAATTCTTACCTTACCTATTGGCTTTGAAAGCGAATCCCATTTCCTATGTTTCTATTGCATAAATCCCAATTTCAGAAAAGTTAAATCTGTAATGTTTTGTATCATAGATACAGGAGGAATGCGTAGTGACAACTATATTACCATTAGGAGCTGGTATTTCTCAAAAGAATAGTAGCCAAGTTATCTGTAGTCTCTTCTATGGCAACATAAATGTTGATTTTTAAAAATAACAATTCTCTATAATTTAGTCCTCCCCACATTATGATGCCTCACAAAAAAGCTTTTCAAATATGTTTGTCCTTCCTTTGGTTGAGAGAGCCTTTGGAAAGGTACGTTGTGTTATTAGAATTATAACAAAATGACAAGCAGTAGTTCCTAGGGTTGCAATAGGGAGCTATATGCACAAGTAAAATTAGAAAGTCAGATCTTCCTGTTATTTAATTACATTATTAAGATAGAGGCATTAATGGAGTTTCACATCTTTTTAACTTCAGGCATTGTATATGGAGGCCGTATAGAGCTCATATCTGCAAGTATCATCAAATAGTATTTTCAAAGATGCCTGAACTATTGGAACCAAATCACTCTGATCTCATGTGTTTTTGTTTTTGTTTTTGTTTTCCACTGAAATTAATCCTCAGCTGAGAAAAGTGGTCCTTAATACTTCTGACTATAGTTGTGTTTATTCAGATAATGAAAAATAAGGTTATCAGCAGGAAAGAACAGCTTTGTGTCCTGAATTGCAGCTTTGTTTTACCTTATGGAGGAAATTAAATATTCACATTGTCTCCATGTAGAGAGATTTTGTGGTAGGAATAGACACTGTAGTTTGTGGTACAAATATTCCTATATAGATCACACTCACTCAGGAAATGCCCAGAATCTAAATTACAATACAACTATTTCAGTCAAGAAGGATTCGAAACCCAAACTATAAAACCATCGGGGTACTCAGAATTTACAAATGTGTGTGTGTGTGTGTGTGTGTGTGTGTGTGTATAAAAGTAAATCAGAGACTTAAAATATATACCATAATATACTTGGAGAAAATATATTGTATATACCACTCTTTACTTTGATAATAAGGATAAAAAGAAGAAAAAGAAGGCATGATGAGAAAAGAAGAATTACAATGAAGGTAAAATTACCATTTCAGATATAAATGAAATGTAGCTATCTCCAGAGTAACACCTTGGTAATTATAAAGCTTTCATTTTGATTTGTTTTCCAAGCTGTTAAGAAAAGTGCACTCACATGTCGTACTTATTGAATGTTATTACCTGAATATTAACAATTAAGCTGCCTTTAAGAATACGAAGTGATAGAAATTCTGAGTGTTCTTTCTTTACTACCCTTCCATGTTTATTTGCAGATTTGGGTTGATAGAATGTTCACTGAATTATTAAGGGTATAATTTAAAAATGAAATGCAAAATTTATTTTCTTTTTTTCCTTTACCTCTTGTAAGAAAAATTCTAGCCCACAGTGAAAAATTCACCCCACTAATAGCCTAAAGAATAGGCTAATTTAAGTCATTATTTTGAAATAGGGGATAGCAGTTGCTTAAGCAGTATTAGCAATGCTGTATGATGAGACTAATTCCATCAAGCCCTTTCATATACAAGCTGTATCTACATAATACCTCCCAGGAAAAAAAAATAAGAATTTTGTATGTCTGTAGGATAAATAGTAGAGGAAGATTGGAATATTGTATCTATTAATAACCTAACAGATTTTTCCCTCAATTCCCTGTTTTCAACTATCCTTTACTGCCTCAGCGTTTTTTTCAGTATTTGCTGCAATTTAAAGATTTTCTCCAACCTCACAGCATACAATCTTAAAAATATAGAAATAAATAAATAACATTATCAACTATTTGAGAGAGGTTTCTTCCCCTACATATTTTTTTTACAGTGGCTCAAGAAACATATCAACAAAAGCTTTGAACAACAGCTTTAAATATGAATCACTGTTCCATAAATGGAATTTGATATAAAATTATTGCCTCTTAAGGTTTACAGAAGACATAGAGAAACTATGTGTGTTATAAATTTAACTTAGAGGAAATGCTCCGAAAGAGTTTTAAAAATGCCAGGGCATCTGAGTAGTTCAGTTGGTTAAGTGTCTGCCATTGGCTCAGGTCATGATCCTGAGGTCCTGGGATAGGCCCATGTCAGGCTCCCTGCTCAGCAGTCACCTGCTTGTCCCTCTCCCTCTGCCTCTTCCCCTTCCCAGCTCCTGCTTTCAACAGGAATGTTGAGAAATTAAATAAATTTAATTTATTTAAATTGAAATTTAATTTTAAATTAAATCTCTCTTTCTCTCTCAAATAAATATTTTCAAAGAAAAGAGTTTTAAAAATAAAAAAAAAAAACCCCTACGGAAAATGTTCCCTTGATCTTCTTCAAAGAGTGAACAATTTTACAATATTTGTGAGCTAAGAAAAACAACTTGTATAAATGGAAATCCCTGAAGTCTTTACCTTTCCAGCATGCTTCGGTCTTGTGGGCAGTGAAATGGAGATACGAGTAAAGACTTCCTATTCAGACACAAACAGGTTCCAGTACAGATCTTCCATTTGACTTTAAAAAACAATACCCCCCGGGCGCCTGGGTGGCTCAGTGGGTTAAAGCCTCTGCCTTCAGCTCAGGTCATGATCTCAGGGTCCTGGGATCATGCCCCACATTGGGCTCTCTGCTCAGCAGGGAGCCTGCTTCCCTCTCTCTCTCTCTGCCTGCCTCTCTGCCTACTTGTGATTTCTCTCTCTCTGTCAAATAAATAAATAAAATCTTTAAAGAAAAAAAAAATACCCCCTCCATGTGTGTCTAAAAGAAAGAGCTGTGAAATACTGCCTTCAGCTATTATAGTTTGTCTGAACCATAGTATTATATTTTATGTATTTGATTTTTATGTGTATTTTGTCCAGATTTGGTATCAATTATAATGTCACTAGGTGGAATGCTATAAAATTAACTAATGCTGAGATCCACAGAATTTAATTCTATACAAAGCGTGGTAACTGACTCACTAAAGAAACCAAAAAAATCACTTGACCACTTGTGCCTTCTATTTTCTTATCCACGAAAAGAGAATAATTAATTGTACTTGTGCATGTGGAGTTTACTGAGACTCCCAAGGGATCAGCTCAGAAGGTAGATTTTAAGGGCTTTGAAATGTATAAAACATGAAGACAGCAGTAAAATATTATCAATAAAATGATGAGAATAAGTGAAATTTTATAGAATGAATAGATGACAAATAGAGATCGATGTTATTTTGCTTCTGTGACTAAATTTGGGAAAACTTGTCATTTTTTTCTCATACTTTAACAAATGGTATATACACATTGAGATTTATTTTAAAAGGAAGGCCTTTAAATTTATTTGAAAAATGTACATTTTAATATGTTTTCCAACCCATGAACATGAATGTTTTTCCATGTATTTATGTCTTCTTTTATTTCTTTTATCAATGTATTGTACTTTTCACTATAGCTCTTTCATCTCCTTGGTTAAGTATATTCTTAAGTATTTTATTCCTTTTGACACTATTATAAATGGGATTGTTTTCTTAATTTCCTTTTCACATTTTTCATTGTTGGTATATAGAAATGCAACTGATTTTTATATGTTGATTTTGTATCCTGCAACTTTGCAACCTAAATATCAATCAGTACATGAATGGATAAAAAAATGTGGTATCTACACATGCACACACACATATACACACACACACACACACACACACACACACACAATGTAATATTATTCATCTTTAAGAGAAGAAGGAAATCCTACTGTTTGCAACAACAGGAGTGGACTTGGAAGACATAGTTCTAAGTAAAATAAATAAATCAATCAGAAGAGGACAAACTGCATGATTCTACTTTTATGTGGTATCTGAAATAGTCAAACTTACAGAAACAGAACATAGAATAGTGGTTTCCAGGGTATAGGAGGAGGGTACATATTGAGTTCAATGGGCATAAAGCTAGGGTAATAAAAGATGAATCAGTTTCAGAGATCTGCTGTACAGCGTATTACCTATAGTTAGCAGTACAGTATTAGGTACTTAAAAAGGGTAAGTGTAGGGGTGCCTGGGTGGCTCATTTGGTTAAGTGGTTGCCTTTGGCTCAGGTCATGACCTGGGATCAAGCCCCGCATCGGGCTCCCTGCTCAGAGGAGCGCCTGCTTCTCCCTCTCCCTGTGTGCCACTCTGCCTACTTATGCTCTCTATCTCTGTCAAATAAATAAATAAAATCTAAAAAAAAAAAAAGGTAAGTGTAGACCTCATGTTAAGTTTTATTATAATATTTATATATTATATTTATTTTATTTATTATATTTATATTATATTTATATTTATTTTATATTAAATATTCATTCAATCTAAAATATTAATATATTTTATATTATATTATGATATATTTTATATTATATTTATAATATAAATGAATTATATTCATTTAATATGTTTTATATATATTATATATTACATATAATAATATATTTTATATTATATTTATGATATAAATGAATCATATTCATTTAATATAAAATATTAATATATTTATTAATATATAATATATGTAAATACACATAAATTTTATATTGATATATTTAATATGAATAGTAAATAAATATTTGTTATTTTATATTTATATTAAATATAATATTTGTATTTATGCTGCTATAATAATATATTATATTAATAATATGTTGATGTTATATTAATAATTAGATTATTATATATTAATATATTATATTATAATTATATCATTAATGATTAATTATAAAACTATAGTAATTATTAACAACATATTAATTATACTGATATAATTAAATTTATACTATATAATTATTAGATTTATATTTATCTATTTATTATAATATTTATAATATTACCCCCATAAAAGGGTAAGCATAGGCCTTATATCCACACTTAGTATGAGGAAGGGGAAGGGGAAAAGGGATACTTGGAAACTTTTGGAAGCGATGGATATATTTATAACCTTGATTGTGGTAATGATATACCAGTTGTATGTAATGTCCAAACTCATAAAACTGTATGTATTAAATGTGCACAGCTTTTTATATAAAAATTATAACTCAATGCAGTCGCAAAAAAATTTTAAATAAAACTAGAGTACACACACAGACACATAGACATGACAGAAACACACAGGCACACAAACACACTAATACACTAGAGGACATACAGTGGATATGTTGAATTACGCACAAATAAATAAATAAACCACTATTACAAATTATTGATGTTACATCCCAAAATACCTTTATTTTTTTATTTTTTTTAAAGATTTAATTTATTTATTCGACAGAGATCACAAGTAGGCAGAGAGGCAGGCAGAGAGAGAGGGGGAAGCAGGACTGAGCAGAGAGCTCAATGCGGGGCTTGATCCCAGGACCCTGAGATCATGACCTGAGCTGAAGGCAGAGGCTTTAACCCACTGAGCCACCCAGGAGCCCCCCAAAACCCCTTTTAAATAATATGAAAATTTTATTTTAAAACTGATTTTAAAACAGAAAGAAGAGTAAAATAAATTGAAAAGAAACTTTTAACAAGCTTGCCAGAAAGTTGTTTTATTATTAATCCATATTGCTATGGAAGTAAGTAAGTTGAATCAGGTAAACAGGAACCTTATAGACCTGACTGCTTGAAAGAAATATTCTGCACAGCATTATTTAGGTTTGTTTGTTCTGTTCATTAATTTAAAATGTTAGTCTTTAAAATTAATTCTTTTAAAATTATTTGAATTCAGAAAGATTATCTTTTGAGTAATTGCCCTTATAGGTAAACACTTGATTGATTGATTGATTGATTACATTTTATTTTTTCAGTGTTCCAAAATTCATTGATTATGCACCACACCCAGTGCTCCATGCAATATGTGCCCTCCTCAATATCCACACCAAGCTCACCAAAGGAGGAGGTAGGCACCGCTGCAGTTTCACAAGTCTGGAATTTATGCTAAAATGAAAAAGGAAATAATTTTGGCACTTAACAAATGGAGGAACATTTTCATCTATTGATTTCTACTCCTAAAAGCAGTTCAAACATTTATTTCCTAGAGGTGGCATATAG
Organism: Procyon lotor; assembly: GCA_028646535.1. Lineage (NCBI taxonomy): Eukaryota > Metazoa > Chordata > Mammalia > Carnivora > Procyonidae > Procyon > Procyon lotor. The sequence goes on along the minus strand of CM053607.1, from coordinate 43,266,587 downwards.
TAAATATGAAATACGGACTTTGGTTTCTTACATCATCTGGAGAAGAAACAATTGATATCACTGATTTGTTGAGCTCACAGCAGCTGATTAGCTACATTAATTATAACCTGAAGGCTTTTATTTTTACCATAAGTATATTCTCTGCTTTCCTACCAAAGCCCAGGATGATTTTTATGTCACTATGCATAGATTCATAATTGACAGTCTCTTATAATTCTCATTTTGGACATAATTCTGGTCAGGAGTGGTCACTTGAGCAATCTGCATGCCATAAATGAGAACTCAGGTTAGCACACCTATCTCACTATTAATACAAATGGTGTTTGTTTTCAGATGTCAGAAAGATTATCTATTTCAGGAGCCATCCCTCTTCTGAATTGAAAGGCTGATATATCCTGATGCGTCCATGAGTACCCAAACCCCAAATGCCCAGAGAGAACCACTGAACAATAGAATAGAAAGTGAAGGAGCTCAAGTCAAGGGCATACCAAGCAGTAGTATTATGTGGGTGAATCACTTTACTACTCTGGCTTTCATTTTTTTTTTTTAAATAAAATAGATTTTGGATTAATTGTTGTCTATGATTCCCTCCTGCCTTGTCATTCCATAATATGTGTCTGAAATTTTGCTGAATCCTTTAACATGCAGCTGCCAAATAGTGGAAATTCGATTCCTCAAGGGTTGCCCTGAGAAGCAGAGTCGCACTATGTATTCACTAAAATTTGCCTCTTCTAATCCTTTCCATAGCTTCTAAAAAGAGTGCACCTCAAGCATTGAGTGGCTCTTCTGTTTTCCTCAAAGAACCAACAAAATTGAAATTTAAGTCAAGAAAGAATAAAATTGGAGATAATTGTGGTGAAATCATGCAAATAATTTTGAGTACTCAGGTTTTTTTTCATTAAATTAGTCTCCATTGTGATCCAATTAATCATCATCATATCTCCTTGAGGGAGTTAAGTAGCTAATATTACTGGGTGAATTAAGGTGCCCATTTTTACTTTAAGAGTTATCTTCACCAGCTTTATTCTTAACACCGATTACCTCTTTATCTAGAGTAGGCTGAAATATACCAATAATACCACATATGCTCTTTTCATGCGGTCAAAAATAGGTTATCTTACTGATTTATTTCATGAATTTGATGGTATTTTAAAAAAAGTAATCACGTATCATAGCATAGTGAATTCTAAGATTTTCTGATTGTCCAAATAAGACTAAATTGAATCCATAGGTTTCATGAACTTACAGCTATTCCATTAATTTTCTGTGTATTCTTGCCCAAATTCTTTAACATATTTGTGCCCCACTGTAAGAAGCTGGTAACTTAGTTGCTCTGTTAATATTTACATTTCTTAGATGTGTTGTACAAATTCAAAGTAATGTGATTGTCATTATGTCTGATACCAATATTTATCCATTAAAATGAAATCTGCCAGGAAATAATGACCAGCTTTCTGAACCTCAATGCTCTACAACTTTTCAGCTTTGTACAAATGTGTATACAAAGTGACATTTGTGTGTATGCACAAGGTATGTACAAAGCATACATCTAACTAGGTCTTTCTTTTTATTTTTCATTGAACAAGTGAATCATGGTTAAGGTAAAAGTGAAATTAGGAATTTTCTCAAAGTATTTCGTATTTACAGAATTACAGAATTGGACATGATCCTAGAAAGAATGTGCTTCTGTTCCCTCATTTCCTATAATGTATTCACGCTGTGTAGGAGAGTGATTTAGAAGAGAGTATTTGGAGACAAACACCGAATTTTGACTACTGACTATCACTAAATAGCTCTGTGGACTTGGCCAAAACCTAGACTTCAATTTTTTGCAGTTTTGTAACTGAATGATTAATTTCTAATTCATTGAACTTTTAGTTAAGTAAGGTGATGTATTCAAAACACTTGATATGCTGAAAATAAAAGGAGGAACAGAGGGTGAGAAGAGATAAAATGATGTTTCTTTGTTGAATGAGCTACTAGGTAAATTCTTCCTTTTGGTCATTTAGAATTCTCTTTGATTCAATTTTCTGATGCCCTCTGCTCTGGACGAGGCCATGGAAAAAGAATGCACAGGCATTGACCTCTGGATATTTCTATTTTGCCTTCATATCTCTTAGCTTCCGTTGCAGCACTTTCTACTGAGAAAAGAAATGAACAAATTTGGGGAGTGAGCCAATTTGGCAAAGATCACTCTTCTCTTCTGTGTTACTTAATGCCCCTAGCAGAGCATGGCACTCACTCATCCATGTCTTCTTCATTACTGCCATATTGTGTTACAAATATCTCTATTAGCACTTCTTTTCCTAGATTCTAATTATCTGTCGATGTTTCTTTTCACTAGATTGATTTCCTTGAGGGCATAAGGTATATATTACTTTTTTTGTTTTAATTTCAGCACAGCTCTGACATATGGTAAGTGCCATTCAGTCTGAATGCATGAAGTTCATCTGTTAGGTTAATAATGGAAAATAAATTCAGAAAAAAGAGAAAAGACAGAAAACCCTATACAGGTTAGAAGTAGAAATCAATCCATGTGGAATAGAGACTTTGATATATATAATTTAGGGTCACTTACCAACTTATGTGAATTCTGTATAGTGCTGTTTATGTGAGCCTCCTTTGAAGTCTGATGGCCACACTTGATATGAATTAAATATGTACAGGATAAATGAAGAAGGAGCCACAGTTACTTTAACATTGATTGTTCTATGGATATTTTAGTTTTGTATTTACAACCTTTATCCTAATTGCTATTCATAGTATGCTGTGGTTTACTGAGCTCCGCATATGTACCAGCCACTGTAGAGGAACCTCTACATTAAAATTTTAAACTTCATGATTATTGTGAAGTAATTTTGGTATCCTTATTTTATAAATGAGTACTTTGGAGCATGGAGTGAAACCAATGATACTGAATTCATAGGTGATTATGTACATATACTGGTGTTTCTCTCCTTCTCTAAGTGACTTTCAGATGATCTGCTAATGACTGTTACAATGGTCTGATCAAAATATATTTTTGCTAATCATAGTGAGAAAAGAACCAGCAGAGGGACATTTACTAGAAAGATGAAAGGTTAGGAATAATGCACATACTGGGTCATTGACCCACTTGAATGGTCTGTATGGGAACGGTAAGAGCATTCCACCCTCTCCTGTTCTATCCTAAATATTGCTTCTCAGTGTCTTAGGTAGCTCCTAAACTGGGAAACAGAGTGCATGAGTCACTGAAGAGAACTAGTTAAGAGGCTACTGGCACAAACTTGCTAACATATGCAAATGTCTTATATAAGCATATGCTTCTCAGTATTCTAAGCCCTTTCTCATAAACTAGCTTATAATATGTAGGCTAGCAGAGAGAAGCAACAAAGTATCCTGGTTCGGACACAAGACAGACCTGGATGCAAATTCTGACTCTGATTTTCTTTGCTGTGAACAGGTTACATGACTTTCCTTGTTGGTAAAACATGGGGGAATAAAACAAATTCATAAAAGGAAACTACTTAGTATATTATATGACCTGTAATAACCCTTTCTGTGAGGCAAGGCTGGCAGTTTAGGTCCCTTTGAGATGGGAAAAGCAAACAACTAAACTTGGAAAAGTAAATGACATTCATTCAAAAATTTATGGAGTATCTGTAAGATACTGCACTAGACTCTAGGTAAATAAAGAGAAATAGATTCCAAATAGCCTTCAGTTGTCTCAAACTATCAGTGGACTCCTAGGTCATAGTTCTGTAGTCATCTAAATGTTAGTAAATGTTAGTAACTAACATTTTTTTAACACTTACCTTACATCAGATGCTATTTTGCCCATTTAATCTTCGCAACAACCTTATAAGCTAAGAACTATTATTATTGCCAATTTTTAGATTATAAAACCAAGGTTGTGAGAGTTTAAGTAATTTGCCTAAGATAGCATATTTAAAGTGTTTAGCTGTACGAGATAGCCTTCACATCGATGTTCCCTGCTGTGAGATAGTGCCTCTTATGTGTGATTTCCATTCTTATATATCTGCTTAGGAAAAAAAAAAGGACAATAACATCTGATCAAGATGGCACAGGGAGATATTTGTGCATATTTGATCACTTCAAATACACATTTAAAACCATAATAGGTTTATACCTATATATGGTATATATAAAGGTATAGGTGTAGGTAGGTATAGGTATATAAAGGTATATATACCTATATATAGGTATATAAAAGTATAAGTATATACAGGTATAGGTGTGTGTGTGTGTATAATATACCGAAATAAATTTAAATTTAAGTTTTAAATTTTACTTTTCTAAAAAAGACAATTAGCCATATTCAAAAAAGAAAGCTCTCCATGTATTAGCAATCCCTTAGTGATAGTTGGTATTCAAATCATATGGTGGCACAGCAGTGGGAATGATGTTTAATCACTTGAATATTCTTTTTTTCCCCAAAAAATGTTTATTTTATTTTTTCAGTGTTACAAGATTTATTGTTCACTTGAATATTCTTGCAGAAACTGGGGCCACCTGGTAAAACAGTGGAATCTATGGCTGTGTACATATAGCAGGGGTCAGGGGCCATACTCATCAATGAGCTGTGGTGAGAATAGCACCATGTAACCAACAGTTGCAAGTCCAACATTGCAAACCAGAAATGTGCTGTTTGCCTGTGACCCAGGAATAAAGCAGAATCACCCATGCAAGTATATGGAGCTTTTCTGTACTACTTGAAGAGGTAGTACGAAGTCTTGTAGAAGACAAAAGTAGATTGTGGGTCTTGTCTCACCATAAGTTATCGTGCAATTAATATCACTTGTGTGAGCCTGTTTCGTCATTTGTAAAATGTGCATAAATTGAATGTACTTCATCGAATTGTTGAGAGAAAAGTAGTCTCATTTGTTTTTCTTTCAGCTTTACTAAGGTATGATTGACAAAATTCTAAGATATATACAGCGTAGTGTGATGATTTGATAAATGAATACATTAGGAAATGATTCCCCTCACTGAGTTAGTCAACATATCTATCACCTCACATATTTACCTTTTTAATTATTTTTTTTTTTGCTGAGAACATTTAAATTCTCTCTTACTAAATTTCAATTATACAATACAGTGTTATACTCTAATTACCATGTTCTACATTAGATCCTAACTGAAAGTATGTGGAGTGAGCAGGAAGAGATGAAAGATTGACTCTGAATACAAACTCGACTCTTTAATGTTTAGAGTGAGTTGGCTGAGCCCACCTGCCCTGTACCTTCTACTTGTCAGAATCACCAGGGACTCTAGCATTGAGTAGAAGTAGTGTCTACATTTCTTCATACTTAAGAGAAGTCTTAAGTATGCTTTATTAAACAGCTTTATTAAAGCTTTTAATAAAGCTTTATACTAGCTTTATTAAACAGATCTGGAGAACCATATTGTTTTATTTAGTGGTATACATAGAAAGGTAGAAAATCTGAGATATAGCCACAGTCATAATGTAACAAGGCTTCATTATAGTTTTATTTTTTTCTACAATTTCATGGAATTATAATGAGCATATTATTTTGAAAGAAGAGCTTACTGAGATAAAACAGCACTGTATTGCAGTCCAACTAAAGCTATGTACATATGCATACTTTATTTATTTATTTATTTATTTATTTAGATAGAATAGCACAGCAAGATTAAAAACAAATGGCTAGGCTCAATATAGGCTTGACACTGAAAACCACTTTACTAGCAAAAAGGGCTCCAACATGCTGGTATTAACCTATTAATAAATATTTAGACTATTCAAATTTGCTCTCCTTGACAACTAAACCAAAATAAACATAGTTTAAGGCAACCTTTGGAAGTGTCAGCATTTCCTATTTTATCTTCTTTGTGGTAAGTGCTCTTCACAGTGGCAATTAAAATATTGAACAATGTAGGACAAAGATTGGCAAATTAATCTTAAGTCCATCTTATTCTGTTACAAACTTTTTCTCTAACATACAGAAAAGTCATATTTTTCAACAACATTCAACTTCTAGTATTGAGGAGTAACATTATTGCTTTTTTGACCCATACATGCTTACTCAAAGCTATGTGTAACAAATTTTCAATGTTCAGAAAAGCATCTATACAAGTCTTAATGCTATTTTAAAAAATTCAGAAAATGAGAACTTACAGAATACAAGTTGCCTTGGCTGCAAGCTATTCAACACTGCTGCTCACTTCCATAGTGTCTTTGGAAAGGTAAACTACCCAGTATACAAGGTTAAATCCCGCAAATGCAACTGGGAAGAGAATCCGAGAATACTGGTCTATTTTACTGGTGCCTCCAAAAGCTGGAGAGAGTGGTGGGGGTGTGACAGGTGTTGATTGTAAGATAGGCGCTCTAGTGAGGACTTTGCTGGCTTCAGGGGATGGAACTATTGGCAAAGTTAGAGAGGTGATTCTTTTCTTCAGATGATACTTGGAATCAGGATGCTGTAGGCAAAAGACATAAATATTCAGCCTAGTTATTCACTTTTTCACCATGAACAGATATTTATTGACTACTTACTACGTAAGATGAAACATTAGTGGATTCTCTTTTTAATATTACCAAATCCTTAATAGTATTTGATGGTACTACTTTTCCAAGAAAGTGGTAAAACAAATTAAAAAAAAATTTTGCTGCCATCCAACATCCTATAATTTCATACATCAGCAACTGATGCCAAGCACATCCCAGAAAATGTGTTGACCACTGGGCCATTAGGAAGAGATAAACCAGGTTGTAAAGGTTTATCCACCCCCTTTTTCCCTGGTAATGCATAAGCCTATAGGGCAATGAGTGTGGGCAATGAGAGGGGATTTCAATTTGGAAAATACGGACAATTAATTAATGCAAGAAAATATAGCAGTTCAGTTAGTTGATAACATTCTTCTAGCCTACATCCTCATCTTCACACATTTATAAGTGTGAACCAGCTGAGATGATAGCAACAAAAAGTACTAAGGTGCTCACATATGTGAAAAAGCCAGCGACAAAGTACCACTACCCTTAAACTGAGTGGGATGATTGTTCATCCCTTGAAATATAACTGCCTCTTAAGCTCAGAAGTTCAATACTGAGAGCTTTCTGCTTCCCATTCGGAACTTCTCCACTGGTCTCATCTCCCTCCATCCTAAGTCACCAAAAAATGGTTCATTTACTGACCTCAAAGTTGTCACGTGTTCTTTTTTATCATTAGAAATCATAAGACAAGCATTTTAGTCCTAAAAGGGATATTTAGCACATTAACTGTTAGGTGAAAAGGCCAAGTCCAGAGAGTGGAGCTGGAAATGCCTTGCCCATTGTCACGCAGCTAGTAATAAACTACACTGGTCAATCGCGATGCCTGTTTCATCATCGCTGCATTTTCTTGTCTTCACTCTAAAGTACTGGGTCTAGTGCAGACACCCTAATTTTGTTTGCTTTAGACTCCTTTCATGCTGTTGGGGACTAGAGGACCTTGCTCTGATTTGTATCTTTTCTTGTCTATGTCCTGTACTAGTCACTCTCCTTGTGACCAGGTTGTCCTTGCTGGTTTCTGCCTTCAAACACTTGCTGTACATTATCTCTGCTCTTGTAAAACCACCTTGTTTTCTCCCTGGCAGCAAAATCACCACTTTGATGCCTGGCAGGGTATGTTACTCACGTGGGCAGACTCCCATGGCTTTAGCCAGCAACCCCGCAGCAACAGGATGAGGCAGCAGCCTCCCCTGTGCCGGTGGAGCCACAGGACCAGAGTGACCTGCCGATGTGGTGACATTTGGAGTGTGAGAAACAACAATTCTAAGAACCTCTTCTCTCTATAGTCCCCTTTTGAATTTTGCTGTTTGATTTGTCATGGAATTTACTGAGTATCTAAATAATAGTCATCATTGAGAGTTTAAGCCCAGTGTACCTTTAGAGGCTGTGGGAAACTCTCTCTCTTCACCAAAAGCAAAAATGAGTCTCTGTAGTCAAGTCTGATTTCTCATGACCATGGTGAGTCGCAAGGAAAGAATATTTTTTTTTTGTTGTTCTGCATTGGCCCAGTATTATGCTAGGGACTCTTGACATAATTAAATAAATCACAGGTCTTGGCGGCAGAAGAAAATTTAAAATAGTGAGGGCTCAGTCTGCTGATCTTGGGAAATAAGTGACACTTTCTACTAAAAACATGTGACAGGTAAGGACTGCTGTACCCAGGGTCACCAGTCAGCATGTAGATAAGACCAGCGTAGTAGTATTTTGGTCTCATTGCATGCTGCCTGTCTTAGAGAATAAACATAGCATCTTCTTTCCAGAGTTACTATCATGTATCTCAGGCTCTAATTTGAATTTTCAGCCATTAACTATGTTATTGAAATATTCTCGACCTAAAAGAGCAAAATGTGATACTGTTTCATTTTCCAAAAAGAGTTATCTTCCTTCCAGATGCATGGAATATTAAAATATTTTGCTCTAGTAAAATTTCTAAGGATCATGATGGAATAAAATGAAAGCAAGCCTTTAGAGCAGACACTCTTTCTAAACTCATCATTTTTAATAGCATGTATTGCCTGCGTTTATTTCTTTTTTTTAAAGAGAAAGAGACATGAAAAAGTTCATTGAGATGAAAAAGTAATTATAAAACATAATCTACCATAAAGATGTAAGACATTGTTTTATCTCTCTCTTTTTAGAGTTGTGGAGGAAAAAAGTTAATTGTCAAACTTTTGGCATTGTCACAATGTCACGCATGACTTATTAAGAATTACCAAGTGACACTTGTCCAGAGTTAAGCAACATCACTCAAAACACCATGAAAATTTAATGTCAGCCTGGAATGAAAGATCCCCGACAACAGGATTCCCCCTTTCCTCATCTACTTCTCCAAACAATCTCTATGGAAGATTGCTTGAGAGTTAAGAGAACAAGAGAGTCAGAAAAGCCTTTGATTTCAATTCCATATATACTACTTACCTGCTATATGAAGTTTCCATCTTTAAAGCTAGGGACAATTATTTCTTTCTCTGTAAGTTTTTATTTTCTTTAAAAATTTGAGAAAGAAAATATTTATAGACAAGATAAATGGATAGATATTAGATATATATAATATGTATCCTAGATATTCTAGAAAGAGAACACTTTTCTGCTTACTTAACTGTTATAATTTATTCAGCTGTTATCACATTCTTCTTTGTGAACATTATTTCTGTTGTGCCTTATCTCCTTTCCTGGAGATAATCTCCTTATTGGTAGAGGGCATATTATTGTCAAGTATAAGCACTCCACAGTGCCTAATTAGTGCACAGAACATAGTATGTGCTTAATAAACATATGCTGAATCAACAAATGAATGAAAATCTAAACATTTCCAGAATTTCTTAGAGTAATCAGGCAGGGAGAAGAAAACAAAAAGTTTTATGATTATTTAACATTATATTTTAGTGTATTGTTTTGTATTACAAGTACCATACCTAAATGCTTATAATTGACAAGCACTACACAGACTTTGCATACATTATTTTGCTAATTCCGAGAAAAAAAAACTATGATGTAATGATATGATTTTCATTTTAGAGATGAGCAAATGAAGGCTTAAGTGGGAAGCTCACAGAGTAACTGGCACTGCCTGAACATAATCCCTCTCAGATGCTAAAGATGACATTCTTAATAATTATTATTGTTTCTCCCCATCAGTTTTAAGGTTCAGGGTACAGTTTCTCAAACACAGAACTATTGACATTTTGGATCACAACTTTTTTGTTGTGGAGGATTGTCCTGTACATCATAGGATGTTGAGCAGTATGAGTTGTAGGTTCTACATCTACCCAGAAGATGCCTGTAGCATCTCCCTCCCCAAAGTGGTGACAACCAGAAATATCTACAGACATTGCCAAATATTCTCTGGGGAGAAAAGTCAACTACCAGTGAGTATCACTGGCTTACAGTTACAGCTATCTCACTGTCCAGCAGTGATTGGGGATGTTTCTAGCAGGCAGCAAATATGACATGCTCAAGGAAATGGAAGAGGTCTGACTAAACCACATGCTGGATAATCAGCTCCTGCATAATTGGGAATTGGCAGTACAGGAAATCGGACTCCAATTTAGAAGAATCACATTGAATTTCTGAAGTGAAAAGAAAGCCAATTTTATAAGCCATTCAAGATACAGGTTTGCATCAGACCCCGCCTGGTCTATTGTAAACCCAGCAGCTTCAGCTGATGGTAAAATAGGTTTTTGTCAGAGTCCAGATGAGGGCTCAGCTTGGGGCTGTCACAGTTTTGAGTGGAACACCTGTGGTTTTGAATTTTTCCAGGGCTCCCCTGCTGCTGAATGCCATCCTGCTTTGGGTATTTATAGAGCATTGCTTTGTTTTAAGTAATGCCATATTGCAAAGGTACTTGGAGCAAACTGGACTTTATGACAATCAATTATTTGATGTAAAGATAGGACATTTGGAAAGTACTTAAAGCAATTTAGATATAATATTCAGTGAGTCTAATATGTTAAAGAGGAGGGGGCAATGAGTTACCTCTCAAGAGAGATATTCTAATCACAGCTGCATTATCAAAGGGACAAACAAAGCATCTGTTTTTAAAACCAGCAAAGAAGGACATCAAATATAAGAGAAATTTGAAAACATTTAGTACTTGATATTTAAAAAAACTATTATATTAATTATTGTGGAGGAAATAAGAATTTCAAATCAAATTTTCTTGCATCTAAGTAATAGCTGGTAGAATTGGGACAGAGATGATTCTGGAATTTCTACAAAGAAGCGGCTTTTTGGCAGCAATCTGTGGGTCCAGGGTGCTAGGTACATGTCTAAAAACCATATTGGAATGTTTGGATGGTAAAGAAGGGGATATTGGATGAGGATTTGATAGAAGGTATGGGGAAAGAACTAACCACCTATACCCCTCATCTAATCCACCCTACCCTCTCTAAAAGTTATGAAATAGCACAACCATGGTGAAGGGACTGAGTCTCAGATGGGCTTAATTCAACCCTTAGTTCTACAGAGTAATGATAGTATTCAAAGAAATCTTGGCAATATTTGGAACACAGGAGGTTAATCTTTCAGTATTCTATGCTTCCTATCTCTGTACCTGGGTGGAAGGCAACCATGATAATGGCCCAGCAGGTCATCCCAGCCTTGAAAGGGAATATGGAAAGGATATGTCTTACTTCCCTCTCTATTCCCAAACTGCTAGCAACTGACAGTGTTTCTAGAACAGGACCAGGTTCATCATTCTGTTCCCAGCTGAGGCAACACTCCTTCCAAAATGATGATCCCTCCAGCTTGTGTTAGGTACTCTTGCATGGCTCTTCATTAGCCACCATATATCTCTAACCACACAGCCTTTATCACAATTATTTTTATAGCCCATTGGTTTGTCTTTCTTCCTGTTCAGCAAGAAGCTCGTGAAGGAAGAGGCTCTACTGATGTCACTCACTATGAATGTATCCCCAGCATTCTACAAAGAATATGGAACATAAGACCATTTAACGAGTACTTATAGGAATAAGTCATTGAAAACATATGTACTCAATAAATGGGTGCCAGATTAAAAGGAAAAAAATAATGAATAAACAATGTAATTAGTATAAATATAATTATTGTCCTGACTAATGAAATTTTGGCCAATTTTATTTGTAGATAATTTACCAGGAACATCACACCTCCTGTGAAAAAGTAAAGTGACATTAGATGTATCGATGGGTGGGGTGAATTTATTCTTAGGAACATAGTAACAAGGGCTTAGACCTTTAAAATAACAAGGAAACTAGCAAAACATCCAAAAAGTGATTGAGGTCCAAACTTGGCCTCACACACAGAATAAGTATACCCCAGATACATAATAATTTATAAAGCATGAAGATAAGACTAACCCTCAAATGACAAAATAGGAAACCAGATAAAAACAATAAGGAAAGGTACTGTAAAAGCAGGAAAGAAACTGTGGATAATCTCTTCTCAGAATCTAAAAAAAAAGAAAAAGAAAAAGAAAACAAAAAAACAACAACAAAAAAACCAAAACCCAGTATCTAGTTCCAAATGCCTTAAAACCAGAAAGATCATTAGTCTACCAAGCACTTCTGAGGTAGTAGTTTTAGATATCTCTTCGGATTTGAGTATTAGAATTAAAATTCCTGAATTTCTTTGTCATTGTTATATTAAATTTCAAGGTCAAAATCAAAGTGATAAACTTTTCTCTGTTCATTCTAAGTAGTTTCTTGTGAGAAGCAATGAGGACATTAAAATATAACTTAGAATCACATGAAACATCAAAGCACTTAATTTTATTTCAACCTCACCACATTGGTTTGCTATTTCAATGTCTAACTTACTCAAATAACGCTATTTTGATTACAATTGAATAGGCGTTTTTTTAAATGTCATGGTATTTGAAAGAAAAAATGGCCTAGCAATCATAATATACCACTGTGTTGTATAAATTGCAAATGTGTAATTTATGTTTGTTCCTCTACCTTATATAAGGCAAATTGCCAAGGTTTGACATGAATAAATAAAATGTAAATGCTCTATGTAATCATCTATATTTATTTTTGATACCTACACGATTTGTATTGATAGGTTTGCTTTTTTTGGTCTTTATTTTTATGCTTTGTCCTACCCTTTCAGAAACAAAAAGCTACTTTTCATTGCCTTAAAATGTTTTAAGTGAAACCAGGTTTAGAAATAAAAATTTTCATAAGAAAAAAAGTCAACTTGCAAGAAAAAAATACTTTGAGATGACTTAAATGCATTTTTTTAAATCCAGCTTCCCAAAGGACCTGCTCATTATATGTTACTATTTTAGAATTGTAGAAGGTAGCTTACCTGAGATCTTAAATTCTTATTATCTTAAAATCTTATTAATAAATTATATCTTTAAAATAATAGACAAAGAGAATGCTAACTCAATGCTTTCTCCAAGGATTTGAAATCATATTCCTCTCAGTAATACATATTTCAAAAGAGTTAAAGTAAGGAAGTTGGTCTTTCTTTTTATCTCAATATCAGATCAATGAACATATTCAAAGTCACTGGACTTATTTTTTTGTCTTGTTTCTCATGAATTTCTCTTTTCATTTTTAGTGCATTGCTAAAAGGAAACTGTTAAACTGAATTCTGATAAATATGAATTATTCATTTATGGATATATGTTAAGATGATATGTGACCATTGGACGACATGAATACAGAGAGCTTATAATCACTTATTTTTACAAACATAAACTAATTATCAAAAATATTTTCTGAAAACAACATTTTCAAATGTTTTGGATTGAGTTTTCAGACTAGCATCCTTCTGCTTCTGGCCTTTCAAAATACACGTATATAAAGAAAACGTCATTAGGTCAAGGGAAGAATTTGGGGAATGACCTCATATTCTGAAAATGTTTTATCTTGTGGTATGCATTCTTTTATATATCAGCTTTTGAGGAATTGTTGGAGAGAAGATAGCCTCTGCCTCTGTAAATCTGTGTGTATTGGATTCTTGCAATCAATTCCTAGTTTTTCTACCAATTAGTAACTAACATTTTCCCTCTCTGACACACTGTTTTTGATTTGTAAGCAGAGATAATTAGGCTGGATCACTGGATGGCAAACTTTTTTTTTTTTTTTAATGACAACTAATTTAAGGAAAAAAAATCTTTATTTCTACTTATGGGAACAGCTTTATTTTATTCCTTGGAGAAAATATATATTCTCAAACAAGTTTCTTAGTATCAAAAGAGAAGTTTTCATAAGAAACTATCATCTTTTTATTCAATAAATACCTGAATATTTGAGAATAAAACACACATAAGTTTGTAATTTTTATGATTAAAGTTAATCAAGGATTAGCTGAACTATATGAGGTTCTGTGATTTGGAAATATTTACAAGAATTGATTATAAAGATATTTTTAGTTCAAAGTGTCGACAGTACTTGATTTTACAGAGCAAAATTTTCTTCTTTTCAATAACTACAATTTGGAATTTGCATTGACATAAAAATGTTATATTTGTCAATCAGTTCTATAATCCCTTAAAACAATGTGTGCAGCTGAACTGCTGTGAAAATTTACTCACATGTGAAATTGAAATTTGGAGGCACATTTATGACCCTTGAATTATTAATGCCATTATTTGTTTCTTTTTCAAAATAACCTCTGAGTACCAAAGTTTAGCCACAGCAAATCTAAACTGAATTTTATAGGTATTTATCACTGATTAGAAGTCTTTGAATAAAAACACATTAAGATACATGTATTTAATATACAAATGTGAACATGTGTGTTTTCATGAAAATCAAAAACCTTCCTTATGACTCAGCATTCATAGAACTTAATACTCACATCTTGCCTTCATGGAATGAAGTAGCAAGCAGATTTCTAACAAAAATTGTCCATTCTGTAGGAGTCCCTCTTTATTTCCCTCAGACTCTGAAGCCTCATTAGGAACTTTTTTTTTACTTTATTCTCCCTAGTTGGTATAAGTAAACCTGTTCACAGGAAACATCTAAAGGCTGAGAAGAATGTTCTTATCTCCTCTGAGAGCTTGGAATCTGCTGGTTCCAGTGAGGATGATAAAAGAAGAATGCCAGAAGTTTAGAGCAAAGATAAATGAAGGATTGTTTTTTTGTTTTTTGTTTCATTTTGTCCTTTGGGTTTTTGTTTTTGTTTTTTTTGATACAAAGTTGGAAAACAAGTTGGCCTTGGATTCAGAATTATGTAACTTGTGCTCAAATAGTAGTACTTCTGCACTCTTCAGTTGTCTGTGATCACTGTTAGGCTGCCTTTTCCTATACTGATGGGTAACATTAGAAAAGTAAATAATTACCAAAACAATCTCAGCTTCCAAGGGTTCTCTCGCTTTTGATATTGTCACTGGGGGTGAGGCTGCAATCTGTGCCCTCCTTTTGGCCTTCTGCGTCTGAAGGTTGGTAAAGTAGTTGACAGCCGCAAACTCAATAAGAGCTGAGAAGACGAAAGCAAAGCAAACAGCTATGAACCAATCCATGGCGGTTGCATACGACACTTTTGGCAAGGAGTGCCGAGCACTGATGCTTAATGTGGTCATGGTTAAAACAGTAGTGATCCCTAAAGCGAAAAAGAAAAAAAAAAGAAAGAAATGCAGTCTTAGCATTTGGAATCCAAAAACAACATCAAGTGAGAATGTGTCAGTGAATTAAACACTGCAAATATAATTTTTGATCTTGTTTTATAATTGTTCACAATTATTATTGTAGGTATTACTGTTTTGTATCCTTCAATACCTAGCATGGTGCCATAGACATCAAAAAATATTTTCTGATTTGATTTACTTTAACTATTATAAAGTTTAACTCACGAATAATTCTAGTTGTTTACTTCTTAAGAAAATTTACAGCAAATAATCACATAAGTACTAAAACCCTGAATTCTTGGTCAATTTGAATAGCTGATAATATATAGCGACATATTTAAGAAGCCTATCTGGAATAAATCGTAAACATAAAATTAGGTTCCTCGATTTTTTTTTGAAATTTCTAGCTTAGTTTTAAGGTAAAATATTTACTCATGAGAAAATAATTTTGTCGTTCAGTCACCAGCAGTTTTATGTCTTGTATAATAGTTGGGGAATATATTTAATTTATAGATGGTCAACATCATTATATAGACACTCTTTTATAATTTGTAGAAAGAGGGGCGCCTGGGTGGCTCAGTCATTAAGTGTCTGCCTTCGGCTCAGGTCATGATCCCAGGGTTCTGGGATCGAGCCCCACATCGGGCTCCTTGTTCCTTGCTCGGCAGGAAGCCTGCTTCTCCTGCTACCATTCCCTCTGCTTGTGTTGCCTCTCTCTCTGTGTTTCTCGCTGTCAAATAAATAAAATCTTTAAAAAAAATAATTTGTAGAAAGAGATCTACTTTAATATAGTAAATTAAAAAGTCAAAGTTTATCTGAGATTTTATTTCAACTCATATCTTCCCTATGAACCTCTCTAAATGTATAATCATGAAAACTCAGAAAAAAATGGATTTTGTTATTGACAATATTTTCCGTTATAGCTTTTTCTCAAAACTTATAGTGATTCTACGTATCATAAATGGAACTCAATAGGTTGAATCAAGGGAAATTGGTTATATTTAATTATTTTTAGATCTAGAAAAACAGCAGTTTCTCACAGTTTGACCTAATGAAAGCAAGATATAATCTATATATTAGACATAATTTATGTATTAGGTTTCAATATCTTAACCTTTCTTTTCATGAATTTACAGATCAGTTTTTACTTTCTGCTTTTCCTTAGTTAAGAAAAAGCAAATTGAGATTAAAAAAAAAAAAACAAAAACAAACTCCTAAATAGGGCACATGAAAGTCACAGGAATCCAGCCAGAATTCTTGCCAAGACAAATTTTTTTTGTGGATTCACCACATAGCCTGGGATAACATAAGGGTCATTTAATATCATACATATGCCTGAATGAGACAGGAGTCTGTTTCCTTTGTAGACTGAAAAAGTGCACTAGTGTGAATATTACCCTAACCTACACAAGTAATAAGAGCTGGAGGATGAGTGGAGGGATAGCCAAAGAGTGAAGCATACCAAAGACAGTTCTGGCCGGGACAGACTCCTTATTAATCCAGAAAGACACCTGGGAAAGAATGACTGTCATAATGCAAGGCGTGTATATCTGTATCATGAAGTAGCCCATCTTCCTTTGCAAGTGGAAATAAACTGTCATTATCACGTATTCACCTGTTGGAAAACACGTATATTAGTATTATTGCTATTGAGAGTGTGCAGAAAGAAAGAAGCTGGAAATAAATCTAGCAGATCTTTAACATGGGCTGGAAGAAAACAAGTAAAGGCACATTTCTCTGTATGACAAAGATACTTGATCAAGCAGATGGTAGATATATCAGCTCATTGTTTTAGGTCAGGTTCTTTGTGTCATATACATAGAAAACTACTTATTCCAAGGTTACATAAATCTTTATATGCACATGGTTGCAAGATCGATTTTAAAGAAGGCTACTCATCACCTCAAAACAGCAAGTGAAGCTGAGGATGGCTAATGCAGAGAAGAAAAACGATAGGTATTTTGAAAATGTGCACGGGAGTCACCTTGCTAGATAACATTCAGGAACCGGTCTAATTCTTACCTGTGTTAGATTTAATTGTCTCACTAGATACTGTTTGTCCAATCAGATCGTACTGGAGGAGACTTGAAGATTCTTCTGGGACTTCAACGGAGTAAAGTGGTCCTTTTTTCCATGTATATATGATTTCACTTTTGGGGTAAGCATCTGAATTTTTAAAACAAATTGAACATAGCAGTGCCTCTGACTAGTTGTGGGTTTTTTTTTTCAAAGCAAATTTTGTCCATATAAAAAGGAAATACAAACAAATTTTCTTTAATATTTTTCTTTAATCTGGGTAACAAAAACCTCTATTTATAAGATTGACAGACATGATTAAGTATATTCCTAGAATCACACTGAGAATATCATAGTAATATTTCTGTTTTGCTTTCCGGTCTCTGGCTACAGTCAAATAATTATATATATACACGCATATATATTTATTATTATATATATATAAGACAGCTGCCTTTATTTATTTATTTAGATTTATTTATTTCAGAGAAAGAGGTAGAGGAGAGGAACAGAGGAAGAGGGAGACAAGTAAACTCCACACTGAACGTGGGGAGTCTTGAGCTGGAGCTTGATCCCAGGACCCTGAGATCATGACCTGAGCTGAAATCCAAAATTGGACTCTTAACTGACTGAGTCACCCAGGTGCCACAGTAAGCTTTTTGTAACTTACAACTCCCAAACTTGAGTGGACAAGCATGCCCATCCATAGGAAAGTTAACCAGCCTCATGGGACAATCAGCATTGATGGTAAGCCTAGGGACATTGAAATAAATGGTTCCAAGTTAGTATGTGAACAAATCATTTGGGTTAGAGGAAGTTGAATTGGGGAAACCTTACCTCATGGTATATAGAATGGTTCCATTCTGCATTATTCTAAAGAGCTTATTAGGCGTTGTCATATTGTGTGCAATTGATTTTTTGCCATTCCTGAAAAAAGTGTCAGGTGTCCAGATTTTACTGACCATCAAGTTATTCAAACTCAGAATCTCAGTTGGCCCCCCAAACTTCAACCTCTCATCAGTCCAAGTCTGGCGGAAGAAAACGTCCATTGTGTACTCCTAAGAAAAAAGATATTAATGCAAGCTGGGGAGATAATTTACTAAGAATAGTTTATTCACTAGCTTATATGACCAATTCTAAAATTTAAGAAATAAAACAACTTTTTGTGATAATAATTATCAGGCTATCAGAGAACCTGTGATTTCAGTAAATTATTATTTTTCTCAAACTCAAAGTTTGCAATATTATTATAAAAGATAGCACAGTGTTGTACAAACCTCTCTCCTCCACCTTGACCCTCTTCAACATTCTTCCTCTTTTCTATCAGTCATCCACCTATTGACATATCAATTTCCCCTCCATTAATTTAGAAGAACAATATGAAAAGATTTACAGTCTAGGTTTAATGCTGGCCTTCCTACCATCACTTAGTCTAACCATACCCCTTAAAGCCTTCTTCACTTTCAAAGGTGTCTCCAAACACCATAGTACCATTTAGCAAACTTCCAAGGATAGATAAACTTTGCTTGATAAGTGCACTCTGGCTGCACATCAAATAATTTGATATTGTTCTTGGAGAATATAAAAGCAAATGTTACCATGATTACTCAGAGCATCGTTTAAGTATGCATAATTAAAATTTTGAGTTTTAATTTGTGGCTTTTATGAAATAACATTAGAAATATTAAGAATTATGGTAAGAGCCATTGCAAAAGTCAGTGATAAATAACAGCTTGTAAATATATCAAAATATTGCCAATAATTGTTTTGCCTACTTTATGTGTTCCTGTATGAGACCTATTACTACAAGTTGTGATTTGATTTTCAAAATATAATTTGACACACAGTATATCCATATAGTAATGATCCAGGCTATAACAAATCTCCACTGTACAAATATACTTAAAAAATGAGACACATACATAAAATGAGGTGCCAAGTGTTTCCTAGACTTCAATAATATAGTATAGTATGGTTGTGGTTATTTATACTTGGGGTGAGTCAGTACTCAATGAAAAATATGATGGTAAAATAATTGAAGATTGTGGATAATGCTGACTCTCCTTTCTTTCAAGTCTTATGACATTTTTCTCTTAAATAAAGTCCTTCTCCCTCTCCTTCACTTCATTTTCTTTCTTACTTTTTTCCCTCCCTTCTCTTTTCTTTTCCTCTGGTACTTTTTCCTTTTTTTTCTTTCCTCTTGTTTCTTTTCTTGTCAACTCAAAGATCAGAAGATAAAAAGTTCTCCGATAACTATTTATCCAGAGCCACATTTCCCTAATAAAATTTAATGATTCAATTACTTAAAGAGTTATGTTCATTTTTATTTTAGTATTTATATTTTACCTTTAAGGGGAAATAGTAACTGAGAACTGTGAAAAAATATCATGATGCACTTTGTTCTAGAAGACTAGTTCAGATTTTCATTGCCATTTACTATAAATAATCTCTTACGAATCCTACAGCCATCTGTACCTGGAACAGAGTTCCCAGAACACCTACTGGTCCATTTGCAACACAAAAGGTACAAAGCACTAGCTTTTCCAAATGATGCCCTTTACTGTTTTAATAAAATATACTGAAAATGATGTGCTATAGACAACAGCTATATTTTAAGTTTCATAGATACTCTGAACATACTCTTTTTTAAAGATTGATTAATTGATTGATTGATTGATTGATTGATTTGACAGACAGAGATCATAAGCAGGCAGAGAGGCAGGCAGAGAGAGGGGGAAGGGGGAAGCAGGCTCCCAGCCAAGCAGAGAGCCCAATGAGGGGCTTGATCCCAGGACCATGAGATCATGACCTGAGCTGAAGGCAGAGGCTTTAACCCACTGAGTCACCCAGGCGCCCCTCTGAATATACTCTTACATGATGTATCATCTTTGTTGATTTTTCTTTTTTCTATTCTAAAAATTAACCAGGACTTTATAAAGATGGGGAAAATCTTATCTTTGTAGAAAAGAATGGGTGCATGATATGTGGCCAGAAGAGAGAATAGAATCTTAGAAAGTCCTTCAAGTTAAAGTATTCAAGAAGAGCCCTTAGTGAAATGTGAAGGTGATTAACCCAATAATCTGTTCTAATAACCATGCCTTCGTGGCATGAGCACACATATTGCATTAGGACTCTGGAGCCAAGCTTGGTAACAATGCCCAAGATCATTAGTTCTGGGACTCTGCCCTCCTACCAATAAGTAAAGTTATGCTCCTCACTCAGAGCTCACTCACCATCTCCACGTCTGACACGGGCCCAAAACTGGTCACATAAATGTCTGTTTTGACTTCAGTGACAGCACCTGAAATTAGCCCAGAAGAATGGGGGCAAATATCACCAGTTATTTTAAGGACACTGAACTTAATGACCCTACCACAAAATCCCTTCTCATGGTTAGTACCTGCAATCCATCCTAAAGAAATCCACCACTAGCAGGAGCCCTTGGGTTTTTCAACTCTGAAAACTCATACCAGTTGCATTATTTTCAAATTTTTCTGGTCAGTTTGGGAAATTTAAAGAATTT
Organism: Procyon lotor; assembly: GCA_028646535.1. NCBI lineage: Eukaryota > Metazoa > Chordata > Mammalia > Carnivora > Procyonidae > Procyon > Procyon lotor. The sequence goes on along the minus strand of CM053607.1, from coordinate 43,245,977 downwards.
AAGAGAAGTAAGAGAGTATTCTCATAAAAATTATAACAATAACTAATACATCTTGATTTTTTGGGGGGGGCAAATGCTTAGAAAAGTGCTCTAGATGGAGAATCTCATTCTACACTCATACAACTCTACGAGGCAAGCACTGTTCATACACCCACACTACAACTGAGGAAGCTGAGGCTTAGAGGATTCAAATAACATGCATAGAAGGTCACAAACAGAGGAAGGGACAGAGACTGGATGGAACATGTAGCCTCTCCCAGTACCCCTGCACCTTACCACTCTGCAATCCTTATGAAGCCTCTGGGTCTTAAAGGGAAGGGAAAAGGAGAATACAGATGTTTGGTTTAGTAAGGATGCTGCCTCTCACCTCCAAATCCTGGCCGCAGCCGATTGTCATAGCCTTCAAGCAAGTTGTCCAGGATCCGACTGATGTTTTTGGAGTAGAAGTTTCCTTCATCTTCAAGTTTCCCTAGGGTATTTTCTACCCTGTGAGTAAACAGTCCATGATCCTCACTCCCGGGCTTAGAGAGAATAGACTGTTCAATCTATTCTTCTACCCCACCACAAATACATGCCACACCACCCAGGCTTCTTCCATGATTTGGTATAGAACTCACCCAGTGGGTGTGTGCTTTTGCTTTCCTCTGCACTAAAAGGCAAAATCAGAAAAAAAGATCTTACTCACCATAGAATAATGTAGAGCCAGGGCAGAGGTGATGCCATCCTGCAGTGCTCTGCGATGCCCAGTTCACCGTCCTCTTGGGTTCTCCTCCCTCTTAACAAATAACCCCCCGGCTTTGCCAATCAACTAGAGTAACCTTCCAGACCCCTCATATCTCCTTTCCCTGTTTGCATCCAGCAGTAATCTGTAGATGAAGAGGTGGCCAGCAAAACTTTGAAGGTTCTCCTTGCTCTCTTATTCTCTCTTCTGCCTTTTCATGTGGAACAATGTGGCTTGTGGTCTTAGACTACATCCTGATGGACACTCAACCTCTTCTGGTGGACTCACTTAGGAAAGGAGAGTCTGAAGGGACAGTGAATGGTCGGAGAGCAGTGACAATAATCGAATAAGGCATTAGGGGAGATTAGAAGGAAGAAATCCACTGCTAGTTTTGGCATTGAATTAGCAGGGCCCTGTGAGGAAATCTGGAAAGCAGTGGCATCTTGCTGATTGAGATTATGTTCCAATGGGCTCAGCATTTATTGTTTCTGTGGTTCACAGAAAGATTCCTACACAGCTCTTACTGCTTAAAAAGTCTAACAATATTGAGATCCTTTTGAGTTCTCTTTCTGATTTCATCAGCTTTATTGCATCAGACACACCTTTCCTCCGCATTTAAAAATTGTCCCTCATCATTCTTTGAAAAGTATTTATAATATACTAAAACAACACTTGGCTGTCTTGCTATTGGGTTAATGTTTTTTGTTTAAGTACTTTGCTGATCCTTCTTAAGATACGACATCTCAAGCTAAGCCATAAATGGGTCCTACCACTGCCTTTAGAAACTTTGCCAGTTTCAGGGATGCACAGAAATAGCTGATTAAAGTTTTCCATGTAGAAATACTGTAAGAATAAAGCATCCTGGCATATGGTTAATGATGATTTGCTGGCACTATTTCACTAGGCTTGCCATAGGTCAAAAGCAAAATGTTTGAGCCCAAGAAATAGCATTCTCTGCCTAGTTTGGTAGATGGAAGTTGAGGAAAAAGAAGTCACTTTAATTCTTAAAATTGTAATCTTTAAATAAATACTTTAAAATGAGAATAAAAGCATTGTGAATCTCTCTATATATATATATTTAATTATATATAATTAAATTAATAATATATATTAAATATTATATATATAAAACAAATAGAACATCAGGAACAAAAGAGAAAGAAGTATCTCACATGACCATCCTTCTGCCAGATCTATATAATATTCATCCAGTTCACAGTCTGTATCTTCAGAATCTAAATTTTATAAAGATAATGGCTACTATTGCAGACATATAGCACAGTCTTTTTTTTTTAAAGATTTTATTTATTTATTTGACAGAGAGAGATCACAAGTAGACAGAGAGGCAGGCAGAGAGAGAGGGGGAAGCAGGCTCCCCACTGAGCAGAGAGCCTGATGCGGGGCTTGATCCCAGGACCCTGAGATCATGACCTGAGCTGAAGGCAGAGGCTTCAACCCACTGAGTCACCCAGGCGCCCCTAGCACAGTCTTAAGAGTCATTTTATTTTAATTTGACATTTTCTATTTATAAGCATGGTACCTTTTACCCAAAATCCAGGAAATTTTTGACAAAAACGAATATCCATTAACTTATGTGTTAAATGCCAAAGCCTATTTTTTTCCTTTTTTATTTTATTCTTTAATTAATTTTATTAATTTATTATTTATTAATTTATTCAGTGTTTCAAGATTCATTGTTCATGTACCACATCCAGTGCTCCATGCAGCATGTGCCCTCTTCAATACCATGACATAAATTATTTGGAACATTTCAATAAACTAGTTCTAACTAAAAAGAAACAATAGAAAAAGGGAAGACTGAAAGATTTCTGTGAAGTTTTTTTTTTTTTTAAGATTGCTGAATCTCACTGTTATATGGAATTTTTTGATTATTCATCAAAACCCTCAATACCCTCCAGTATTCCTGTTAAGTGGTATTCAGTATCTGTTTTCTTACATTGTTTTACTTATGCTAAGCTGAAGCCTGTGCACTGGCCCTAGCTCTCACCTTTGTAACCATGCACAATAATTTGTCAGGGAAAGACCACATGGCAGCCATTTAGACAAATATATCTATCATATACTCTCAAATTTCAGTTAATATTCTTAAAATCTTCTCTTGTTCATTACAGGACCTGGTTTCCATATCTCTTCTTATTCTTTTCACTCTAAACTGGCTGTAACTGATGACCACAACACATTTTCAACTCCCATTGATTGTACGGTTACAATCTAAACCTTAACTGTCTGGTATATATGATGCAATGAAATATTCTCTGTTCATTTCTACTACCACTTATTGTTTTCATTCAAGCATAGAACTCTGTATTAATCTCTGTAAACTTGTATGATATTTTTCTATCAATATGTTTATCATCCATCTCTGATTTCTATCATCAGAGAGGAAGCTTAATGAGGTGTTTAAGACTGGATTTTTTTTCATATGGTAAAAAAAAATGATCATGGGTGAGTTGTACACATATACCTAGTCTTATAGAATGGATATGTTTTTCTCATTAAAGTTATTTATTTAAAAGAGACAAATAATAGTTAAGTCACATTTGTCTCTAAAGAGAAGATTAACTCCTTGTACCATCACCAACAACAAGGTTTGTGTGTATAAAATAACTTATAAAGACTCACGGATAATTAGAGGAAATTTTTGCACAGAAAAAGCAGACTTGGCACCAAATACTGAGTAGTACTTACCATGATTTAAAAAGAGCCATTAGTTTTCTCATGTGTAGAAAGACTTGAACCAAAGGATTCTGGTATTTATGTAAGTGCCTCCCACCTTGTAAAAACTTGAAACATTTTTCCCTGTATGTCTTAGAAATTAATATGGATAGCAAGTCAGTCTAAAAATAATAAATGCAATTTATGACAGTATCAGTGAGAATTAACATAATCTTAATAATAATACTTACCAAATATTTAACATTTACCATGGGCCTAGAATTATGTTAAGAACCCATATACTCCAACTCATTCACTGCTAATACAAAAATCTATGAGTTGTCTATAATTGAGCCCATTTTGTAAATCAGCAAGTATGTAACTTGCCTTATCTCACAGCTAAAATAACCGCAGAATCAGAATTCAAAAGTGGGTATAAGCTAAGGCTGCTGGACTGAACTCAGTGAAAAATAGGTTTCTATTCTATTAAAGAGATAATTTCTAACTGTGGTATTTATCCAAAGATGGAACAAGTACCATAAAAGAAAATGAGTTACCTGTTAACAAAATATTCAAGTATAGCATAGAACACCATGGGTAGATTTCATGGATGTTTGTTTCAGGAGGAAATGACATAATCCCTAAGAACATTGAGTAGGAGGTTGAGGCTATTTGAGGTCCTTGTAAGGAAGAGTTGTTTGGTAGAGACCTCAACTATTTGGATTCAAAGATTCTACGATGGAGTTTCTCTAAAGTGATGTGAGACAAGGGATTTAAAGAGGCTCCTAGTGGTAAAATATATCTTGGGGGTACACTGGAGGAGAAAATGGAGAGATACTACTAGGCTGTACTAAAAGAAGAAGAAAAAGTGGTAGAGTACATAATAATTAATATTTATTGAACACTTACTAGATGTCAATCATGTACATTGATATTATCTCTAATCTGTGAAACTGCCTTGCAAGGTAGCAATTTTCATCTTTATTTTACAAAGGGTAAAATAAGGCTCACAAAAGATAAATGTACCTATCCTAATGACACAGAGCTAGTTATTATCTCTAATTCTTAACATACTTTTATATTTGATGCTTTACATATTATAAATCTGACTCTGTTTTCTAAAGTTGAGGCTGTTAAAGCCTCTGGACCACAATATTTTTTATATTGTTAAGAGATACCTGACCTCTCTGTGGACACTGTAGAAAATTCCCATGCTTGTGCTCGCTTCGGCAGCACATATACTAAAATTGGAACGATACAGAGAAGATTAGCATGGCCCCTGCGCAAGGATGAAAATTCCCATGCAATACCATTTGGGAATCCCGTGCAATAACATTGCTCTGGGAAACGAAGGACAATAAAGAGAGAGTCCTCTGGTCACCAGCTTTAAATCGTTCTGACTTGGTTACCAATAGAATGTTGAACACATTATATGGCATGGAAGTATATGCAAGCAATATCAATTTCAAATCTTAAAGCATAAATATGGAGGGACCAATAATCATGTCCAAAAGATCACAGGTCTATAAATTCATGATTTGTGCCTGTTCAACCGGTATCACTTCAATTTAATGTTTATTTACTAAGTGCGTGATGACAAGCACTTGATGCTGAAGATATAGAAATTTTAAAAAATAATGCTTACCCTCAGCAAGCTCATATTCTAGATATTAATATTAACATAATAGAACTGATCAGATATTGATTGCTAAACATATAGTTTATTATTAGCCATGTGCAATGGGAACAGAGTAAAAAGGTATGTGTGTGTATGTGGGGGGGTGGTCAATGATTATTTCATGAAAAACAAAACATTTGGACTGAGCTTGACACATTGAATAAACTTTGAGTAGATTAGAAAAGGCCATTCCAGGCTGCATTATGAACTCAGAGGTGTGGCAATTCATGATATGTTTATAAACAACAAATAAGTCTGAGAAACTAGAAAATAGGAAACAAAGAGTATAATGGATAAAAAAGACTGGAAGATAAACACAGTCCAATAGAGAGAGATTTCATGCTTCTCACTGGAGGATTTGAAAAAACCCATGGCCATATGTAGCAGACTATGATGGAGTTGTCTAAGGAATTCATAACAGCACTTTTTCTTTGAGAATTGCCTTACTGTTTCATAGGGGTAGGGACCTAATTTGTCATGGTTGTGCTATGTGATCCTGTATCAAGCCTCTGTTGATTATACCACTTTGCTATAAGCCAACCTGGGCTCATCAGCAAGCAAGTTACTCAGGGAAATTATTTATTACTTCTAAGTATTATCTTCATCACCTATAAAATGGAATTACAGGGTCTTGTGAGGATTAAATTAAAAATGCACTAAAGCCTTTATCATAGGAAATTGCCCATCGTAAACAAGAAGCAAAAACATCCATTAACATCACTACTAATATTATCACCCGTAATCATCATTGTTGTTATCATTTTGGGCCAAACCATTTTTTTCCTCCAGCATTTAGAAATGAAATAAAAAAATTTAGAGATTGGTCTATGTCATTTACTAAGGCTGCCAGGGTTAGAGGAAGGCATGTTTGGCCAAATTCATGCTACATCAGAGAAACACCTATGGACAGAGACGAACAAGAAATGCATTGGTCTTGTAGAAAAAAAACAAAGACAACTCACTGCAACCCCAAAATCTGAGAGAACAGCTGCCTAGATTCCTGATGGTCTTCCTGATTCTATTCTTTCATAATCTAGGTGTCATGTCTACCCTGACATGGTTTATTTTATTTATGTATTTATGTAATTATGTATTTATGTATGTATGTATGTATGTATGTATTTATTTATTTATATTTTAACTTATTTATTTTTGCTCCAGGTAAGTGGGTTACTGTCACTAGCTCCTAAGGTGTCTTTTATAGTTCCGATTATATCCCAAACTTGAAAGCAAAATTTCAGGTGGTGATATGACAGTATGACACCTGCATGGACTGGGCTGCACGACCCCCCGGAGAGCAAACCTAGACAAAGTGGAATCATGAGTGTGCTTCCTGGCCTTCTGGATAGGAAGGTGCTAAATGGCAAATACATAATGATCTTGCTACTTAATGAATCTCTCACACCTCCATGGAGTCGAGTTAAGCGTTTTAGTAAACTGCATGAACTCTTTCAGGCCACTAGGGGACTTCTGAGCATCGTCTTCTGGCAGTGCTACCCATGCCCCAGTATGTGTTTGCCTATTTATCAGGTGCTTGGAGTATAGGAAAGGGAGGACAGAATTTTGGGTTTGAGCCCAGTGATGAGCTCTGGGGAAATGTTATAGAAGAACAAGCAGAATGGAAGTCTATTAACATGGATTCTGTTGGACTTGGATAAAATGTAAATTCCAAACCTACCGCCACGTAAAGGGATATTCTCAAAGCAAGTGATAAAAATCAACATTTGAAAGTGCCATGGAAAGGTCAGAGGCCTTCATGGGAATAATTTTGTCCTTCATGTTGTTATATTAAATGACTTTATGTTTCTTCTTAGAATAAAATATAAGCAGATTGCTATTTATATATGAGTGATTTAATCTGAGAGCAAAAATAAATGATGAAGTGGGGAGGCTCTTGTGAGAAGAGGCTAAGAGGTATTTGATGCACAGTTTGGAGCTAATGACTCAGCAGTAACTGAATGATGTTGTACACACACACACACACACACACGCACACATACAATGATGGTAAATACTCTCTTACAAACCCTGACCATCGAAGAAACAAATTCATTTTAAAAAGACATTTAACAGGCTTTGGAGAGGGTGTGCTAGAAGTAGAGTATCTAATATGTCAGAGTTAAAAGAGCTATATAGCTATGTGAGCTTGCTGTGAGCCTATTGTTGTTGCTGCTTGTTTTGCCATTATGGCACTATATCAGTAAGGAATGTGTTAGATGTAAAAACAGAAAACCCAACTTGAGGTAGTGTAAACAAAAGTGGGGAAAAGGATGGAGGTAGGCAGCTCCTGGCTTTGGTAGCTAAGTAATGCCAGAGAGGACTAGGCTGCATTTCATGTTGCTTTCCTGCATGGTTGCAATATAGCTACCTCAATTTCAGTCATCTGATCTGCATTTAACAGGAGAAATAAAGAATAAGATCATGTAGCTCTGTCTAGCTACAGGGGAAGTTGAGAAACTTGCAAGATGTTCTTTGCTTTCTGAGTTAGGAAATGAATAAATACAGATAAATATTCAGGTGAATCCTACAAAAATCTTTGACACTGCTGTAAAAATTTGGAAAACTGAATTGATTACAATAGCAAGAAATATTCTTTGTTAGTTTTGTCATCCTTTATAAAGTAGGTGGCCAATGAAGTTGAGGATTAGGAATGGAAGTTAAATGGGCCATCTGTCACAGGCAAGGGTCCGTCTCTGGGTAGATTAATTACAGCAAGATACCCCTTACTCTGGTTTGATGGCTTAGGGAGCAGAGTGCAGGCTACATTTCTGTTGCCGCTGGCACATTCAGCTTTTGGACCAGGCACAATCTGCACAAATATGTGCAGAAGCCTCATGAGAGGGTTGGGAGAATTTTGCAAAATCTTGATATTTTTCTTAATATCGTTCTCAATAATTTCAAGATATTCTGCTGAATTCCATTGTTATCTAATATGGATAATACAGCCATAGTCCAAAAGGCTAATAGAATGAGAAACCTGACATTTAATTAAAGCATCAAAGGCCAAAATTGTTAAAGCCCATTAGTTTAGCTCCTCCCAGAATAGGAACTGGGTTCCTGGGTTGCATTTCCAAGTCATAAACTGATATATTTTTTTTAAGTTTCCTGCAGGAAAGAATCAAAAGATGTTATACCTGTTACATCAATTAATATCCATTATATTAATTCCGACCAGGGAGTTTTCTTGTAAAGTTAATAGGAAAATCTTTGTATTGGTGAGAAACTAAAATAATATTCTTCTTTCCACAAACTGTATAAATGAGCATGTTTCTCCTTTTGACCTTGCTGCCTGGACACTCAAAGTCAGAACTGAATGATTGCTGACTTTTGTTTATGTTAATCTTCTTTTATTCTTGTACCTGCTTTTTTGTTTCTATTCTATACTTTAGATTTGTTTTTTTGTTTTTTTTTTTTTTATGAAAGCCTCCTTCAAACATTTAGGGAAAAAGAATATAAATAAATACTAGTAAGTAAAACAGTGTTGGTGATTTTTTGGGGGGACTACTCATTCATTTGGATCAATTATATCACATTATCTATTGATTATCTGGTATAGTGTTTGAACTAAAATCCAGTATTAAATAAAATAATACCAAATGGAAAAGATGTTAACTGTGAGAGGACAGCTGGAATCAGAAGATTCAGCAAAATCAGACACAGAACTGGAGATAATATATTTTACAGAAAAAAAGTAGTTACTTTGAAGCTCTTGCCAATTTATAATTTGAAACAACATTGTTTGGATATACCAATGTATTTATCCATTTACCTACTGAAGGACATCTTGTTGCTTCTAAATTGGAGAAATGTGAATGAGGCAGGTTTTTGTGTCAACATAAGTTTTGTAAGAAATCACTAAACTATTTTCCAAAGTGGCTGTACCATTTTGAATTTCCACCAGCAATATATGAGAATTTCTGTTGCTCCACATCCTCACTAGCATTTGGTGTTATCAGTGTTCTGGATTTTGGCTATTCTTAAAAGTGTGCAATGGTATCACATTGTTGTTTTAATTTTATTTCCCTAAGGACATATGATGTGGAGCATCTTTTCGTATGCTTATTTTCTTTTTTCTTTTTTTTTTTTTAAAGATTTTTATTTATTTGACAGAAACACAGCGAGAGAGGGAACACAAGCAGAGGGAATGGTAGCGGGAGAAGCAGGCTTCCTGCCAAGCAAGGAGCCCGATGTGGGGCTCGATCCCAGGACCCTGGGATCATGACCTGAGCCGAAGGCAGACGCTTAATGACTGAGCCACCCAGGCGCCCCTCGTATGCTTATTTTCTATCTGTGTAATATTTATTATATCTGATTAGGTGTCTGTTAAGATTTTTTGTCCCCTTGTTAATCAAGTTATTTATTTATTTGACAGACAGAAATAGCAAGAGAGGGAACACAAGCACAGGAGAGCTGGAAAGGGAGAAGCAGGCTCCCTCTTGCTGGGGCTTGATCCCAGGACGCTGGGATCATGACCTGAGCTGAAGGCAGATGCTTAATAGGACTGAGCCACCCAGGTGTCCCTATTGGGTAGGCAACCTTCAGTAACATAGATACAAATATTTATACCCCTCCCCAGAACTTGAGGCAAATGTATAGGACCATCTCAGCTTCAGAACTCCCAAGGACTTGTCCAGGTGTGTTGTTGAGATCGCAAATTTTCTAGTCAGATCCCTTCCTTTCCACAGGTGGTAATCCCAAAGTATTCCCTAAAAACTGCCCACAAGCTATCCTTTGTCAGATAATCTTCTGTTCAGGGAAGGAAGCTTGTGACTCACAGCAGACTTCACTGGCAACCTGCCAGTTTCTAGCCACTTGCACAAACTTCTCTCTATATATATGTTTTTATATCTTATATTTCTAAGTAGTAAACTACCTGTTCTTGAGAAGATCTGTGGGTATGTCACAAGGAATTAGACCATATATACAAATTTTAAAATGATACTAAAGACTGTTTTGAACGAATCTATTATGGAAATACATACACTATGCAGTTGTTTTCAAAATTTCAACAAGCATTTAGATCTAGTATGTTCTAGACCTTACATGTGATTCCAGAAATTCAAAGAAAAAGGCTGGGCACTGTCATTATGAAGCTTGTTACCCACTTTTTGGCTACTTTTTTTAACCACTATGCCAATATTTCTTTTCATTTTCATATATTTGAAATGATGTAGTTAAAATATTCTTTTTTTGTATTCAGTAATTTGTTTGGCAAACAGTCAGTGGCAGTTATATGCCAAATACTGAATTGGTTTTTAAGGAGCAAACAACTAGAAAAGCAAGACACTGAATTTGTTCAAGGAGGAACATGACAAGTATGTAATGACTGTGTTGCTAACAGGCTATCAACAGGGATATGTGGAGGTGCGGGAGTCAGTGGACATTTTGATTAGGGAGACTTGAAGTCTCAATTTTTTCCACTTATCAATGGATTATCTGTTTTTGAATTTAATCATCTATTATAGACCACTCTTATTCCATATTTGCTTGGAAAATATTGTGAAATCTTTTTTTTTTTTTTAAGATTTTATTTATTTGACAGAAAGAAACACAACGAGAGAGGGAACACAAGCAGAGGGAATGGTAGCGGGAGAAGAAGGCTTCCCGCCGAGCAGGAAGCCCCATGCGGGGCTCGATCCCAGGACCCTGGGATCATGACCTGAGCCGAAGGCAGACACTTAACGACTGAGCCACCCAGACGCCCCAATATTGTGAAATCTTTATTTGTGTTTTATTTTTCCCCTTCAGCTTACCTATATTCCCTCCCTTTAAGCAGTTGGCAAATTTTGTCCTTTTTTGCTTCAGGAGAGTTTGTGGCAGGGCCAAAAGCAATGAATACAGTTCAGTTCTTAAATTTTATGTCCAGAAAGCCTTATAGTGGTAGACATGCACACGGTATTTTGAAAAAGCATGAAAAAAGAAAGATTTCATTCAGATTGCAAGTAGATCCCCCAGGCTAGGGGAGTAGAGAAACATGGGCATATACCTCTGGGAAAAATAGGATTACTGGGCTATGCTTCCAAGCTGCAATAAGGCAAGGAACCACAGTAGAAATGGTGGCATGGTAGATCAGGCAAATGGGTCTACAAGCAGATGTTTATCTCCCAGGAATAACTCAGTAATGATGGAGAACCACTAGATTCCTCAGGGCCATGCAAACAGGGACAATGAGATTTCACTGTCACCTCTGGGAACTGATGTTTGAGAGCAGATACCCTCTCCTCAGTCCATGTCTTGGCACTGAATAAAATCTTATTGCTGTAGCATCAGGAGAGAAGAGGTTTCATTTTTTTGCACACCAGAATTTGTCAACAGAGATTTATGTTATGTCTACAACAAATGTATAATATTATGGTCTCCTGTTTATTATTTGCCTTTTGTTCAAATACTGCTTCTTTCACTGTGTTACAATCCTTCTTTAAGACTCTGGGGGGGGGTCAAGATGAGAAAAGGATTTATGGAGAAAATAGGAGCTGGATCAGAGAAATAAAAGCAATAAATTAGTTTTCTTCTCAAAGACTATATTTTGCCTCAGTCTTTAAATACAAAATGATATTTCATATGCAGTGGTCTATGGGAATAACTAATCATTCACAGCCTTGATGCCTAGCTTTCATTCATTATCTAGTCTTTTCTGCTGAGGCATATCTCTCAGAGATTTCTGAATTTATAATCTAAGGAATTGATCTATTATAATAAATATTGCTTGTTAATCCTTTTTGCCTTATAACTCATACTCTAGGTTGCAACTTAAAGTATCAATTTCAACACTAAATCGAGCTTTTCCCAATTTCCTCCCCCAAATAAATGGTTTTGATTTTTCAGTTATATATTCTTGCAGCACATAGCACTTCTGTTGTGCACTTATCATAATAGTAGTTAAATTTATTTTATATAATTCTTTGGCAAAGGATCTCCCTTCTTCCACTTAGAATGTAAATTGTTGTTTAAAGAGATATTTCTAGGAAGAGGAGCAAGATGGCAGAGGAGTAGGAGATCTAAATTTTTTCTGGTCCCAAGAATATAGCTAGATAGTTATCAAACCATTCTGAACATCTACAAACTCAACAGGAGATTGAAGAGAAGAAGAGCAGCAATTCTAGGAACAGAAAATCGACCAGTTTCTTGAAAGTAGGATGTGCAAAGTGAATCTGGGGCAATACATAGGAAGAGAGACTGTGGGGGTGGGGGGGCGGCGACTCCTGGCAAGTGGTAGAGCAGCAGAGCACGAAATCAGAACTTTTAGAAGTCTGCTCCACTGAGGGATGTCGCTCCAGAGGCTAAGCAGAGGGTGGAGCCCTCATGGGGACAGTGTGGTCTCAGGACCTGCAGGGTCACAATAAGACCAGGGGTGTCTGAGTGTGGTAGAGCTCCCAGGAATTGGAGAGGGGAAGTCAGCTGCAGAGACAGAGCTGAGAAATCTGCTCTCAGCTTGGGGTTACCTTAAACCCTGATCCAAGGCACAGTCAGGCTGCTGCTCATTGGGCAGATACCCCACAAGTCGTAGATCTGGGGAGATCCCCTCGTTCATCCTCAGGGAGGAGCGGCTCGGGAGCACACTGCAGGAATATGCTCGGTTTGGAGACTTCAAACAGGGTCATGCACCAGAGATAGAAACACTTGGTCACAGGCTGGGTGAGCATGGAGTACGGCTGGAGACCAGGAAGACAGGAGAGACTGACTGCTTTTCTCTTTTCTCTGAGGGCACGCCAAGCTCTCAGCTTCTCTGGGTCAGCATTTGGGAGGCCGCCATCTTCATTCTCCTCCTCCAAAGCTGTATGGGAAGCGTTAGGGAACAAAAGCTCCTGAGAGCAAAACCGAGCAGATTACTTAGCCTGTCCCCTGGCAGGAGTGGTGAAATTCTGACTCGGGCAAAGACATTTGAGAATCACTGCAACAGGTCCTTCCCCCAGAAGATCAACAAGAACATCCAGCTAAGACCAAGATCACTGATCAATGAGAACTGAAAACTTCAGAGCTATGGGAATACAGCATATAGAATTCATGGCTTTGGGATGCCTGAGTGGCTCAGTGGGTTAAAACCTCTGCCTTTGGCTCAGGTCATGATTTCAGGGTCCTGGGATCAAACCCCACATCAGGCTCTCTGCTTAGCGGGGAGCCTGCTTCCCTTTCTCTCTCTGCCTGCCTTGTTGCCTACTTGTGATCTCTCTCTCTCTGTCAAATAAATAAATAAAAATCTTAAAGAAAAAAAAATTCATGGCTTTTTCCACATGATTCCTTAGTCTGTCAAAGTTCAATTTTTTAATTTTACTTTTTTCTTATTCTATTTTTTAAAATGATTCCTTTTCCTATTTTAACAGCTTTTAACTATTTTATTTAAAAATCTTTTTAAATTTTCATTATGATAGTCATATTCTATCCCATATCATTATATTTAACCTTATTTTTTTGGTATACATATAGGTTTTTCTCTCTTTAAAATTTTGGGATACAGTTTCTTCTAATAGATTAAAATATACTCTAAATCTAGCACATGGCTTTGTTCTAGTTTCCAGCCTGATCACATTCTTTCCTCTTTTATTTTCTTTTTTCAATCAACTTCTTATCAATTCCTTTTTTAGAATCTTTTTTAATTTTCATTTTTACAACCATATTCCATCCCTTCATTGTGTTTACCCTTATTTTTGTATATATATAAGTTTTTCTTTCTTTAAAATGTTGGGAGGCAGTTTCTTCTAACAGACCAAAATACACCCAAAATAAAGTGTATAGCTCTGTTCTATTCACCAGTATAGATGATATAGATATAGATATAGATATAGATATAGATATAGATAGATAGATAGATAGATAGATCTATCTAATATGTATATTAGATAACTAGATAGATTTTTTTTCTCCTTTCTTCTCCCCCTGGTTTTGGCTCTCCTCTGATTTGGTTAGTGTATATTTTTCTGGAGTCATTACTACCCTTTTAGTATTTTGTTATCTCATTTATCTATTCTTATCTGACAAGGCAGATAAGACATATGACAAGGCAGAAAAACTCACCACAAAAAAAGAACAAGAGGCAGTACTAATGGCTAGGGACCTAATCAATATGGACATTAGTAATATGTCAAAACTAGAGTTCAGAATGACTATTATCAAGGTGCTACTGGGCTGGAAAAAAGCATGGAAGATTAACTAAAGAATCCCTTTCTGGAGAAATAAAAGAACTAAAATCTAACCAAGTCGAAATCAGAAAGGCTATTAATGAAGTGCAATAAAAAATGGAGGCTCTTACTGCTAGGATAAATGAGGCAGAAGAGAGAACTAGTGATAGAAGACCAAATAATGGAGAATAAAGAAGCTGAGCAAAAGAGAGACAAACAACTACTGGATCAGGAGGGGAGAATTTGAGAGATAAGTGATATCATAAGATGAAACAATATTAGAATAATTGGGATCCTAGAAGAAGAAGAAAGAGAGAGAGGGAGAGAAGGTATACTGGAGCAAATTATAGCAGAGAATTTCCCTAATTTGGGGAAGGGAACAGGCATCAAAATCCAGGAGGCACAGAGAACCCCCCTCAAAATCAATAAAAATAGGTCCACACCCTGTCACTAATAGTAAAACTTACAAGTTTCAGTGACAAAGAGATCATCCTGAAATCAGCTCAAGACAAGAGGTCTGTAATGTACAATGGTAGAAGTATTAGATTGGCAGCAGACCTATCCAAAGAGACCTGGCAGGCCAGAGAGGATTAGAATAATATATTCAGAGCATTAAATGAGAAAAATATGCAGCCAAGAATACTATATCCAGCTAGGCTGTCAATGAAAATAGAAGGGGAGATAAAAAGCTTTCAGGACATAAAAAATAAATAAATAAATAAATAAAGCATTCACAAATAAATAAATAAATAAATAAATAAATGCATTTGCAGACACCAAACCAGCCCTACAGAAAATATCGAAAGGGTCCTCTAAGCAAAGAGAGCCTAAACGGAAGAGCCCAGAAAGGAACAGAGACAATATATAGTAATAGTCACCTTACAGGCAATACAGTGACACTAAATTCATATCTTTCAATAGTTACCCTTAATGTAAATGGGCTAAATGTGCCAATCAAAAGACATGGTTATCAGAATGAATAATAATAATAAAAATAAAAGACCTACTGATATACTGTTTGCAAGAAATTAATTTTAGACCCAAAGACACCTCCAGATTTAAAGTGAGGGAGTGGAAAACAATTTACCATGCTAATGGACATCAAAAGAAAACTGGGGTGGCAATCCTTATATCAGATAAATTAGATTTTAAGCCAAAGACCATAATAAAACATAAGGAAGGACTCTATATCATACTTAAAGGGTCTGTCCAACAAGAAGATCTAACAATTTTAAATATCTATGCCCCTAACATGGGAGTAGCCAATTATATAAACCAATAACAATATCAAAGAAACACATCAACAACAATACAATAATAGTAGGGGACTTTAACATCCCCCTCACTGAAATGGACAGATCTTCTAAGCAAATGATCAAAAAGGAAATAAAGGCTTTAAATGACACACTGGACCAGATGGACATCACAGATATATTTAGAATATTCCATCCCAAAGAAACAGAATATACATTCTTCTCTAGTGCACAGGGAACTTTCTCCAGAAGAGGTCACATCCTGGGTCACAAATCAAGTCTCAACTGGTACCAAAAGATTGGGATCATTCCTTGCATATTTTCAGACCACAATGCATTTGACACTAGAACTCAACCACAAGAGGAAAGTTGGAAAGAACTCAAATACATGGAGGCTAAAGTTCATCCTACTAAAGAACGAATGGGTCAACTGGGAGATTAAAGAAGAATTTGAAAAGTTCATGGAAACAACTGAAAATGAAAACACAACTCTTCAAACTCTTTGGGACATAGCAAGGGCTGTCCTGAGAGGAAATTATATAGCAATACAAGCCTTTCTCAAGAAACAATAAAGGTCTCAGGTACACAACCTAACCCTACACCTAAAGGAGCCAGAGAAAGAATAGCAAATAAAGCCTAAACCCAGCAGGAGAAGAGAAATCATAAAGATCAGAGCAGAAATCAATGAAATAGAAACCAAAAGAACAGTAGAACAGATCAACAAAACTAGGAGCTGGTTCTTTGAAAGAATTTATAAGATTGATAAACTCTTGGCCAGACTTATCAAAAAGAAAGGAGAAAGGACCCGAATTAATAAAATCATGAATGAAAGAGGAGAGATCACAACCAGCACCAAAGAAATACAAACAATTATAACAACATTTTATGAGCATGTATATGCCATATATTTGCCAAACATATATATGCCAGCAAATTAGACAATCTGTAAGAAATGGATGCATTCCTAGAGATTAAAATATACTCTTAATGTATATTTTATACATTACTGAACCAGGAAGAAATAGAAAACCTGAACAGACCCATAATCAGTAACGAAATTGAAGCAGTTCATCAGAAATCTCCCCACATGAAGAGCCCAGGGAACAATGGCTTCCCAGGGGAATTCTACCATATATTTAAAGAATAATTAATACGTATTCTCCTGAAACTGTTCCAAGAACTAGAAATGGAAGGAAAACTTCCAAACTCACTTTATGGGGTTAGCATTATCTTGGTCCCAACACCAAAGACCCCATGAAAAAGGAGAATTACAGACCAATATCCTTAATGAACATGGATGCAAAAATTCTCACCAAAATACTAGCCAACAGAATCCAACAGTACATTAAAAGGATTATTCACCACGACCAAGTGGGATTTATTCCTGGGCTGCAAGGTTGGTTCAACATCCACGAATCAATCAGTGTGATACAATACATTAATAAAAGAAAGAACAAAAACCATATGATACTCTCAGTTGATGCTGAAAAAGCATTTGACAAAGTACAAAATCCTTTCTTGATAAAAACTCTTCACAGTGTACATAGAGGGTACATTCCTCAACATCATCAAAGCCATCTATGAAAACCCACAGTAAATATCATTCTCAATGGGAAAAAACTGAGAGCTTTTTCCCTAACGTCAGGAACATGGCATGGCTGCCCACTATCTCCACTGCTATTCAACATAGTACTAGAAGTCCTAGCTTCAGCAATCAGACAACAAAAAGAAATAAAAGGCATCCAAATTGGCAAAGAAGAAGTCAAACTCTCACTCTTTGCAGATGATACGACAAATTATATAAAAAACCAAAAGACTCCACTCCAAGACTGCTAGAACTCATACAGGAATTCAGTCAAGCGTCAGGATATAAAATCAATGCAAAGAAATCAGTTGCATTTCTATACACCAACAACAAGACAGAAGAAAGAGAAATTAAAGAGTCAATCCTACTTACAATTGCACCCCAAACCATAAGACACCTAGGAATAAA
>CM053607.1:43209557-43228440 GCA_028646535.1 Procyon lotor | reverse complement strand
CAGAATAAAGAGCCCAGAAATGGACCCTCAACTCTAGGGTCAACTAATCTTCAACAAAGTAGGAAAGAATGTCCAAGGGAAAAAAGACAGTCTCTTCATCAAATGGTGTTGGGAAAATTGGACAGTCACATACGGAAGAATGAAACTGGACCATTTCCTTACACCACACACAAAAATAGACTCAAAATGGTTGAAAGACCTCAATGTGAGACAGAAATCCATCAAAATCCTTGAGGAGAGCACAGGCAGCAACTTCAACCTCAGCACCTGCAACTTCTTCCTAGAAACATCACTAAAGACAAGGGAAGCTCAGCAAAAATGAACTATTGGGACTTCATCAAGATCAAAAGCTTTTGCACAGCAAAGGAAACAGTCAACAAAACCAAAAGACAACCAACAGAATGGGAGAAGACATTCACAAATGACATATCAGATAAAGGGCTAGTATCTAAAATCTATAAAGAACTTATGGAAATCAACACTCAAGGAACAAATAATCCAATCAAGAAATGGGCAGAAGGCATAAACAGACATTTCTGCAAAGAAGACATCCAAATGGCCAACAGACACATGAAAAAGTGCTCAACCTCACTCGGCATCAGGAAAATACAAATCAAAAGCACAGTGAGATACCATCTCATACCAGTCAGAATGGCTAAAATTAACCAGTCAGGAAACGAAAATGTTGGTGAGGATGCAGGGAAAGGGCAACCCTCCTACACCATTGGTGGGAATACACACTGGTGCAGGCACTCTGGAAAACAGTATGGAGGTTCTTCAAAAAGTTGAAAGGAGAGCTACCCTATGACCCAGCAATCACACTCCTGCTATTTACCCTAAAGATACAAATGTAGTGATCTGAAGAGACACCTGAACCCCAATGTTTATAGCAGCAATGTCCATAAAAGCCAAACTATGGAAAGAACCTAGATATCTATCAACAGATGAATGGATAAAGAAGACGTGATATATATACACAATAGAATACTATGCAGCCATCAAAAAATTGAAATCTTGCCATTTGCAATGACGTGGATGGAACTAGAGGTTATTATGCTAAATGAAATAAGTCAGTCAGAGAAAGACAATTATCATATTATCTCTCTGATATGAGGAATTTGAGAGGCAGGGTGGGGGGTTGTGGGGGGTAGAGAAGGAAAAAATGAAACAAGATGTGATCAGGAGGGGGATAAACCATAAGAGACTCTTAATCTCAAGAAACAAACTGAGGTTTGCTGGGGGGTGGAGGGGAGGGATAGGGTGGCTGGGTTATGATCATTGGGGAGGGTATGTGCTATGGTGAGTGCTGTGAATTGTGTAAGACTGATGATTCACAGACCTGTACCCTAAAGCAAATAATACATTATATGTTAATAAAAAAAAGGTTATTTCTATAGCACTTTTGTACAATGTTTGACACATAATAAGTATTTAGTAAATATTGCTTGACTGAACATATGAATGAATAAACTTCAGTTTATTGTTTCCATTCTTCTCATTTATTTATATATAAATATATATATTTGTGTGAATATGAATATATACATGCATTTATTCCATAAAAGATGACATTTTAATAACTGTCATTTTACAATGGAAAGGAAAAATACCTACATGGTAACATTTCATATAATAGTGTAGATTGAAATACTGTAATCTGAATGAAGGATTTTTTGCATTTCTTTCTATACTGTGTGCTGTTGGATCAAGCTTGCTTAATATTCCAATAACACATGTGAAGGAGATCTACATGACCAGATAAGACCATGGTGTGATGAGCAATTCCAGGTTGCTATTCAGTTTATCTTCCTCTTGGAGAATTCATGTATTTGCACATCTGAGGGAGATTTGTGGGGTTTCATATTAGCTTTTTAAGCAAAAAAAAAATTATTGAGAAAAATTTAATTATATACCTCCAACACTCACAGTGTGCTGGGTAGCAGAATCTGAATATCAGAAAGCATTGTCAAGAAGCAGCATGAATATGGCACAAGAAAAATGCAATCCCAAAGTGTCCAGAACAACCTACTGAACACCACTTGTAATTTGTCACATTAATCAGTTACATTTGAATGACTTGGAAACACAAGTCCTTTAAGATTTGTAAATGATAAAGGATCATCTCACTTTAGACTATAGTACCTTATTGCTCAAGAGTGGTGCCTTCATTTTAGGTACTAATATGTCTATTCTAGAAGTGAAACCCAGTAACAGGCAATTCATTTCTATGTAATGTGCTCAGGATCAGAAACTCAGTAAACATATTACTAAATATGTGTCCTAGTAAATGTAAAATAAACATTCAGCTAACTATGATCATTTTTGTTTTATTTCTATTTCTGATCCACAAGACAAGGAAACAAGTTTTAAAAGACACTCATCTTGCCTTTAAGCTTTGCTATATTTTATTTAAATCTTATTTTTATTTATTGCTTATATCAGTGAAATAGCATAATAATAGGACATAATTTGAGTATTTAGTTGAAAATATAAGTAATGGGCTGTACAAATCTATATGTGGTTGCAAATCAGGTTATTCAAGCATTCTAGTAAATGCCAATGTGTGAGTGATTAGAATATAAGAGTATATGGATATTATTAAGAAAACTAGATATTTTATCAGTATTTTATTTTTATTTTTTTCTATAATAGAGAGGTAGATATAAATGTATACCTATTTCTAATGTTCTTCACTTGGGGTTATTTATGAGGACATCACAATGGGTGTTACAATATTGCATTGCCTGAAACATGCTTATTTTATTTAGGGTGGATTCTTGTTTTTAGCTAAGTATATAGATGAGTCAGCCATATGACACCCCTGTGTACTCCGAAGACTTCCCATAAAACTATAGGCAAAGTTATGTTAAAACTGGAAAATAATCACATCACAAGCATTCTTATTAAATACTGTCTTACTTGCTTGGTGTCCACTGAGTATCCAATGATAGATAAGAAACTCAGTAGAAGAAATGATGATCTTCCCAGAATTTCCACGAAGGTGGAAAGAGGGGAATAGGAGAATAGGAAAGGAGAGAGATTTATACTGGACAAAAAGACCTACCCACATTTTGTTACTCCTTTGTATTTATAAGAGTTCCCTAGAGAAATAAAAACAACAGCATAAAAAGAGGTTTATTATAAAGGATTTGCTCCCATGGTTCTGGAGTCTGACTAGTCCAATAAGCTGCACTTTCAAGCTAGAGACTCAGGAAAGTTAGTGGTGCAAGTTTCAGACTGAGTTCATAGCCCTGAGAACCAAGAGAGCCAGTGATGGAAGTTTCAGTCCAAGTGCAAGAAAAAATTAATTCCCAGCTCAAGGACAGTCAGGTAGAGAGTGAATTCTGCATTACGCTTCCTTTTTGTCCTTAATAAATCAGATGATACCACCCATATTGGGGAGGGCAATATGCTTTAATCAATCTACTGATGCAAATACTGATCTCATATGAAACACTTTCACAGACATAACCAGAGGTAATTGTTAACCAAATATCTGAGCACCCTATGGCCTACTCAAGTTGATATATAAATAAGCTATCACACTTCTTTTTATTCCTAATATCCTTCATTATCAGACTGCCTGAGTTTAAAATTGCTCCACTACTTTCCAGTTATAAATACTCTGTGCCTTCATTTTTCCTCATTTGTGTCAGAGATAATAATAGCTAGGGTTGTTATAAGATTCAAGTGAAATAATACATTTAAATTTCTTGGCACAATGCAGGCCTCATCAGCAAGCATCAATGAGTAGTATCTGCTATTACCATTGTTAGCATTACTAGAAATAATAAGAGTTTGAGTGCATCTGAAATCTACTATTTTGGTTTTCAAGAGAGCCAGAATGTACAATTCTATCATGGACCTATAGGGAAGAGAGTCATAAATATTAGATAAACAGCATGACTGGCTGCCACAGAGAGGGAGTCATGTGGAGAAGGTCAAGTATCAGTTGCATAGAAGAATGACAGGAAATATAAAGTCAGCCACTCTCCTTTGAGCCATTTGACCTTATTCACTTAGAAACAGGCACAGTTTCCACCTGGACCAAAACTTCTATCATAATGATGAGGTATTTTTCTATTCATGTAACTGGCTCATCCTGGATCTCTTTTACATCAATAATATTCTCATTGAGTCTCCTTCAGCCATCTATTTTCAGGAACACATCTTGGAAACTTCATGACCTAGAAAAGCCTTACCTCAGGAATATATAACAATATTTACTCTCTAAACACCAGCCTCATCAGTCCAAATTTCTCATCATCTCATTCTCATTGCTTCTGCTCTTGATTCTCATAGAGATTTCCAATTTTTTGATCTGTTGGATTCCCTCAACCTATATGCCTCTTCTAGGTATCACTTCCCTGCTATAGTGGAACCATAAGCTTGATAGTCTTTTTTTGTTTTTAAGATTTTATTTGTTTGTTTGTTTGTCAGAGAGAGAGAGAGAGAGAGAGAGCACAAGCAGTGGGAGCAGCAGGCAGCAGGAGAAACAGACTCCTCGATGAGCAAGGAGCCTGATGGGGGACTACATATCAGGACCCTATGATCATGACCTGAGCCAAAGGTAGATGCTTAACCAACTGAGTCACTTAGACATCTTAACTGTTTTTCACCAGTACCACCTATCTAAGAACATATTTTTCCAGAAAATAACTTTGCTCTGAATACCAAACATCTCAGATTGCTGTTAACTGTTGGAAGAAAATTTTAAACCATCATTATAAACATGCTAAATCCAAAGTGTCCAAAATTACCATGGTTCTCTGTACATATATCATTCATTTGACTAATTCTTGGTCAGTCTGAGCCCTTATATTCTCTAATGCCTATTCTAAGGCTTCATATTTTTTTTTTTTTAGCGAGCTAGGCCCATCCTCTCTCTCAGTACTCAAACGACTCTACAGGAAGTATTTGGTTAGTAAAGATTCAGGAGATTTTATTGAACATGTGATACCATCCAAGACTGAAAAAACGAATATTCAAGGAGATTATATAAATTTCAATATCACAATCATTTTCCAATTCTTATACTTCCCTTTAATAAAATTTGCCCAAGGACATCCTTTGACTTAGTGAGTTAAGATCATGTTTCTCTTTATAGATTTTAAATTACATAACTCAAAAAATAAGAGTGAGAACCACCAATAATAATTATTTTTGATTCATGACAGCCCTTGTGGCTTTTAAAAAATATATGAAATGATTTCAATTTATTTTTATGACTTTGATGCTTCTGTTTTGCTGGATTTTAGGCAGATTTTTTAAAAAGATTTTATTGATTTATTTGACAGAGAGAGAGAGATCACAAATAGGCAGAGAGGCAGGCAGAGAGAGAAGGGGAAGCAAGCTCCCTGCTGAGCAGAGAACCTGATGTGGGGCTCGATCCCAGGACCCTGAGATCATGACCTGAGCCGAAGGCAGAGGCTTTAACCCATTGAACCACCCAGGCACCTCAGATGTTTAATTTACCTATTGGGTAAATACAGAACTTAACACCAGAAACACTTGCATGCAATAAGAGAAGGGAGTGTAATGAAAAACATTATGAAATTTCACAACTTTAATTCTTTATACTGGGAAGTCTTTTCTCTTTCCTTAATATTGTAAATAACTCATGAATAGTTCTTCAGCTCTTCATGCTATGCCTCAAAAATCCAAATTTATATGGTTATTATCAGATGGAGAAGCGGACAATGTGGACTTTTTATACCTTTCCCACTTTATCTCATGTTCACAGACAGCTGTGAATATGTCCAAGAAATGAACCTTGTTTGTTTAATAGAGATATTTTAATTCAATTGGTTATAAAAGAATAAAAGAAAATAATTTTTTTAGATAAGATTCCAGTGAAAGCTCCCACATCAGAGATTCATAAAAGACTGGGTCAATGGTAACAAATCTAAATTTTTCTGATTAGTTCATTTTCAATTTTATGTTAATCTTAGACCTCTGTATTTTTTTCAACAACAGACTTAATGTTATATAGTTCAGCTTACATAGCATAAAATTCACCCTTAAAGTAATACAATTCAATAGTTTTAGTATATCACAAGGTTGTGTGATCACCACCAGTATCTCATTCCAGAAGACTTTCACACTGAAAAGAAACTCTGTACTCATTAGGATTCAGTCCTATTTTCCCCACTCCCAAACACCTGGTAACTACTGGTCTACGTTTTACTTCTATGAATTTGCCTATTCTGAACATACTGTAGAGAGGGAACCACACAAACTGTGGCCAAATGGAATGACTTCTTTCACTTAACATTAATGTTTTCAAGGTTCATCCATGTTGTAACATGTATCAGTACCTAATTCTTCTTTACAACTGGAATAGTTTTAGATTTACAGAAAAACTGTGAAAGTAGATAGTAAAGCATGATCCCTTTGACCCTGCATCTAGCTTCCCTTTTTATTAGCATCTTACATAAGTATGGTACATTTGTTACAGTTAGTGAACTAATATTGATATATCATTATTAACTAAAATCTATACTTTCCATTTCTCTAGTTTATACCTAATGATATTTTTCTGCCTTACAGTCCCATCCAGCATATCACATTATATTTAGTCACCATGATTTTTGAGGATCCTCTTGGCTGTGCCTATTATTCAGAATTTCTTTTGCTCAATTACTTGTACCATTTCAAAGAGTACTTTTCAAATATTTTGCAGAATGACTATGTTGTTCTTATGTCTGATGTTTTTCTCATTACTAGATAGGGGATATCTGGGCTTGGGGGAGTAGGACCGAAAAAATAAAGTGCCATTTTCATCTTATATCAAAGGTACTTATTATCAATATGAGTCATTATTGTTGATGTCAACTTTGAAAATGTGGCTGAAATAGTGTCTGTCAGATTCTTCTACTGTAAAGTTATTCTTTTCCCTGCTTTTCCATGCTGTACTCTTTAGAAGGTAGTCACTATGGTCAGGCCACATTTGAAATATAAGAAATTATGATCTATGTGCTTGAAGACAGAGTATCTACATAAATAATAATTTTTCTGTATAGGCTAGCCTTTTCCCTACTTTATTTACTTATTCAAACTTTATTCATTTTATTTCTGAATAATATCCCATATTATGAGTATACTACATTTTAAAAAAGATTTTATCTATTTATTTGACAGAGAGAGAGCTCAAGCTGGGGGAGCAGCAGGCAAAGGAAGATGGAGAAGCAGGCTTTCCCCTGAGGAAGGAGCCAGATGTGGGGCTCAATACAAGGACCCTCATGACCTGAGCTGAAGGCAGACGTTAACCAACTGAGCCACACAGGTGCCCCAGAATATACTACATTTTAAATCTATTTCTCAATAAATGTATATTTGGATTATTTCTGGGGGGTGGTCTATTACAAGTAAAGTTGCTATGAATATTTTTAGAGAAGTTTTGTGTGGTTGTGTGCATTTTCAATTCCCTTAGGTATATATCCAAACGTGAAATTGCTGGGTTTGGCAATTAAATGCATTAAACAAATCAATGTTTAACATATTGAGGAACTACTAAACTCTTTTCCCAAGTGTTTTTACCATTTTATGACCCCTGCCACCAGAAATATATATGGGTTCCAATTTTCCCACATCCTTGCCAATACTTAATATTATCTGTCTATTTACATCAGCCATCCCGGTGGGTACAAAATTTCAATTTACCTTAATTTTGATCTTCCTTTTAGTAATGGTTAATGATGTTGAGCATCTTGTCACATGTTTATTGGCCATTTATGTATCTACTTTGGAAAATGTTTATTCAAATCTTTTAACCAATATTTGCCTGTCTTTTTATTATTGAGGGTAAGAGTTCTTTATTTATTTTGGACACAAGTCCCTTATCTGAACATGATTTGAAACACTTTTTTCCCATTCTATGGGTTGCTTTTTCACTTTCTAAAGGTGTCTCTTGAGGCATAATTTTTAAAAAAATTTTACAAAAATACAATTTACTTATTTTTTGAATGTTACCTGTACTTTTTGGTGTCATATCTTAAAAAATTGCTTAATTCAAGGAAGTGAAAATTTATTTTGATAGTTTCTCCTAAGACTTTCCTAGATTTCATTTTTATATTTAGGTCTGTGGTCAAATTTGAGTTACTTTTTGTAAATTGTGTGCAATAGATATCCTTTGCATGTGGATATTCAGTTGTCCCAGGACCATTTGTTGAGAAGACAATTTTCTTCCCATTAAATGATCTTGGAGCTCTTTTCAAAATTACCAGATTATAAATGCAATGTCTTGTTTGTAGACTCTTAATTTTATTCCATTGATTTATATGCTTTGCCTTAAGCAAGTACCACACTGTCTTGATATGAAATTGGAAAAAATTAGTCTTACAACTTTGTTCTTTTTTTTTTTAGCATTGTTTTAGCTATTCTGTGTTCCTTGCATTTCCACATGAATTTTACAGTTACTTTATCAATCCATGCAAAATAGCCAGCAGGGATTTTGATAGAGATTGCACAAAATTTGAAGATAAATTTAGGGATTGTTATCATCTTTGGAAGACTTGGTCTTGTACATGAAATGTCTTCCATTTATTTAAGACAATATTTTGTAGTTTTCAGCACACAAGTCTTTTACTCTTTGCTAAATTTATTTCAAGGTATTTTATTCTTTTGATGTTATTTTAAATGGAATTGTTTTTCAGTACAATTACGTATGTTTCATTTTATTAATTTATAGAAAAACAATAAATTTGTGAGTATTAATTTTATATTTTAATACCTTACTGAACTTATCAATTCTAAAAGACTTTTCATGGAATCCATAGAGTTTTCTACATACAAATCCTTAGCATCTTTGAATAGATATGTAGTATAACTTATTCTTTTCCAATATCAATATATAAATTTGTACCTTCATGAATAGAATTATCTGTTGGAGGACAGAGTTCATCTTCTGTGGTGAACAGTGGATATTTTACTAGACATGGTCTTTGAAAGCAAAACTAATGTTTACTTAATGTAAAAGAAATTAGTTGAATAGAAAAAGTGTTACTGAAGGAGAAAATGAAGGCCATGAAGAGAATGATTAGGAGGTTAGGAAGAAAAACATCAATCAAGGAAATAAATTAAAGCGATTTTCTTAGCCAAACTGATAGATCTTGCTCCAGGAAAGAGTGTGTGATAAGTGAAACTGGATTTTGGATTGGCAATACAAATATAACACAGAGTAAAGGCAAAAACAAATTTTCTGGGTAAGAATAACAAGGGATATATCTCTTATGTAGATACACACAAATGGTGCACACAAATATAGAACTTGTGTGAAAGGTTCCCAGGAATGTTTGTGGGTTATGTAATGTCTGTGAATTCTTTTCACATATACATAGGTATTAAATGTATCTACCTTGGGATAGTTGCAGTTGGGAGAAGGTAGCTGGAGTTCATTACAAGGAAAGAGTTATCTGTTAAGTTAATATTTTGGTGAGGAATACATTCTTTGCTTGCAGCAGGAATTTCAAATACTGCAGCACTACTGGTTTTCACATCCTTGTCCATGTTTTTCCTACCTTTGAAGAAAACTTACCCCTCAGATCTTCAATCTTCTCTAATGACTTCAGCTTTAGAGGAGCAAGATCTAGCTTCCTATAACTTTTTTGCACTTTTTAATATTTTACTAAGTTATAGTAATTAAATTAAAAAGACTCAACACAAACACTGTTTCTTCCAGGGTGTCATTTGGAACAGGTAGCCCCTATCTATAGTCTAAGTAAAGTAAGCTAGAAGTCTAAAAATTAAAGATCTGTTCAGTCTTGCACTGCTGGGGAGACTGAATTTGGAATTCAGATTCTACAAAGGTAAAGTGTATCTGGCAAAATCCCTAGGCTTTCATTTGAGGCTCTATTTTGCTACAGCCTTCATGCATGGACTATCCCCCTAGGATTAAGAGCAAACCAGACAAAAACATTCTTAACAAAACTTTAAAACCCAATTTTGGCTCTACCTTAGCTGCTTGGCAGAAAAAAAAATTAACTTTGAAAGAAGAGAACATCAGCCAGAACCATTTATTTTTCATACTTAATATGGAACACTCTTAAATTATCAGATATGCCCCCAAATGAGCAAATAAACAAACTCCAAGAACAATAAATAATAGAAATAGACCTACATTGGTTCAGATATTGTAGTTATCGGAGACAAACATTATAACTATGATTAATATTTTCAATAAAATACAAAAAAAAGGGAATTTTCAGCAGAGAACATTTTAAAAAGATGAGTCATTGCCAAGAACTGAAAATTACAATTGAAAATCAGAATTGAATATATAGTTTGAAGAGAAGATTTGATGTGGCAGAAGAAGGTATAAGTGAACTGGAAAATAAATTAGTAGAAAAATTACCAGATATAAAAAGAAAGAATTTTAAGATACACAAGAGAATATAAAATATGCATATGTGTGTATTTGTGTATGTGTAAAATGTGTGTATGTGTGCATAGAGTGAAAAAATTCAACATATGAATATTTAGAGGCTTAGGAAAAGAGGAGAAAGAGAATAGAAAAGAAACAATATTGGAAGAAATAACAGCTGTGATTCTTCCAAAATGGATGAATATATCAATCTACAGACTCATGAAAACTTATGAACTCCAAACAACTTAAATCCAGAAGCAAAACAAAACAAAATATATCCTGGCATATAATTGTAAAATTCTTAAAAGCCAAAGGTAAAAGAAAAATCGTCAAAACTTTCCTGAGTCTTCTTATCCTTTCCTGAGTTTTTCTATGAGATATATTATTCCTTCACACCCTTCATTGTTTCTAAGTATCTATTAGCTTATTTTAAAATTGTGGGTTACTGATTTGATCTGGCTTCATGCACATAGCCTTCTACAAGGAGGTTATTTTGCTCCTTATGATTTTTTTCTTATGATAATTTTGTACTTGATCTTATCTTTTTTTAGGATTTCATTTATTTATGGGAGAGGGAGAGCATGAGAGGGGAGAGGGTGAGAGGGAGAAGCAGACTCCCAGCTGAGCAGGCAGCCTGATGTGGGACTTGAATCTGGGACCCTGAAATCATGACCTGAGCCAAAGGCAGTGGCTCTAGCAACGGAGCCACCTAGCCACCCTGTACTAGATCTTATCTTGATACCTTTGTGTTCTTCTTCTTTATGTGAAATTAACATTCCTAAACTTTTAGAATGAAGTGTTATTTAGGAAAGCAGCTCTAACTCCACAGAGCTTCCTCTTTTGTTATTCTGTGAAGTTCAAAAACAAGGAAGCTTGCTTTATTGGGGTTTTTGGCTACTCTTTTACAAACTTTGGTTTGTACATTTTGTTTTGTTTCTCTTTTGTGTGCCTATCCTGCTCATTTTTATTCTACCCTTAGTAATTTCTCATGATGGGCTGTATTCTAGAAGGGAACCCTGGTACTCAGTTTGAGAAATCGTAAGAACAAGAGTGCTTTAAAGACAGCTCATTTAGTCCTTACTGGAACTCCTTGTACTCATAGTAAGGGGAACACAATCCCACCCATTTTAGTGGCTGTCTTCAAAGCAATTCCCTTACTTTACAGTGAATATCAATTGGCGATTTGGGGGATTATCCCTTTCTGAGGTCCTCAGATGACAACTTTGTTCCTTTATCCTTATTTCTCCAGCACTGATGCCAATAGCATTCAGGTCTTGGGATTTGTGATGGTTTTTCTGTATCTACTTAGCATTTTAATGTCCATAGAGTTTGTCTCCAAGGTTTGTTATAAATATCGACTAGGGCTTTTAGTTTTGTTATATAATTGCTCTTCCTGCTTTTATTTGTAGAGATAGAAGGCCACCACCACCTATGTTTCTGAAATTCTCAACTTCATTTATGAGACAAGTTTTGATATCACAATCTGGCAAAGAGATTATAAGTTAGTAAAATCACAAGACAAACTTCTCATGAATCTAAGTGCAAAAATTTGAAATTTTTCATTTTTATATTCATATTTTATATTTTATTTTCATATTTATATTTTATATTAAATTTATATTTTATATTATATTTTCATATTTATATTTTATATTAAATTTTTTTCATAAAATTTTTCATTTTATATTCATTCATATTATTATGATTTCAAAATAAAATCAACTCCAGCACTCTGTAAAAAGTATAACACATCATGAAAAGTTGGAATTTATTTCAGCAATGCAAGGTTATCCAAAAATTTTTTTAAAATGATGTCAATCATCACATTAACAAAATAAAGTAAGAAAATCACAATGTCATCTGAAAAAAGCCCCTGATAATAATTACTACCCATTTAATAATTAAAAAGAAAAACCCTCCCAGCTAAGTAGGAAAAAAAATAAAACTTTCTTAATCTATAAAGTTTTTATAGTTGTAAAACACTGAAAATTTTCTCTTGAGATAAAAAATAAGACAATGATGTTTACTAGCACCAACTCTATTCACTGAGGTAGTGGAAAAGCAAACTAGTGGATAAGCCCTACTCCACCCCCAAAAAGTAAAGATTTAAGGATGAGAAAGTAAGAAATAAAATTGTCATTATTCATACAATATGAAGTGTATTTTGAAAAATCTAAAGAGATCACTAATAAATTATAACTAATGATTTAAAGGGGGTTGCTGAATACAAGTTAAATATATAAAATAAACTATATATCTTAATATTGCAGTGATCAGAATATAGTGAAATTTTTTTTTAAGATTTTATTTATTTATTTGACAGAGAGAGAGAGATCGCAAGTAGGCAGAGAGGCAGACAGAGAGAGGGGGAAGCAGGCTTCCCACTGAATAGAGAGCCCAATGCAGGGCTCTATCCCAGGACCCTGAGATCATGACCTCAGCCAAAGGCAGAGGCTTTCACCCTCTGAGCCACCCAGGCACCCTAGAATATGGTGAAATTTTACAAAGCAACATATCTATCAAAGTATCAAAATCAAATAGCTAGAAGTAAACCTAAAAATTATGTGAAAGATCTCTACACAGAAATTTAATAAAACATTTATGTGACAAAAAAAAAATTTATGTGACAATCTGAGACCTAAACAAAAATAAGGATTATATTAAGTTTCGTGATTATAAAACTTAATATGATAAAGACATCAAATCTCTAACTTGATCTATAGATTTATGCAATGCTATTTAAAATCCAAGCATTTTTCATAACCTGACTTACACATTTATGTGAAAACACAAGCAGAAAAGCCAAAAGAATCTTGAAGAGCAAAGCTAGAGAACTTACATTATCATATATCAAACTTAGTTCAAATCTACCATAACTTACAAGATATGAAATGGCATAGGGATATACAAACATACCACTAGAACAGAACAGTAAACTCAAATTTAGACCTATCACATATGGATACCTGATTTATCTATCATGAACTGCAATTTTGAAAAGATTATCTTTCTGATAAATGATGCTAAATAAGTGGAAATTATTTAAAAAAATAAACTTTAGTCTGCACCTCAATACCAGATATAACATATGTTTACATGAAAAAGGTAAGTCAGTAAAGTTTCTTAAAAATAACATAAGCTAACTGAGCCTATTTCCTGATAAGGACAAACTAGATTACAGGAAAAGTAAATGAGATCAGTCTCTAATCATCATTCCAACCATGTATTCCTCTATCCAGGACCTACAAATCCTATAAATAAATTACTATGCTGTAAACCATTCCTGGAGAGTTCTTGTACCTCCTCAGTTCAGTCACGTTACAGACTAGAATGTAATGAGGAAATATATTACGTAGAATATATTTTTATCGCAATATTATATTAATAATTCTCAGTGTTTTGGCCTGTAACCTTGCAAGACCCAGAGACAATGCCTACTATCTCAAAAATACATGGATAAAAATGTATTTCATTCTTCATTCGTTCCTCGAGTCATCACATGTTAATTATTAGGTGCATCCTATAAGTGAATGCTAGGTTAGGGTAATGAGGAAGTGCAATTTTTTTATCTTTAATTGTCTTACAGACTGGTTGGGAAATATATATAATTTTAAGCTGCTTAGGTGCTTTTTTGCTGCTTCATATCTTAATACTATAGTTAAAATATATAAATTCACTTCCAGACAATTAATATTTATTTAATATCTACATTATGCTTAGCACTATGCAATGTCATATATACCAGAGAGATATTAAAAAATATGGTCATGGTTCTTGCTCCCAAGGATTTTATAAAGTGACTGAATGAAGGTTATAAAGAGATTCTACTCTGTGATTTCAATAAATTTTTACTATAACTATGACTTTACCTCTTGAAATATATCATAAATCATAAATAAAAGGTACTGCCTCCAATATAACTCTGTATAATTCATGGTAGAAATTGACAAGTCAAATGATTTTTAAAATGAGTTTGAATTGCTACAAAAGTAACACTGTGGTGCAAAATTTTGATACTTGGGGAGATTGTGTTTGGGAAGGAACAGGGGTTTATGGAACTTTTCTGTACTTTCTGCTCAACTTTGCAGTCAGGTTAAACTGTTCTAAAAAGTAAAATTTCTATGTAAAAGAAAAAAAAAAGATTGGTTTATCATGTTATACCAATGATGTGTTCTTTTGGAAGCAATGACTAACACTTCCTCATTTCATGAGGTCAGGATTGCCTTACGCCCAAATCAAATAGATTATAAGAAAAGTAAATTGCAGATCAATATTTCTCATTAATGTAGATATAAAAATCTTCAACTAAATATTAAAAATTTGAATCTGAAACTGTATAAGAAGAATTACATGAGACCACAAAGTGTAATTTAACCAAGTATGCAAGCATGACACATAACCAAGCATGTGTCAAAATTTGAAAATCCATTGGTGTAATATACCCCAGGGATAAAATAAAGAAGCAAAATCGTATGATTGCATTGACACTGAAAAAGCATTAAAAAAACCCAATACTTCATTCATGATAACAACACTTAGCAAACTAGGAATAGAGGGGAACTTAAACTTGGTAAAGAATAGCTACAAAAAAAAAAAAGACACAATAACAACAACCCACCACAAGTAGCATAATAGTTGTGAGAATCTAAGGACTTCCCTATAAGATCAAGAAAAAGAGAACAGTATTGCATGGAGTACCGGGTGTGGTGCATAAACAATGAACCTCGGAACACTGAAAAAATAAAATTAAATTAAAAAAAAAAGAAAAAGATAACAATTTTCCCTTTCACCATTCTTATGCAACAATGTAGTGGAAATTCTACCTAGTACAATAAGATAAGAAGAAGAAATATCAGATATACAGATTAGAAAAGAATAAATAACTGTCTTTATCCATAGGTGACATGATTGTATAAAAAACACAAAATAATCAGAAACAATCTCCTGGAACTTATAGTAAGTACTGTGAAATCACAGTTATAAGGTCAATAAACTGAAGTCAATTGCTTTTCTATATGCTAGTAATGAATATTAAACATTGAAGTTCAAAAGAATAAATTTATAATAACATCAAAATGAATTAAATATTTACATATACATTCAAGAAATATGCACAGGTTCTGTAAGTAAAAAACTACAAAAAACTAATAAAGGAAGTAAAAGCAGATCCAAATAAATGGAGATATATTTTGTGCCCATGGATTTGAAGCCTCAACATCATTAGTGTCAATTCTTCCAAACTTTATTTTCAAATATTCAATAAATATTCCTATTTTGTATATATCAACAAACTGATTCTCTAAAGTTTAAATCAAAAGACCAAACCTAGAATAAGCAGCACAATACCAAAAAAAAAAAAAAAAAGAGAGAGAGACAAAGCAGGAAGATTCACACCAACCAACTACAATACTTACTATAAACGTATAGTAATCAAGATAGCATGGTATTAGTGGAAGAGAAGACAGATTAATGGGAGAGAATAGAATACTGTGATATGTGATTTAAAAAAAATATGTATATATATATAGATGTGCTTGATCTTCATCTACAGTTGCTAATGCACAGCTCCCCAAATCCTTGGAATTTATAATTGTTGAGATGGTAAATATGTCTTTTGTTATATTAGTGAGGTGGTTTTTGGAAGACAGTTAAGGATGAGGGCTAGTGGCTGATGGAGGCAACCAGGTGAATAGAGGGTTGAAAATTTCAGTCCCACCCCCTAATCTCTAGAGAGAGAAGCTGAAGATTTAATCAATTGCCAATGGCCAATTGTTTAATTAATCATGCCTATATACTGACACCTTCATAAAAAAAAAAAAAAAGGGTTCAGAGAGTTTTTGTGTTGGTGGACATGTGGAGATGTCAGGACAGCACTGTGCCCAGAGAGGGCATAGAAGTTCTGCACCCCTTCTCACATATCTTGCTCTATGCAACTTTTCCCTTTGGCTGTCCTGAGTTATATCCTTTTATAGTAAATCAGTAATTTAGGGTGCAAATGGGTTTTCTGAGTTCTGTGAGCTGCTCTAGCAAATTAAGGGAACCTAAGGAGTGAATCTTGGGAACCGCGATTTATAGCCAGTTCTTTTTTAATTTTTTAAATTTTTAAAAAATTTAGTAAGTTAAAGTTTTTAAATGTTCCAAGAACAACCTGGGCTTTTAGTTGGCATCAGAGGTGGGAGGCAAAGGGTAGTCTTGTAGACTGAACACTTGGCCTGTGGAATTTGATGCTATCTCTCAATAGATAAATATCAGAATTGAGTTGAATTATAGGGCACCCAGCTGGTGTCTTGAGAATTGCTTGTTGGTGTGGAGAACCATCACCACTTCACATTGGAATTGGATCCAGAAACACATGACGACAGTTTGGTCATGAGAAAAAACAGCAGATAAATTCCAATTGAGGGACATTCTACAAAATACCTTAATCACTACTCGTCAAAACTATTAAGGTCATAGAAAATGAAAAACTATAATCTCTAAAAAAAGAAGAAATTTAGTTTGGGCTAAATGGGAACTCTATTGTACCTTCACAACTTTTCTGTAAATCTAAATCTATTCTAAATTTAATTTTTTTTTTAGGAAAAAGCCACCCTTTGTGTGAAAAGTTTATATGTATTGATAAGTGCACAAGAGACTTTTTTAGGATGATAAAACTATTCTGTATGATAATGTAATGATGGATGGATAACATTATGCATTTGTAAACCCACAGAAATTTAGAGTTAAAAGAATAGTACTTAACATATATAAATTAAATTAAATTATTTAAGAATTTGATGGATCTCAGAATGGAATAAAGACTTTGAAAAAAATTAAACCGTATTATAAGTATATGAAACAGCCTCACTGAAGGGCCTGGCCCAAATGTTGCTAACCTAACATTGGAAAAGAGTGTCATCTGTAAGGCTAAAGCAGAAGGAAATGTACATAAGCATATTTTTATTTATTCTATTTATTTTTATTTTATTTATCTTTTATTTCCCTATGCATAGGTATGATTTTATTTTCTTCTACAGGGATATGATTAACAATTCAGAAACAACTCTACAAGTGTCCTGGAATTGAATATTTAATTCACTAGATGTTGAATTGTGGAAGCCAGGTTTCTCATTCTTGTAATGGGAGATTACATACAAAGAAAAAAGGCTAGGATAATCCATGATAATGGTTTAGAGTTGGAGACACACATATTACCTCATGTTTAGCTCGATATAGATACAGATGGGTAAATATTATATATAATAAGCACACCTACTGTCTACATCTTTTTTTGCCACTGTCATTCTCTAATTAAAGGGCCAGGACTCTCTGGAGAAAGGGCTGCTTGTAAGACAAGCAGGAAATATACAGGATGAGCCTGGAGCATTTTGTAATTAGAGAAAGTAAGGAAGTACTCTAAACAACAAACACAACAATGGAAATATTTCAAAGGGACACATAAGCCAACTGAAAGATTATCCAATGGCCAAAGCTGGAACATTGTGTGCAAAACAATAATCTAGTATTGGAATATATTTCTAAGAATTAAATAAATATCCGTGAGTCCATGCTAATATAAACAAATACATAATTGAATAAATAACTTGGGGAGAATGAACACATTTCTCATGCAGAAAATTCCAAATAATTTTCATAGGTACACCACCCTCAGGAAAGTGGACCATAACTCCCACTCCTTACACACACACACACACACACACACACACACACACACACAATGTTTCTTATTTTGCACCATGAAAGAACAGCCGGAGTCCAAATGGATATTCTTTTGTAAACTGGGTCATATGGTAAAAGGAATAGAGGTTGTGATAATAATCTAAATATGCTATAGGAGAACCAAGTAGAGATGATGAAATCAGGGAATCCCATGGTAGAATATTTGGAAAATGGCTTCCAAAATATTAAAATAAGGCTCTTCGTTTATCCTCTGTTGAAATAATCTGGATTCTTTCTACTGCAGTTAACAGAACCCAACTCAAACTGAATCAACAAATGAGAATTTATTTGCTTAGGGAACTGCAAAGCTCAGAAGTAGCTGCTAACATCAGTAATGGACAGAATTAAGAGTTCAAAAATGTTTTTAACATCTGTATTTCTCTATAGTCAATCCATGATTTACTCTGGTTGGTTTTATTCTCAGATTTCTACCTCATAGTAGCCCCAGGCTCTCCCACCTCAGCAGCATCTTTAGAAAATATGGTTACCCCTTCCAAACAAGTAAAAATCAAACGATCAATCAATCAATCAATACAAGTTGAGTCTTATTAGGCCAGCTGAGTTCTTCACTTACCACTCGTGAAGTGCAGTGGGATGTTTCAGAACAGAATAATGCACTTATCTTCACTTAATCATCATGGGTGGACAGCGAAGTGGTAACTCAATGGAAATGGCCCTTCATGGTTGATTGAATAAGGACCAACTTTTAAAAAAATGTCTAATTTCAAGTTCCGTATCTTGGATAATGGAGTATATGCAAAAACAGTAAAAATAGATAAATGTAAAAATAGAAACAGGAGT
>CM053607.1:43184214-43209457 GCA_028646535.1 Procyon lotor | reverse complement strand
GCCACTCTGGAAAACAGTGTGGAGATTCCTCAAGAAGTTGAAAATAGAGCTACCCTATGACCTTGCCATCGCACTACTGGGTATTTACCCCAAAGAAGCAGATGCATTACAAAGAAGGGCCACATGTACCCCAATGTTCATAGCAGCAATGGCCACAATTGCCAAACTGTGGAAAGAACCAAAATGCCCTTCAACAGATGAATGGATAAAGAAGATATGGTACATATACACAATGGAATATTATGCCTCCATTAGAAAGGATGAATATCCAACTTTTATATCAACATGGATGGGACTGGAAGAGATTATGCAGAGTGAAATAAGTCAAGCAGAGAGAGCCAATTATCATATGGTTTAACTTACATGTGGAGCATAAGGAAAAACATGGAGGACATTGGGAGAAGGAAAGGAAGGATGAACTGGGGGAATTCGGAGGGGGAGATGAATCATGAGAGACTGTGGATTCTGAGCAACAAACTGAGGGTTTTGGAGGGGAGGGGGATGGGGGGTTGGGTGAGCCTGGTGGTGGGTATTGAGGAGGGCATGTATTGCATGGAGCACTGGGTGTGGTGCATGAACAATAAATCTTGTAACACTGAAAAAATAAACATTTTTGGGAAAAAATAATTGGGGTTGTCTAAAGAGAAATACATGTTGAGAAACTGTCGAACAAAGGTTAGGAAATGAAGAACCTTCTATTTATATTTTATATTTTGATTTTATATACTATTTGGAGTTTTATGTACATATAATGTCTTTTTTTAATTGGCTACAAGAATCCATATGTAGAGTAGACCAGATGTCTCAATGTGTAACTCACTGCTTCAGATGACAAATGTAATGTGGTACTTTGTCATTCCGAGCTTAAATAAATAAATAATAATGCTTTAATGAAGATTTAAATAAATGGCTGAAATTATTCTTCATTTTGTTAGGGAAATAAGATTTTCAGTAACAAAATTAAGTATGATATGTAAAACATGTACAAACTTAAGAATCTCATTTTAGGTTGGTATAAGCTTAATCAAAGGTGGCTGCTATTTCTCCTCTGTTACCCAAAAGACTTTCTCTTCACCTTGAACAAGTAAAAATTCCCACACTTGCCAGGAAAAAAAGAAGAACTATGAATGCAAAATTTCAAAAAAATTGGCCCTAAATAAAGGTAGCAAAAGTGTCCATATTCAGTTATGCCTCATAAAGTTCTTTTCACACAACTAAATAACCATATATTTTTATATTCTCTGCAAACAGGACATAAAATGACATAATGGTTCAATTCAATGAGTTCCAAACCTAAAAAATATATATGTATATACGTGTGTGTGTGTGTGTGTGTGTGTATGTATAAGTACGTGTATGTGTGTATATATACATGTGTATGTATATTTACATACACTATGGTCCATTATAGTTGTTTGAGTACTTTGACTGCAAGCAACAGAGACTGATTCAGAAAAAGCAAAACAAAACATGTATGTGTATTGGGAGATTACAAGTCAGTCTTAAAATCAAAGAGATTATTTGCTACAGCTTCAATTGTGTTCCCTCCAAATATATTTATTAAAGTCCCAAACCCTGAGTACTTCAGAATATGAATGGTTTTTGGAAATACTACCTTTAAAGAGGCAATTAAACTAAAGTGGGGTCTTATGGGTGGGCTCTAATCCAATATGACTGATGTCTCAATAAGAAGAGGAGATTAGGTTATAGACATCCACAAAGAAAAGACCATGTGAAAACGGAGAATAAAGGCTGTCTACAAGCCACTGAGAGGTCTTAGAAGAACCAACTCTGTTGACACCTTGATCTTGGACTTCTAGACTACAAAACTATGGCAAATAAATTTCTATTGTTTAAACCTCCCAATCTGTAGTATTTAGCTATGGCAGCCCTGAAAAACATATTACTGAACACAGAAAAGAATGCAAATAAGGTTATTTTCAGGAATTGCTGTACAATCTAATGAATAGCTATTTCAGAATTTCAGCCCTTGTATTCAATAAGTGTAAACTCTGCCCACCCTTACATAAATTCAAAGTACAAATTCCCAGGAGAAAGAAGCTGATTTGCTAGGTTTGAGTAACATACTTACCTCTTGAGCAGGCCAAAAAAATATGTTGATTTACAGCTGCACCAAAATTGCATTAAAAAAAGAGAGAAATGGAAACTGAATAATGTAATAAATAATTTCTACCACAGCTATTAACATCTCTCAGAATGTCACCCTCTTCACAGAGGAAGGTCAAATAGAGTCTCCAAGTCCACAGAATATGGAAAAGACTAGAATATTCTATGACCAGACAGAAACTCTGCATGCCTGAAGTGTTATGGGAGAGAAGAGTAGTAGGCTGTAAGAACAGAGAGGAAAAGAAAGAGACCATATTTTTTAGAAATGGTTTCATAAGTCACAGAAAAAAGTTCAGATTTAATTTTCAGTACAGTGTGAAACCACTACAGGTTTATTCAGGAAAGTTACATGAATTCTATATAGTACTAAATGGTAAATCTATTATGATAGGAATATACCAGGAAAAGTATGTAGTAAGAAACAAAGCAATATGCCAGGCTAAGATTATTGCTTTATAAATGAGGGGGATACTTACTTAGACCAAAGCAAAAGTGGAAGAGTTGATGAGATGTGGTCAGATTCAAAATATATTTTGAAGAAAAATCCAAGAGAACTTGCTCATTAATTATCAAGGAGTAGAAAAAAGGTAACCATAAATCTTAGTTCTTTGACCTATATAATTAAGTGAAATATATATAATTAACTGAGAGAGGGCATTTAGGGAGGCACATTTGGGAAGCAAGGGGTACTTGGTAGGAAGTTAAGAGGTCAACGTTGACTACATTAATTTTAAATGCTTATTCTCTAAGAGAGAAAAATCTTGACCTGGGTTAAATACTGAGGAAATAAGGTTCAGAAATTAAATTTGATAAGGTTAAAAGCCACTATAAAATAATATCTTTTGTTTTTATTTATTTTTTCTCCAGATATACTAAGATACAACTGACTTATAACATTGAGCAAGTTTTAAGAGTAGAAAATGTGAGTATCAGGGTGCCTGGGTGGCTCAGTGGGTTAAAGCCTCTGCCTTCGGCTCAGGTCATGATCTCAGGGTCCTGGGATCAAGCCCCGCATCAGGCTCTCTGCTCAGCAGGGAGCCTGCTTCCCCCTCTCTCTCTGCCTCCCTCTCTGCCTACTTGTGATCTCTCTCCCTCTGTCAAATAAATAAATAAATAAATAAATAAATAAATAAATAAATCTTTAAAAAAAAAGAAAATGTGAGTATCTATACATAAAATTATTATCACCATAGCATTAGCTAATACCCCTATCACATCACATAATTACCCTGTTTTCTTTGTGGTGAGAACATTTACGATCTACTCTCTTAGCAGTTTTCAAGTGTGTAATACAATCATATTAACTACATGAATCATGCACTACGATGTACATTAGTTCCTCGGAACTTACTATTACTTATAACTGAAAGTTTTTTACTCTTTGCCCAACATCTCCCACTTCTCCTATTCTTCCACCATGGGCAGTGACCATTCTAATCTCCATATCTACAAGATCAGCTTTTCTGGACCCCACAGTTATGTGAGATCACATAACTCACCTTAACATAATATCACTTAACATAATATCCTCACATATTAATGTGAGGATTAATTATGAAATTTCATAATTACGAAATTGTGAAAACATAATTTCACTTCACATAATATCCTCAAGGTCCATCCCTGTTGTCACAATGTCAGGATTTCCTTCCTTCTCATGGCTGAATAATATTCCTTTACAAACCTATGCCACGTCTTCTTTATTCGTTCATCTGTTTGGAAACTTAGGTTGTTTCCATACCTTGGCTATTGTGATTAATGCTGCAATGAATACGGGAGTGTATAAATCTCTTTAATATCTTGATTTCACTAACTTTTGATATGTAGCTAGGAGTTGCTTGCTAGATGCAATAGTAGTTCCATTGTTAATTTTGGGAGGAATCTCCATACTACTTTCCATGGTGGCTGTATCAGTTTTCATTCTCACCACAGGCGCACAAGGGTTTCCTCACCATCTCTTGTTATCTTTTGGGCTTTTGGTGATAACTAGTCTAACAGGTGTGAGGTGATAATCTGATTATAGTTTTGGTTTTCACTTTCCTGTTGATTAGTGATGTGGAGTACCTTTCATGTATCTCTTGGTCACTTGCAGGTCTTCTTTGAAAAAATATCCATTTAAAAAAAAAAAAAGAAAAAATGTCCATTTAGTATCTCTGCCCTTTTAAAGAGATGGAATTGTTGTTTTTATGTTACTGAGTTCCTTATATATTTTGGATATTAACACCTTATCAGGTAGAAGATGTGTATTTTCTCCCATTCCATAGACTGACTTTTCATTTTGTTGATTGTTTCTTTTGCTGTCCCGAATCTTTATAGATTATTTAATTTCACTTATTAATGTTTTGCTTTTGTTGCTAGTGCTTTCGGTGTCATATTCAGGTTCTGGGTTGAAATTGGATCACAGAGGATTATAGGGGAAGGGAGGGAAAAATAAAACAAGACGAAATCAGAGAGGGAGATAAATCATAAGAGACTTAATCATGAGAAAGACTGAGGGCTGCTGGAGGGGAGGGGGGTAACCGGCTGATGAATATTAAGGAGGCATGTGATGTAATGAGCACTGGGTGTTATATAAGACTGAGGAATCACTGACCTCTACCTCTGAAACTAATACACTATATATTAATTAGTTGAATTTAAATTAAAAAATGGATTGAGGTGTAAGTGAAAGACCATAAATTGCAAAATTCCTGGAAGATAAGGTAGAGGAAATATTTGTGACATTGGACATGTTGACAGTTACCAAAAGAGGGTGGTGTATCTTATCTACAGACCAAAGAAATTTCTGAGTGGTAGTAAAAACAAAAATCTGATGAGGAGTAGAGCAAAATGTGAAGATCTAGAAAAAGCAAATGTAAAGGGTTTTCCCAAAGGAGGTGCAATGATATGCAAAGAGAGCTGAATAGGAATATGGGGAGAGGGTTATATATTTAAATTAGGGACATTATGACATATTTTATGTCAGTGAAGTGATTCAGGAGAGAGAGTAGAATTAATAATGTAGTGGGGGTGAAGAGATGATTTCAGAAGGAAAATCCTTGAGCAGATGAAATGATGTTGGATTTCATGCCCATATGTTGAGATTGGCCTTAGAAGAAGCCCAAGTAGTTTGATCACAATTACAAAAGTGGAAGCAGCATATTTTGTTACAGCTTCAGTGGATTCATATATTAAGCAGTGGGAAGATGAAGTAGTACTTGTATAATTGTTTCTTCTTTCTCAGTGAAAGAAGTACCAAAATATGCCAAGCAGCTGGAGGTGAGTCATGAAAAGAAAGTTTAACTATAAGGTAAAGATACGAAGTAGTCATTGCATAAAGGGGACAACACATCTACTAGGAAATTCAATGGAATTATTAGGGAGTCTTGAGTCCCCACTTGTGATCTGTGGTCATAAATTTAAAGCACAATTGCTAATTTTTCTCCTGCCACATTTGCCTCTTCAGAAGCAGGAGTTCAATATATACATGTGACTTTAACCAGGGGTGAGAATTTACCTGGAGAGTTTGATGGAGAGAGAATGCCCAAAGAGTAAGGAGTCAATGTAAAAGAGAAATTGAAATGTTGGCAGCAAGAGGCAGGTAGGGTAAACAAAGAAGCAAACTACTAAAATTGCTTGTAAACAAAGCCAATTCAAAGAACTACTATATCATGAGGAATACATTAATCAAATCCTAATGCTACACGTTCCTTCCATCAGAAATGTACAACTGGTTGATCAAGTGAGGCAACAGAAGCATGAGCATAGGTTTCTTCATACTCAATAAAACCAAGTCATATAGAGGGTAGCAGAAGTTCCCAACTTACCTGCTTACTCCCAAGACCATCAATAGAATCCCTGTGAATTTACTTGTTGTTCATAGAGCAATCATAATGTCTGCAAGAACGTAGAAAGTTTAAAATCTGTCTGTAAGAATGTAAATGTTATTCAGCTTCCTTTTTTCTTTTCTTTTTTTTTTTAAGATTTTATTTATTTATTTGA
The DNA here is from genome assembly GCA_028646535.1 of Procyon lotor. NCBI lineage: Eukaryota > Metazoa > Chordata > Mammalia > Carnivora > Procyonidae > Procyon > Procyon lotor. The sequence continues at coordinate 43,203,349 of CM053607.1, read as the reverse complement.
CAGAGAGAAAGAGAGAGAGAGAGAGAGAGAGAGAGAGATCACAAGTAGGCAGAGAGGCAGGCAGAGAGAGGAGGGAAGCAAGCTCCCTGCTGAGCAGAGAGCCTGATGTGGGGCTCGATCTCAGGACTCTGAGATCATGACCTGACCCGAAGGCAGAGGCTTTAACCCACTGAGCCACCCAGGAGACCCAAGTTTCCTTTTTTCTTATCTTTCCATTTATTTCCAAAGCCTCCCCAGATATTATCCTCTATTATCTTGTATTCATGAAATCAACATGTTCTTCATACTAAATAAATAATGCATTTTTATCTCCAGATATGACAGATTCATGTTTTTATTAATAATTCTTAATATTGTCACAGATATAATAACTCTATTGACGCATTTTGTATTGTTATTTCCTCATTCATGTGGTAGGCTTATACATATAGATGGCTCATTGTAAAAGGAATTTTAGGATTAGAGAATCAGAAGGCATCTTAGAGGGTTATTCTAATAGCAATCACTTTGCAGACATGCTAGGTACCAGGTACCAGTCCTTTACAGCGTATGGCAAGTATAATTATTCACATTTTACTAATATAGCCACAGTTATAAACTGTGCAGAACTTGTCCAAAAATCATATCCTTTCGCATATCTGATAGAATTCACTCTCTGATCTACATGTCTGAAAGTTTGGGCTCATATCCTACAGCTATGCAATATTGTCTGTCCCTCCCTAAATAATAAGTACTTCATTCCCAGATAAGTAAATTGAAACTCAAATGTAAGAACAGACTTGCCTAGTCTCTCACAGTTAATTGGCAACACTGCTCAGGTTATCATCCAACATCTTAAAATGTAGGGAAGTTTTATAGAGTAGGGGGATATATTTTTGACATTTCATAAATTATTCTTACTGTTTATTTCACTTTTTAAAATTATTATTATATTGAGTACTGTTGTTTATTTTCAATATATGGTTTATGGTTAAGAACTGCACTTGAAAGCAAAATTGTAGGGTTGAAGAGATCAAGAAACTCAGAACCATATGGCTTGAAGAGAAACTAAGCAAACCTTTGTTTTAGTTGGTTCCAACTGAACCAATTAGTTATTTCTTACTAAACCAATACACACTAGGGTTATAAAAATATCTACTTTGAGTCAAAGCACTGAAAAAAATTACTTTTGTGAGTTTAATACTTTATAGTCCATAAATACTTTATTTCACTGAAATAATTTAGGTTGCAAAGCAATATAATTATTGCAATGCACTATAGTACAACAGACATGAATATCATGAATTAAGTGATAAAAATTACCAAGGCAAATAACCAAACTCTTTTCTTGTATTGTCTACAACCATTCTTTTTTTTTTTTTGTCTACAACCATTCTTAAGAGAAATTTTTTTTTTTTTTAAAGATTTTATTTATTTATTTGACAGAGAGAGAGAGAGAGAGATCACAAGCAGGCAGAGAGAGAGGGGGGAAGCAGGCCCCCCGCCGAGCAGAGAGCCCGATGTGGGGCTCGATCCCAGGACCCCGAGATCATGACCCGAGCCAAAGGCAGAGGCTTTAACCCACTGAGCCACCCAGGTGCCCCCTTAAGAGAAATTTTTATCATTTTGCTTTATATTATGTTTTCAAAATGAGAGCTTTTAGTAGGTAACATTCTAATTTTGTAAGACTGCAACTGTAAAACATTTAAAAATGGAAAGTAATGTTAATAAGATATGAATTAGTCTTAGCTCTGTTTATTAAGTTATGAATTCATTTCAGCAAGGGATTTTTCATAGCAACAAAATATATGTTCATTTATAGTAACAGCATTAAGGGAGAGTAAAACATAAGTAAACTTATCTGGCTTATTAAAATAAGATTTTAAGGGGCGCCTGGGTGGCTCAGTAGTTAAGCGTCTGCCTTCAGCTCAGGTCATGATCCCAGAGTCCTGGGATCGAGCCCCGCATCGGGCTCCTTGCTCTGCAGGAAGCCTGCTTCTCCCGCTAACATTCCCTCTGCTTGTGTTCCCTCTCTCACTGTGTTTCTCTCTGTCAAATAAATAAAATCTTTAAAAAAAAATAAAAAATTAAGATTTTAAAAGAACCTCGACAGAGGAAAATATTAAACCATGGTTATATTTTATCAAGCTTCTAAATCAAGACTTTTCTTTTGCATCGATGCAAAATAAAGGTAAGTAAAAAAATAATTATGTTTATATAAATTAATGAAAAGAAATTAAAAATATTCTTGACATAAAAGTTGATAGAAAAACAAAAAATAATGATAAAGTTTTGCTATATGATATACATATATTTGAATATCAAATTTAAAACTTTGTAAAATTGTTTAAAACAATAAGACTATTCATTGGTGATTGGTTTGATTTTTGACCATTAACTTCACCTTTTTCTAAAAATTTATTTTGCTCTCTACTTAAGAAAATAGAGGATGTTAAGGGGGAAAATGAAGATGATAATCCTTTTTAAAATTCATTGTCACAAGCTCTTGAAATTAGAAAAATTTTAATGTGAATTCTTCCAGCTTATCATCAGATAATCACCTTGCAGATATAATATTTGGTATGAAAAAAAATAAGCAACTTCCTCAAACTATTTAGCTATATTATATTCCATGAAAAGTGCTCAGGCTGCTTGAGGTAAGATTCAGTTCTTTGACATAAATATTTTGAGCAGCTAAAGTTCCAAGTTTATTGTTTCTAACATCTATAGTTGAACAATAAAATAGGAAAGAGATACTTTTCCATTGTGGGTGTGAATTAGTGATCCATATGTTGGAAAGGTAATTTAATCCAAGCCAGATGAAAATGCTGTTGCATATTTAGAATGGAAACAGTTTACCTGATCTCTGAACTATATAGAATCATGTCCCATGTCCAACTGTAGTTGAGTCCTTATCTGTTCAAATCATTATTTTTTGAATTAATATGTTTTCTTTCACTATACCAGAAGTCTTTTTGCTCCCTTTTTAATTAAGGGAGTCTGTTGCGCATTGGCTCACCTTCTCCCCACCTCCTTCTCTCCCAATTGTATATGGTGCTCTGATATGTTGGTGTTGCCAGTAGCATTGCAGGTGATTACCCAGTATTACAGATCGTCAGTTGCAGAGTGATCATTTTTCTATCTCTTCTTTTTCTTCTTTCCTTTTCCCTTCTTTTCTTCCTCCTCCCTCTTTCTCTTCTTTTTCGCTACTACATTTTCCCAACCTATGGCTCTTAAATTTTTGAAAGCCTAATAAAACTGTTCTTACATTCATTCCTTTGTACTCTATAGTGCCTAACTATCATGGGATTTTGTTCTATTCGATTATACTCAATAATGTAAACAAGTATTAGCTCTTTGAAAAAATAATGATAAATGAATTCCCAGGCCAAACACTAACAAGAAAAACAAATATATCTGGTATTTTCAGTTGACGACTTTCTAGAACTTAATTCCAGCCATATCTCTGATGTTTGGATGGAAGAAAAGAAGAAGAAAACATAGGTTGTGGATAGTTCTTCCATTTGCTGGCAGGCCATATATTATATGTTCCAGAAAACAGAGAGGGTAAATGATTATTTTTTGCTTCTATGCTTACCCTACTAGAAGCATGTACTTCCTCACAAATCAACGCTTCAGTTATGAGAACTCAGTGCAGAGATGGAATAATTTTATTCTCTGTTTTATTTGCAAAATGTATTATAACAAAGCGTTCTTTTGGAGTTCCATGATGAGCATCCCTAGTATCCATGTACTTTAAATTGTATTCAAATACATGTATTTCTCAAACCCTTGTAACATTTTTTCAGGGATGTTCAATACTCTTCTCATTGACCATAATACCAAGTACAACATCTTTATTTGGTAGCAATTAAATAGTTTGTACCTGTAACATGGAAAAGACTTTTAGGGGTTGGTTACAAGGAGGGAACTCAGGTATATCAGCCTGAAGTATTCTGGCATTATAGTTCTTCATTCTATTTGGATGGAAATCAAATTTGAAGAAAAGAAACACTTTTGGTCTGGCAGAGAGGTGAGTGATACTTTTGAAATAGCTACAAATCCCATTTTCCTTTCAAGTTCACAGTAGTTTTGAGGAAGATTCTTGCCAATATCTCAAAGGAAGCTGCTTGCCTCAGAAGAGAGCCCCAGGAAAGGAAAGTGATGTGAGAGGGGGAGAGTGTAAAAGGATGGAAAGCAGGCATTTCTGCAATCTTTTACTTGGTTTATCCTCAATCTACTTTTGAATTTGTTTTGGCTAGGAAACTTCCTTCTTTTGCACTTCAGAAAAAATATGGGTTTTAAAAAGACAAATAAGATTTTTACATGAGAAAAATTAGATACTCTGTTAATTTCACCAACATAGTTCCATCAAAAGAAGTGTCTTAGTAGAGTCTCTAAAATCACTCAAATATGTGCCAGTCTCACCAGGAAGTGATGACACTTGGGATATTTCAGCACCTTCTGTGTCCTTTCAGTATTGAAAGCATGAGAATAGAGATTCACATCTCAAATCCTCAAGTCTCTGTGCTCTTCCTGTTCCTGAAAATGTCATCTTAACAGGTCTGTTCAGCCTGAAATGTGTCACCCGACTTCAGTTTGATCCAATGATGTTTCAGGGAATAGTCTTTGATGCTGGACATATGTTCTAAGGATGCATCGCCAAAGTGTAAATGGAGGCTAGTAACACTACTGAGTTAACACCTACATACATTTTTAAAAGTACTTTTCTTCACAGTCATCATTGCATTTTCACACCTCAGATCCCAACTCTGACTTGTCAATGACTATTGTTTGACAGCAAAATGGCAAATTGTGGTTCCAGGAAAGAATTATTTCCTTTATATAAATCCTTTGGAAGGTAAAACAACGGAGGACTTTATAGCTAAGCAATTTCTTAAAATGTAGCTCTCACCACCCAGATCTATAGCTATTGTGTTCATATTATTATGGGTACAGTGTTCATTTTATTAATTTCTACCTAATCTTTTGTAAAACACCACATTGAATTAATTGCTTTATTTATATTGACTTTCTTTTTTTTTGCTTTTTGTGCCTTTGAAGATAGGAGCTGAAATATTCAGCAATCAATGACTATATTTTTCTTCTGTATCTTTGAACATAATGGTCTTTTGTCTGAGTTGATTATTACTGAATTAAAGAGAAAAACAAACTTTCCACTTTTCAATTTTTCACTCACAAGTGTGTGATTTCTCAGGTAAAATTTTTGATAAAGATAGCTGGAAAACCAAAATGAAGTGTTAATTGTTATTGGTAGTGATACTTTGATGAAGTCATTGAGCCAAAATAAAAACCCATGTGAAACAGATGATTTGTTTAAGTTGTTTTTTTCTTTATATTGGAAATACTTAAATGATGGCTTGAATTTTAATATATATTTTTAAAGATTTTATTTATTTATTCGACACAGAGAGAGAGAGAGAGAGCACAAGCAGGAGGGAGCAGCAGCCGGGGGGGGGGGGGGGGGGAGGGAAGCAGGCTTACCCCCTGAGCAGGGAGCCCAAAGCAGGGCTTGATCCCAGTACCTTGGATCATGACCTGAGCTGAAGGAAGACACTAAACTGACTAAGCCACCCCATGCCCCAAATTTTAAAGCATTCAATATATGTTGGTGTATTTATAGAAAAATGTAAGAAAATTTGATCTTTTTTTTTCATTAATATGTAAACAAACTTTAAGGCTTGGCTTATATGTCTACATTGTTGAATTTACCTAGATATCTAATCAAAAACATAAATGAAAGTAAAAGTGAAAAATTGTAAATCCTACTCTTGATTACCAGAATGATGAAAAAGTTTATGTATCAAAGCAAAAATGCAAAGAAAAGCCAACAGGCCAGCGTAAAATTAGCACAAAAGTATTGTTCTGTATTTGGATTCAAACCTCACATTATTAAATTGCAGTTTCCACACATGTGAACTATGAAGTAAATTCAACAACTCTTTTATTAGTCTGTACCACCTAAACAGTGCTATAGTCATTTTTAACATCCATATAACCACAAAACTAAAACATAGCAGAAAATGATGAATGCACAACCTAATATATATTAATAAAAAATCCAATTTTCTTATAAAGACCAATTAGAAATTGCATATTTTTTACTGAAACAGTAGACTGCGACAAATAAATAGATACAATGAAATAACTTTGGGAAACCAAATTTACAAAGGGGTCACTATGAGTTTTCTGAGTTTTATGTGCTTTAGCACTGTCTGTCATCATATTAGGCCTTGGGAATAGTGGAAACAAATGTTATAGCAAACAGGAATAAATGTTTGTCAAATATGACAAATAGCTAGAAGCATTATTTTATTTTAGCTGTTCTTAGAAAATGCTACATAAAAAATGAAGATTTGATTTTTTTTTCTCTTTTTCACAAAGGTCACTTAACAAGTAACCAAACACTAGTTTTAAGAAAATAGGATGCTATGGATCTTCTAAAAAAATGAAAATGAAATAGTACAGAACAAATCTTAGAGTAAGTATCAATCAGATATTTATTTCCTGTCACCTCCCAAACATTGCCCATTTTTCCATTTTCAAGGATCATACTTGTCCTTAGAAATGTTAGGAATGTTGACAGGGTAAGGAATCTTAGAAAATTCGCTAAAGAATTTGCTAAAGAATTCCTAATGCATGGAAGAATAAATAATGTTAATATGCCTATGCTACCCAAAGCAATCTATATATTCAACACAATCCCTATCAAAATATCAACTTTAAAAAAAAATCAACTTTTTTCACAGAGCTGAAATAAACAATCTTAAAAAAAAAAAAAACAAAACCAGAAAAGACCCCAAATAGCTAAAGGAATGTTGAAAAAGAAAATCAAAGCTGGTGGCATCACAATTCTGGACTCTATTACAATGCTGTAATCATCAAGACACTGTGGTACTGGCACAAAAGAAGACACATAGATCAATGGAAAAGAATAGAGAACCCAGAAATGGACCCTCAACTTTATTTTCAAATAATCTTCGACAAAGTAGGAAAGAATACACAACAGAAAAAAGATAGTCTTTTCAACAAATGGTGTTGGGAAAATTGGGCAGCCACATGCAGAAAAATGAAATTGAACCATTTCCTTACACCATAAAAAATAGACTCAAAATGGATGAAAGACCTAAGTGTGAGACAGGAATCCATCAAAATCCTAGAGGAGAACACAGGCAGCAACCTCTGTGACCTTGGCTGCAGCAACTTCTTGCTAGACATGTCTCCAAAGGCAAGGGAAGCAAGGGCAAGAATGAACTATTGGGATTTCATCAAGATAAAAACTTTTGCACAACAAAAGAAATAGGTTACAAATTTAAGGGAAACCTATGGAATAGGAGGTGATATATGCAAACGTCTTGTCAGATAGGCTAGACATTCTTGTCAGATAGGCTTGTCAGAAAGGGCTAGCATTCAAAATCTATGAAGAACTTATCAAACTCAACACCTAAAGAACAAATAAACAAATCAAGAAATGGGCAGAAGACACGAACAGACATTTCTCCAAAGAAGACACCCAAATGACCAATAGACACATCAAAAAATGCTCAACATCACTCAGCATCAGGTAAATACAAATGAAAACCACAAGGAGATATCACCTCACACCAGTTAGAATGGCTAAAATTAACAAGTCAGGAAACAACAGACACTGGCAAGGATGGGGAGAAGGGGAACCCTCTGACACTATTGGTGAGAATGCAAACAGATGCAACCACTCTGCAAAACAGTATGGAGATTTCTCAAAAAGTTAAAAAAAAAAAAAAAGAGGTACCCTACAATCCAGGAATTGCACTGCTAGATATTTATCCAAAGGATACAAACAATGATCTGAAGGGGCACCTGCCATCAAATGTTTATAGCAGCAATGCCCACAGTAGCCAAAATATGGAAGGCTCCCAGATGTCCATTGACAGATGAATGGATAAAGATGTGGTATACACACACAATGGATTATTACTCAGCCATCAAAGAAATGAAATCTTGCCATTTTTAACGATAAAGATGTGGCATATACACACACACAATGGATTATTACTCAGCCATCAAAGAAATGAAATCTTGCCATTTTTAACGATGTGGATGGAACTAAAGGGTATTATGCGAAGCAAAATAAGTCAATTAGGAAAAGACAAATACCATGTGATCTCACTCATATGTGGAATTTAAGAAACAAAACAGATGAACATAGGGGAAGGGAAGGAAAGAAAAATCAAATAAGACAAAAACAGAGCCCTTTCTGTTTTGAAAACCATAAGAGATTCTTAACTACAGGGAACAAACTGAGAGTAGCTCAGTTTGGAATGGAAGGGAGGTAAGAGGGAGATGGGGTGATGGGCATTAAGGAGAACACTAGAAGTAATGAGCACTGGGTGAGTCACTGAATTCTACCTCTGAAACTAATAATACAGTATATGTTAATTAAACTGAATTTTAATAGAATTTTTTTAAAAAAAAGAATTCCTAATGCAAAAACATTTCTGTTCATTGATTTCACTTTACTCTCTGATAAGATGTTGTAATATATAGTAGATAAGAAATTAAAATAAATCAGTAGAATTTTTTCTGCATTTGCATCAAATCAATGTTATCTATATGACAAACAAATCCAACAATCATGAATGATAATGCACATGTCTGGTCTTTAAGAACTTCTTTCTGTTTGTGAAGCCCTATAATAGAATTTTGAGTAAGTTCAAAATCCTCCTCAATATTTAAGTGTATGTGGCAGAACAATACTTCTCTGACCTTCCAATTCTCAAATGCTCTATTCATTAAAAATTATCATGAATTTTTATTTTGCACTTACTATTTGTCAAATATTATCACATTAAATTCATAAAAATTCTATCATGACTTGCTTTGGCAGATAAGGAAACTGAGGCCTAAATGTATTAAGTAGCTGGCTTCCTGTAACTCTGTTGACAATGAATGGAATCTGGATTTAAACCCCAGTCTCACTGATTCCTGAGCCCAATACCAGACAGTCAGACTGCAGGACAGAAGTAAAACAGGAAGAATGTAGATTTCAGTGCAAACGTGTTATATGGTTTGTCACCACTAATGTGCTATGGATTCTCCATCTTGAGGGATATTCTAAAAAGCCTTATAGGATATCTCCTTAAAACTGTCCAACCAGTGATGAAAGAAGGAATTATTTATCCATAGACTCCTATCCCCCCACTATCCAGGAGCGACCCCAAGGACATAAATTCAAGCAAATTTCCAGGTTACGCATTTTGAAGTACCTAATAAAAATCCCTAGAGTTGGAAACAAATGTTAGAAAATTCTGTTTAAGTGAAATAAGTCGATTAAAACTTGTTCTGAATTGGTCACAGGGCATTACTGGAATGGGAAAAGAAACCAAAAGACTTTAAAGTGGTGTACAAAATACACCTTACTTCTACTTTCTCTAAGGAAACCACTTTGATAACCACTTGTTTCCAAGTAACTTCATGATATTCAGAAAGACCAAAAACATATTATTTATGCCTTATATTAATCATAAAGCCTAACACAATGTCGTGTACATGGTAAGTACTCAATATAAAAACTGTTGTATTTATGATTGTCCCATCAGGTTGCATTTTTTAAAATGTTTTATTTATTACATTTAACTTGTTATTTCATTTGAAATCTGTTTTGGTGTATAATTTATTTTTTCCTGAATTGGTTTTCTCATTACCAAAATAATATCCTGAATAATCCATCTATTTCTCTTTTGATTTATAATTTTTAAATTTTCTATTAAAGACAATCTACTTTACTAATTATGATAAAGTCACGAGTACCACAAGAAATATGGCATGAAAAGTATTAAGCAAAATCTCTGGAACAAAGTATGCACTCAAGAATAGTCACTTTTTCCCTTTGACATACTATCCGCCTCTATCCCTACTTGCATGTGCCAGGAATGACTTCAGTATGAAAAAGCATCTACTGTAAACTTCTTGATTAGCCTGGTATCACAACTGTTCTGGATAATATGCTCCAACTCTGTGTTTTAGTCCTTTCTCCATCATCCTTAATTTCTGCATTTCTTAAATAAACCACAAGAGACTAACCTAAAGGCTTTTGTTTAGAATATATGATCTTCACATTTCCCTTCTATGTTAGGAGAATTTGGAGAATTTCAATATTTAACAATTATTGCAAAGAGTTTTTAACTTCTCTTTCTACTGTCTTTATCAGCAACTTTCTGTAGTTAATAATTTTCTTAGCATACAAATGAAACACACATCAAATTAAAGAAGACATTATATTGCAATGATTGTCATATTCACATATTCCACATACGGAAATAAAGAAAAAAGGATACATTTTTGGAAAGAGGATCATGGTACCAGTGATCAGAAGGATGACACAAGCATAGAGAGTAATTCCATTGATATCTAATCCCAAAACTACAGGCCAAACACAAGTCTTCCTTGTTGCATGTCCAGATCATTGCCCACATTGCACAAAAGAACACTGTGTCTATGATATGCAGATAATATTCCCAAATATATTTTGAAAATTGTAAAAAAAAAAAGAAAATCTGATATTCAGAAAAATTCTGATTATGGTTATTTGAGGCATTAGAAACAACCAACCCAGATTAACCACAGAATCAATTCATTCAGCTGTGTGTAAAGAGGTAAGAACTGTTATTTAAACAATTACCTTACCTACCACATTCACAACCTAGCTAAATGCATCAGAGAACCATATTTCATATGGCCAATCTGTCTAAATATTTCAATTTCTTATATTCCATATGGGTTAAATTACCATGTGTTTCAATTTTGTCTGTGCATTAGCAATAGCTGTGATGACATTTCTTTGATGCAAGGGAAACTGTGCAAGCTATATCATAAAAGCAATTTTATTTTACATGATAATAAATGTATGCCAATTATTGCAAAGAGTTTTTAATATAGTCATCATTTTTTCTGCTCTATCAGTAACTTCCTATACTCACTAATTTTCTTAGCAAACAACTCAAACAGCCATCAAATTAAATACATTATGCTGTAAAGATTGTCATATTTGCATATTCAATTGATGCATTGTTTTATTTCATTTTTTCCAGTTTTATTGAGGAATAATTGGCATACAATTTCAATTTTGTAGAAGTTTGTGTCATATGTTCAGCCGCCTTTTCTATTTAGGGGTTGACAAAAGAAGAATATTCTGAAACAAATTTGGGAACATTTAAATAGGTAATTAATTATGCAATGATCTTTTAGTTATATACTATCGATTGACATTTACTAAATTAGAAAAAGCCCTCTAGAATGTGTTATCCCATACAACAGACATCGATTTTGTCCAAAATAATTCAAACTTCCACAGTGAATAGCTAGTTTTAAGTTTTTGGTTATATACCAACTCCGAATAGACATTATCATTGTGGAGGCAGATTACTGTGGTGAAATCTTTTGTTTTGATTTAAAATGTGTAGGGGAGGAAAAATAAATTTCCCTCTACCCTTCTAGAATCTTGGCTGAGACACCCCTGTAATAAGAGAGATATTAATAGAAGAAAAGCATACCTAATTTCATATGTATAGGGGTTCCACAGATATGAGACCCCAAAAAGGCAGACCAAGGTAGACAGCTTTTATACATTTTTGACAAGGAAATGGTAAATTTATGAAGAATTGGCAAGACAAGTTTTGGCTCAGGGTAGGAAATTAATAAAGAAGTAACAAGGTTTGTTTATATAGCTTTCTCAGCGCTGACTTTCACATCTCTGTTGATAAGGATGTCTCTTTACCTCGTGGTACAGGGAGGATACCCTTCATATAAGGATCTATTTCTTTCTTTCAGGGCCCAAAGAAGGGACAGAGTGTACTTTTTGCACTCGCTGCTTTTTAATAACTTTAATTCAAAATAATCAATATTGGGGCGCCTGGGTGGCTCAGTCGTTAAGCGTCTGCCTTCGGCTCAGGTCATGATCCCAGAGTCCTGGGATCGAGCCCCACATCAGGCTCCTTGCTCGGCAGGAAGCCTGCTTCTCCCGCTGCCACTCCCTCGGCTTGTGTTCCCTCTCTAGCTGTGTTTCTCTCTGTCAAATAAATAAAAATCTTAAAAAAAAAAAAATAATCAATATGCCAAAGTGGTGTATTTGAGGGTGGCCTGCTCTGAACCCCATCAAAACAAAAGCATTTTCCAAAATAAATTGAAAAATTCTCTTCCTCTGGTTACTGTTTCTGAAGGAAATAGAATTAATGCTGAAATCTATAAGACTGAAAAAGTGAGGAAAAGATTAAAAATTGGAGAAACAGTGACAAAATCATAAGAATTTCATAAGTGCTGAAAGCAAAGAGGTGAGTTTAGAGAATAAATAGAAAGTGATAAAATTATTTTAAGTTGGTGAGAATCACCATTCCATCAGTTAAAGAAGGAAGAATTAAAGAAATCCAAGGTTCCTATATACAGTGGAATATTATTTAGTCATCAGGAAGGATGAATATCCACACTGACATGGATGGTGTGGACATGACACTCTCTGATTTCATTTTGTTTTATTTTTCCCTCCTTTCCCTATGATCCTCCATTTTGTTTTTTACATTCCACATATGTGTGAGATCATATAATAATTGTCTTTCTCTGATTGACTTATTTTGCTTAACAAAACACCCTCTGGTTCCAACCACATCATTGAAAATGGTAAGATTTTATTTTTTTGATGGCTGAGTAATATTCCAGTGTGTGTGTGTGTGTGTGTGTGTGTGTGTGTGTGTGTGTGTGTGTGTGTGTACACACACTACTCTTCTTTATCCATTCATCTGTCAATGGACATCTGGGCTCTTTCCATATTTTGGCTATTGTGGGCATTGCTGCTATAAACAAGGGGGCCAAGTACCCCTTCAGATCACTATGTTTGTATCCTTTGGGTAAATACCTAGTAGTACAATTGCTGGGTCAAAGGGTAGCTCCTTTTTTTATTCATCCCCCTGCTTGCTGGGCCCCTGCTCAGAGAGCAGTCACCTGACCATGCCACAATTTGTGGTATATGGCCACCCTGAGCTGGGAACCCACTCTTGGGCTTATTGATTGAAGCCAGCTTCCCTGCTCCAATGCCTGGGAACTCAGCCATTCTTAGGCACCCCTGATCTTGTGACCCTGGGGATCCTGAGACCACAACTGTCCCACCTAGGATTCCTCCCCATTTTGCTACCTGAGCACCTTTCAGGCAGGAATGTCCCCCACCGGAGGAGAATTCTAAAAGTTCTGATTTTCATCACTTTCTGGTGCTGGCTTATAGAAGCTCCCTCCCCCTGTGGTTTATCTTCCCATATATTGCCTTGGATTCACTTCTCCTCACCTCCTACCTTGCAGAAAATGGTTGCTTTTCTATTTGTAGAGTTGCAGCTATTCTTAGATTTCTGGTTGAGTTCACAGGTGTTCAGAATGATTTGATAGCTATCTAGCTGAATTCCTGGGACCAGATGAAACTAAGGTTTCCTACTCCTCCACCATCTTGGACTCAACATCTTTATGCATTGGCTTGATTGGGCTAAGCAATACTCAGAAAGCTGGTAAAACATGATTTCTGGGTGTGTCTCTGAGGGTGTTTCTGAAAGAAATTAGCATTAAATCAGTTGACTGAGTAAAGATTGCCCTCACCAAAGCAGATGGGCATCATTGAATCCACTGAGAGCCTAAATAGAACAAAAAAGGTAGAGAAAGGGTAAGTTTTCTCTCTGCTTGAGCTAGGACATCTAACTTTTCCTGCCCTTGGACATCAGAGATCCTGGTCCTCAGGCCTTTGGATTCAGACTGGGACTTATGCCATTGGCTCCCCTGGTTCTTAGGCCTTTGCATTTGGACTGCAAATATACCACCAATTTTCCTGGCTTTCCAGCATGAGATTTATCAGCCTCCAAAATCTCATGAACCAATTCTTATAATAAATCTCTTTTATATATCCATATCTGTACTATATCTATTTCCAATTGGTTCTGTTTCTCTGGAGAATCCTAATATACCATCAAAAACTCAGTTTTACCTATTTCCGGCTTGGCTTTTTCTGAGTTGACTTTATATTATTATCATTATTGTTATTATTATCATTATCATTGTTATTGTTATTTTCAGAGGTAGAATTTAGTGTCTCAACAGTTGTATATAACACCTAGTGCTCATTACATCATGTGTTGACTTCATTATTAAGCAACCTGTTCCCTCATGGTTGCAGGATGTATGTCAGGTAATCCTTAAATTATATGTTCTCCTCCTTGCAATCCATCAGAAAATATAAAATATCCCCAATAGCTATCAATTTCATATACTCACTTTAATTGGTTGTCTGGATTGTGTATCTGTTCCTCAGCCAATCATGAGGGCCAGAGGAAAGTACTGTGATTGACTTAGGACTGGCCAAATGCATCACTCCTTGGGACAAGGGTAAAACCATTTTTAATCAGGAACACAGGAGTAAAGGATAGGGAAGGGATGGTGATCTAGGGGAAAATCAGATTATTCTTACTTGTATTAGTTTCCTGAAATTGCTATAACAAATTACCACAACTTTGATTGCTTAAAACAAAACAAAAAATATTTGTTTACAGTTCTGGAGTCAGGTAGCCCAAAATTAGGCAGGACCGTACTCTCTTCAGGGCCTCTAATGAAGAATCTTCTAGGCTTTGCCTAGCTCCTGGTGACTCCAAGGGTTATTTGGCTGGTGATTACATCACTTCAATGTCTGCCTCTGTGGTAACATTGCCTTTTCTTGTCTGTTTCTCTCTAAACTCCCTTTGCCTTTTTCTTAAAAGGATACCTGTGTGTTTACTTAAGGCCCACCTGGATAATTTAGGTTAATCTCCTCATCTCACAATCCTTAATTTAATACACTTGCAAAGATCCTTTCCCTATCTTTCCAAATATGATAAAATTTATAACTTCTAGAGTTTAGAACTTAAAATCTTTGGGTGACTATCATTATAGCTACCAAAAATATGAAATCAGAGCTGGATGACCACAAACAATAAATGTTACCACATTCACCATATTTGGAAATGGAGACAATATGATAAGATGGTAAATAAGTAGGAGTTACCAGCCTTAGAATCTGAGCTGTGCCAAATTATAGTCTTTGTGTCCTGGGCCATTTACCTAACCTCTCTGAGCCTCAGTTTCTTATTAGTAAAATAACAGATATTAAAAATATCTCATACTCTTGGGTGGGGTGTAAATAAAATGCATATAAAAACAGCATATTACACAATACATAGTACTGAATGAATAAATAAATGGTAGCTAGTATTATTTGTTTAATATTTTTATATTTACATATCAGAAATAAAACACTCTTTTTTTAGTTTTCAGTGCCATTTGTTTCCCTAATTTTTTCCCTCCACAAATAGAAGTGATGTAATAGCATGCAAAGAGTGAACGACTGGGAAGTAGGAGCCCTGACTTCCCGCCATTGATGTGAAAACCAGAGACAAGTTACGTCCTCTCTGGATAGCACTCTATCTACAAATGGAGATAAATTTAGATCAGAGATTAGCAAATGATAGCCTATGGGCCAAATCCAGCCGCATCCATTCATTTAGTTTTTGTCTAAAAACCATTGCCTACAAAAGCAGAGCTGAGCAGTCCCTAGAGGGACTAGTCTAGACCACAAGGCCAAAAATATTTACTATCTGACCCTTTCAAGAAAAAAATTCCCAATCTTTAATTTAGGTGGTTACTTAGGACTTTCTGCCTTAAGTTACTGTAAATCCAAAAACTCATTTTTAACATTCTTTTGGACTAAATAAACCAACAGATAATGCTAATTTATCTGGATCATACACTGAATTATAGAGGTTTATAAGATAATACATTTATAAATCATACATTTCCAAACAAATTAATTGGTACTTGATAATTTAATTGGAGGAAGATAGGATCAAAACAAAAAGGAAACAGTTTCTTCTGCATAAATGAAAAGGTCCTCTCAAATGAGTAAATAACAAGAACATAGTCTGATTTTCTATTATGATTTTAGCCAAATTAAGACCCATTTGAAAAAGAAATGTTTTAAAATATAGTGTTATTTATTAGAAGTACACAAATAATGACAACACTTTACCCTTCTCTAGTTGCCTAGTAGAGGTCTGTTTTAAGGAATAGATAAGAATAATTAAAATTGGCATATCAAAATACCAATTAAGGAAGACTGGTCTCTACTGGTATTGATATTATACTAGATATCTATGACTATCTTGGAGTTTATGCATTGATAATGCCTTTCCCTTAAGATTGCCATTCTTTAGCAACTATGTGAAAAATGAAATTCAATAAATAAATAAATAAATAAATAAATAAATAAATAAATAATAAAGCAAAATGAAACGAAACAAAACAAAAACACCTTGCATCAAGTTTAATAAGCACTCCGTAAGGGATTGTCTTGCACCTGAGAGGAAGTGGTCTGAGTCTAGGGTGGCACATCCCTCTTCTCGCTATTGCCAGTCAGCCTCTTCTGTTTATCCTAGTGTGCCAAAAAATACAATTGTTTATCTGTGCCATGATGTGATTAACACCGGGAAGCACTCTAGAATTTGAATTGGGAAGAGAGATATATCAATGGGTGAAAATGTTTCAACTTTTAGAGATGTGGTGACACTTGATCATCTAC
Source organism: Procyon lotor (assembly GCA_028646535.1). Taxonomy (NCBI): domain Eukaryota; kingdom Metazoa; phylum Chordata; class Mammalia; order Carnivora; family Procyonidae; genus Procyon; species Procyon lotor. Next base: position 43,186,737 of record CM053607.1, on the reverse strand, counting down.
CCCTCCACTCCTAAAACTTCTAACAAATTGATAAGTACACTTCATTGTACTGAAGCAGAGGTCAATGAAGAAGCCAAATGAAGCAGAGGTCTCCACATTACTGTAAAGCAGAACTGGATAATGTGGCAGAGAGATACATAGATTCTATTATGCTTTTGAGAAACCTATTGCTAAAGTTACCTTCTTAGATTAATAGATTTCTGCGTGGAAAGGAGGAAATGAGTTGAAGGGAGGAAATCTACATTCAAAATTCTTTCCTAAGAATTGGAAGTCTCCTCCCTCCAGATGCACAAATGAAAGGGAACAAGCACATTTCCTAACAAATATATATAGAATAGTAACAAAACTTTTACCTAAAACCAGGAATTTGGAATACTAGCTCTTTACTAGTGTATTGCTAATTCTAGCATGTACCTTAACTGCTCTGAGCCTCAAGGGTTTCTATTATGTATAAATTAACATACCTTACTGTTAGAAGTTATTACATTATCATGTACATTTCCCTCTCTTCTAAAGTCAGTGATTAGGTAAAATGTGACTAATACTCAGTTCTTGGGAGGATCATGAACTTTGACTTAATTAGAAAAAATTAATTTATCTGAAACATCTTATTCTAAGAAACTATGATGGGCATTGGCATGGCCTTGTACCATCACATATCCTATTTTTTTCTCATGACTCCCTGTTTATAGATGGTACAATCATTACTGCCTATGAGATTAAACTTGCTTAAAATCTTATGTAGGAAATCTGATTTTTCTATTGATGAGGAAGTTTATTAGTGGAAAAAGCAATATCTTCTAATAGAAAAGACACTCCGGGAGCCAATTAAAAATAAACAAATGAACAATAATCTTGGGTCATAAATTAAAAGATATAGCCCCTCTCTAAATCTGCTAGTAATCTTGAGAGAATGTGCTAACTGCATTATCATTAAAGTTTTTATCCCAGGAAAATTGGTCCAATAAAAAATATTTTTGATTTTACAGAAACTTATTTTATTATGGGATAGTATAATCTCTGCAGCACAAAACAACTTCACAAATATATTTATGAACATATTGAAATGAAACAATTTATTTTCCATAATTATTTTTCATCCATTTTATAGTCATTTTTGTTAGTAAATACAGTTAAATTATAAAATGATATGAAAAATGATTTGTATAATGAACATTGAAAGCATTGTTCTTTTGACATAGGCTTATGTATAAAATTATTTGTCCTGGGAGTAAATTATAATATAAATTAATGTTAATAATTTATTTTAGCTCTATTCCTCCCGAATAATTACATTTGTATCATAATAGCAACTATCTTAAATTTAATGATGCTAAAAAATCATAACTGGCAGGAAACTAAAATCAATTTGTAGTTTTTCAGAAATGCTCACTAGAAACATAGATATCATCTGCATTAATAGAGCACTTTCTATTTGTACAATGCTTTTGTTTATTGGCTGTGCACAATTGTCATTTATGGCATCACAGCATTCCTCTTATGATCCACAAATTTCGAGATGTTTTGAAAGAAATTATTTTCTGATGTACTTTCTTTTGACAGGAGTACTACAGAGTCATGCATATATAAATGAAAGAAATTTTGATCCTATAAGATTAAGATGAAGAATAAATAATACAATGTGTCTACTGGAATTCTTGGAACAATGCAACTATTCAAATCCTACAGGTTTGCTATTGGTGATTAGAACAAAAAAAGGATCCATATTAAATTAGTAACAAAGGCTTCAAGGTAGAGACGGGTGTTTGAATTCATTCCATCTTTTGTTTAATTGGAGAAATTTTATTAGTCACCTCCTATATGCCAGACATTGCACTATATAGTAGAGATATAATGGCGAAAAAAATCCTGGCCTATAGTTTATAAATAGGGAAACTAATAAACTAGTAATTAGGAAAAAAAACTTTATTCAGTCCTATATACTATATTTATATTCTAGAAATCTCAAATTAAATGAGATTGATTATGTGAAATCACCTAATCTAGTAGTTAGGGTAGTCTATGCAATAGGAAAATTAAATTACAGTTGCAACTGTTCTATGATACAAACATCTCTTTTTGTAACTTAAAAGACAGAGATGTTAGGACCATACATAAGAAGTCTGCACTGCTCTTTTCCATTTTGTGCAGAGCTAAATATTTTTCTGACAACTGTAATATTATTTTGAAAACCTCATAAATTTCTTACTAGGTATATACTCAATATTTCTATAGCATGGAGAGAGCATTTAAAAAGGAATCAAAAAATAAAAAATGAATCAAGAATCTTTCCAGGGGTGTCTGGGTGGCTCAGTCAGTTAAACGTCTGCCTTCAGCTCAGGTCATCATCCCAGGATCCTGGGATGTGGCCCTGAGTCTGGCTCCTTGCTCGGCTGGAAGCCTGTTTCTCCCTCTCCCTCTACCTACTGCTTCCCCTGCTTGTGCTCTCTCTCTCTCCCTCCGTCAAATAAATAAAATCTTAAAAAAAAAATCTTTCCAACAAAATTTAAATACACAATTGGA
>CM053607.1:43171997-43184114 GCA_028646535.1 Procyon lotor | reverse complement strand
TTCCTTCCTTCCTTCCTTCCTTCCTTCCTTCCTTTCTTTCTTTCTTTCTTTCTTTCTTTCTTTCTTTCTTTCTTTCTTTCTTTCTTTCTTAGCATGAGAGTGAGAGCCAGGGGAGAAGCAGATGGAGAGGAACAAGCAGACTCAGTGTTGGTCCCAAAGCCCACAGTGGGGCGTGATCTCAGGACTCTGAGATCATGACTTGAGCTGAAATCAAGAGCTGGACGCTTAACTGACTGAGTTACCCAAGTGTCCCTTAAGTGATTGATATTATTATTATTAAGAATTTTGAAGCTTACTTTAAAATTTAATTTTAATTTAAGCTTACATTAAAATTCTTAAGATCTTAAACGTTCTGGAAAAGAAATGAAGAGTTCTACATTCTAATTCATGTGTTGGCATTAATTAACTCAATGAGATGCAATTGTCTCTTTTTATTATTAATTTTATACTTAATTTTACATTTTATAGTTAGTAAAAAGAATAAATCATAAGTGTGCAGTTCTTTAAGTTTTGACAAATGTATATACCAGTCTATCACACAAATAGAAATTCAGAATATTCCAACCTTCCCTAAATGTTGTCCCCTGCCCTATTCCATTCAGTAAACTTCAGACAATGGCTGATGTACTTTCTGTGATTATTGATCACCAATATAGATGACCAATTTTAGAATCAATTACATCTTTTTAATTTCTAGTTTGCTTTAAATTTTCATTATAAATGGTTACTGAATTTTATCAAAGGTGGGGTTTTTTTGCATTTAAGACAATCATATGATTTTTCTTTATTGTTCTTATGTTCTTATGTAATTCTTATGAATTACATCCACTGATTTTAAAAGTTATACCAAGTTTGTACTCTTGTGATAAACCCCAAAATTTAGTCCTGGTGTGTTATCATTTTTGATTTGTTATTAGATTTTGTTAATATTTCACCAAAGTGCTTCCGTTTATGTTAAGAAGGATCACTATCTAAAAATTTTATTTTCTTGCTTTGTTTGTCAGTTTTGGTATCAAACATACTATACAGTGGCTAACTGAACATAATAATGAAAAATAAAATTAAATTAAAAAAACCACAATATAATGGCCTCATAAAATAAGTTAGTCCATATTCCCTCCTTTGTTATTTTTGGAAGATTTATTATAAATTGGTGTTATTTGATCCTTAAGTGTTGATAGGATTCACCAGTAAAGCCATCTGGCCCTGGAGTTTTGGTGAAAGTTTTTTAGTAATTAGTTCACTGTTTTAATTAGGAGGTATTAAATTTTTCATTTCTTTTTGTGTTAGTTTTAATGAATGATGATTTTCAAGGAGTCTGTCCATTTCATCTAAGTATGAATTTATTGATGAATTTATTGATGAATCAATATAATGAATTTATTAGGCAAAGGTTTTTCATAATATCCCCTTATTATCCTTTTAATGTCTGTATACTTTGTAATGATGCTCCCTACTTCCTTCCTGATATTAATTTGTGTTTCTTTTTTTTCTCTGCAAAACTTTGCTATTGGTTGTATCAATATTATTAATTTTATTATTTATTTTCAAAGAAAACTTTTAGCTTTGTTAATTTTCTATATTGTTTGTTCTCTATTTAAATCTCTAACATTCTTATTTTTATTTGCTTTACTCTCTTCTGTTTGAGTTTAGTTGCTCATCTTTTTTTTAATCTTTGAGTTATTAGCTTATTTAAAATCTTTAATCTTTTTAAAAATATAAAGCTATAAATTTCCCACTCAACAGGATTTTTAAATTTATTCATTGTCTTTGAGTCAAAGACAATTTTTCTAATTTTCCTTATGATCTCTTCTCTGCTCCATGGACTACTGAGAAATGTGTCACTTAAGCTCAAAAATTTGGGTATTTTCTAGTTTTCTTGTTATTTTCAATTTCATTGCATCAGATGAGAAGATAGACTTTATGTTTTCAACCCTGAATCAAGTGATGCTTCATTTGTAGTGGAGTATATGGTCTATTTTGGTAAATGGTTTGTACATACCTGAAAAGAGTATGTATTCTGAAGTTGTTTCAGGTACTATTTAGCAATGCCAACTTGCTCACATTGGTTACTAGTGTTCTTCAATTTTTCTACATCCTTATATGATTTTTAGCTCTCTATTCTTAATTAAATTTTGAGGAAAATAATTTACCATTATAAAAGGTTTCTCTCTCTTTCTCTCTTTTTTTAAAGATTTTATTTATTTATTTATTTGACACAGAGAGAGAGAGATCACAAGTAGGCAGAGAGGCAGGCTGAGAGAGAGGGGGAAGCATGCTCCCTGCTGAGCAGAGAGCCCAATGCAGGGTTTGATCCCCATATAGATCATGACCTGATCCAAAGGTAGAGGCTTTAACTCACTGAGCCACCCAGTCTCCCCAGTGTTTCTCATTTGTATCTCTGGTAATATGTACTTTCTTAAAGGCTACTTTGCTATTAATATGGCTTTCTTGTGATTGTTTGCTTTGTCTCTCTTTTTCCATCCTTCCATTTTCAAATTATATATTTACATATAATTTTAGTGTGACTCACCACTAAAACCAGTCTGACAATCTCTTTCTTTAAACTGGAGTGTGTAGTCCATACGCAATGAATGCCATTACTGATAGACTATATTTAAGTTTATCTTCTGGCTCTTTATTTCCTCTATGTTCTGTGTTATATTTTGTTTCTTTCTTCCTCCTTTCCCACTGAGTACTTCATATTATTTCATTTTATCTCTTTAATCTACTACCTTCATTTCTTTGTTCAGTTTCTCAATGATTGCTTTAAAACATTAAATTCTGATTGTCTAACTTAATATTATACTTCAACATGTATAACTTAATCTACCCACTCCACTACTCTGATCATATATTTTATTTCTATGAATGTTATTATTACTTTAAACAGTCAATAGACACTTAAAGAAGTAAAGAAAAATGCAATTTTTCTTGTATACTCATATATTTACCAGTTGTCTTCATCTTTTCTTACATGTGGGTTTCCTTAGTGAATTATTTTTCTTCAGGCTGAATATATTTTATTAGCATTTTTAGGACAAATTATTTCCCAAAAAAAGTCAACTCCTCTTCCACTTATGAAAAATATTTAAGGAGGAGATCTAGAATTCTCAATTTTCTTACCACCTTCATATCCACCGGCACTCAGGAGATATCTTTCTATTATCTTCTGACTTTGATTTTTTTTCTTTCAACAAGAAGTAAGTCTTTATTCCTATTGTTCAATGGAAAACAATGGATTTTTCTTTTTCAAGCTGCTCTTTAACATTTTGTTCCTCATATTTTTCAACAGGCTGATTATAATGCACATAGGTGTGTTTTTCTTTGTTTTTTTCTTGCTTGGGGTTTCCGGAGATTTTTGGTTCTGTGACTTGATATCTTTTTTATCAATTTTGACTATAATTTTTACTATTATTTCATATATGTAAATATTTGTTTCCATCACTATTCCCTTTCTCTCCTCTGCTTAAGGGACCACAATTATATGTTACCATTTGGTATCGTGTGTTTCTATTTCTGTTGTTTTACTTTTATTTTTGTATCTAATTTTTCCTCTCTCATATCTTCTATTTTTGAACTATATACTGGACATTGTGGATATGCTGTAGAAAATTTGGATTATACTATCTTCTCTTAAAGAATGTTGTGTTTCGGGGCGCCTGGGTGGCTCAGTCGTTAAGCGTCTGCCTTTGGCCCAGGTCAGATCCCAGCGTCCTGGGATCGAGCCCCGCATCGGGCTCCCTGCTCCGCGGGAAGCCTGCTTCTCCCGCTGCCATTCCCTCTGCTTGTGTCCCCTCTCTCGCTGTGTTTCTCGCTGTCAAATAAATAAAATCTTTAAAAAAAAAAAAAAGAATGTTGTGTTTCATTCTAGTAGGGAATTAGAAAACAGGCAGATTGACTTGATCTGATTTAAGCTTTGTGGGCCCCTTAAGAACTTTGGTTTTCCTCTTAGGGTTAGGGTTAACCTGGACCTTCCTCTTAAGGCATGGTTCTTCTGGGATCTCATTGGAAATTTCAAGATGTTTCCCAGGGCCCTCTAACTTGATGGGAGGTGAATTCCAAACGTTTCTCTACCACTTGGTTGCTGAAATTTCTGCTCAAGTCTTTATTCTCCCAGCTGCAGCTTTTTTCTGGGTTCTTTTATATCACCTTGCACATGCAGAGTTTAGGCATCAGCTGATATTTGTCAAGTTGTATATAATTTTGATGCTTTCCTCTCTGTGGTGTCTGCCTTTGAAGAATGTTCCCCTCAATTTCCAGTCATTCTGGTAGCTCCAAACTCCAACCTCTGTGTCTTCATCACAGTAAAAATGATGATTTCCACTTCAAGGTCTATTCGTTCTTTGCTGTTGGACACTGGAGAGTGCCCAAGGGGAAAACCTACATAATTGCAAAACTTGCACAGTTTGCTTCCCTTCCTTTAAAGATTTTTTCTTTTCTTTTCTACCTCTTTTGGTTCTTTCCAGAGCTTTACAGTTGTTTTGTGACAATTGTTTTCATATTTGTCCAAAGTTTATCATTGTTATTAGCATATTGAATAATGTGAATCAAGCTACTCCATCCTTAGTGAAACTAGAACTTTTGAGTATTAATTTTAAAAATTGATAACATTAGTTGAACACTTTTTTAAAGTTTTTATTCAAATTCCAGTTATTTAACATAGAGTGTAACATTACTTTCAGGTGTACAATTTAGTGATTCAACACACACAGTTGAGCACTTTTTATAAAAGTCAGGTACTATATTTTGCATGCATTTTTAAGTTTTAATTATCAGAAAAGTTTATAAGGTATTTGGTAATTTCATTCCAATATTAGATAAGAAATCTGTAACAAAGACAATGAAGGTAACTTCCACAAAGCACGTAACTAGTAGGAGGCAGCACTGGGTTTTAAAAGTAGGATATCTGGCTTTGATTTTAATGACTATTATATATTTCATCTTCAAACTGGTCCTTTGCTTTAATACTAGAAAGTGATTGAAATTTTATCTAGGTTATTATTTCCTCAACTCAAACATAATTTTTTTCTGTGAGATTTTCTATGAGATATTTCCTTTGGCTCTGATAAAGTATCTTGTAACCAAATTTTGTATCACTGGAGCCAGGATGTCTCTTTTGTGACTTATTCATATCCAGTGACTTACCAGACTATTGCAATCTCTGAAATATACATTTAAATCCTTTTGAATTGTGCATTTCCCCAAGGCATGTTGGTCTAAAGTGGCTATTAACTGAGCTTACCCATGAATTGGTATTCTCAAATAACCTCATACTACTAAAAGCACATTTTCAACTGGTTCAAGTAGAATATATGGTGTGCTTAATTGACTTACCTTCATGTTTATCATATTTCTAACATCTCTATATTGTTTCATAGAACAAAAGATTTTTGGACTCTGAAAAGCATGGTTGAAGCTTTTACTATGTATGTAAAAAATGCAGGGTCACACGAAGTATTGTGGTATCATCTAATGTCACACAGCTATTTAGCTGCAGATATAGAACCCAAGTAACAATTTCATCTCTCTTTGTAATTAAAAATAAAAAACAGAACAACCATTCTTATATTCAAAAAGAGAAAGTAAGTATAACAAAGAGCATTTATTCTAAAAGTGGTAGAAATCCTTTGTCCTTGTCCATTTAACCTCTGAAATAGTATAATTAATTGATTGGGCTTCCACAAAATAGCTCTTGTGGATCAAATCAATCTATATTAAATATCATCATATCATTCAATTTTCCCTTGGTATACTGTATCCTTAAAACCTGTAATTGATTTCCTTTATTAGGAAATTTCATATTATTTCAATTGCCCAAGTCAATCATTTTTGGGCAAGTATTTTAGAGACATGCATAATCAAACCCAATAATGTATGACTAAATAGTAATAACCTATCAGTGCTATATTAAGGAAAATGGGAGAAATCACCAAAATTCTCACAAGATCCCTTTGGGAGTGCCATAGCTCTTTCAGTGAGTTGCACCAACTGGATGTTAACCACACCCAATATATTCTTTCCAAGTCCTATATTCATAACTTCTTAGGTACACTATAGTTTATGTTTAATCCTAATAGCATTATAAGCATACATCCTTGTTCTCAAAATTGGCATGGGTAACATCAAGAAATCATAATGCCTACTCCTTTAGAGTATAAATCCTTGTTATTTCACTTTTGTGAAATGGAAATAATTTGACCCAGAAAGATCAAGTGACTTTCTCAGTTAAGCAGCTTCTGAAATTTAAATTGAAATCCTGATTACCTTCCAAACAGGACACCAGCCCTCTATGAGACATTTTATCTCCATCAATATGTATATGTCAGCATGGACAAGAATTTATAAGCTATACTGAGACAATGCTAAGTCTGATAAGGTATATTTTCCAGAGGGTTATCTACTGGTAACTGGTGCAGTTGGATGAGAGAGGACATACTTTTTTTTCCAGTAAAGAAGTGTGGGAGAAACTGGATTAAATAAAGTGAAGCATGTTTCTTTAGTGTTGGGCTTATCTGAAGTTTTCATAAGCTAATACGCTTGTATATCTCTAAAAGGAGAATAGAAACATTTCTCAACACAATTGATCAAAAGATTTTTCTTATTTTCCAAAGACTATCTATTCTAATAAATATCTGGTAGAATAATTTAGTTTTTAAAAGATTTTATTCATTTATTTGAGAGAGAGGGAGCTTGAGAGAGCACAAGCAGAGGGATGCAGCAGAGGGAAAGGGAGAAGCAGACTCCTGGTGGAGAAGGGAGACCAATGTGGGGCTCAATCTCATGACCCTGAGATGCTGCCCTGAGCCAAAGGCAGCCATTTAACCAACTGAGCCACCAGGCACCCCTCTAACTGAATAATTTGAAAAATTCTTCTCTAGATGTTTTGGTGACACAATCCTCAGAACATTGTGGCCACTTAATAAAATTTTATTGAAAGGAGGAATGGACATTAAAATTGTATGTACATTCATAATAATTTATACCAAAGTCCATCCATTATCAAGTTCTGGTTCAGATAATGACACTAAGGGCCATCTTGTGGGAAAAGAAGGTAGTTTATCTTCATGATGGTGACCTCAGTGGATGGATATATTCCAAAGACTTCTAATTGCACTCTATATACTGATGGGGAACCATCATTCTTAATCTCATTTAACTGCTATGTCATTTAAAGTGACTGTCTTTTAAAAAGATTAATAGAATCTATTATTGTATGTGAAAATTTAACTGAGTTTAAACAGCTACAGAAACAAGATCACCTGGGAAAATTGCCATATTGTTTTCAGAAGAGAAGTTTGTGAACTGACAGCCCTTTTTAAGTCTCCTCCAGCTAGAGAGTGACTCAAAAAGGAAGTAGATTTGTCAACTTTAACTTTCCTGGAAACATTGACTTTACTTTCCAATGGAATAAGGTATTATATTAAAATATGTTAGGGAATAAAAAAGCTCAATCAGTAGCAATGGTTTTTTTCTAAATTTATTTACAAGACGAAAAAAATTCATCTGGCCACTGAATTCATTATAGATTTTAGTATATTTTTGTACTATGTATCACCTTATTTATTTATAATATTTACTTATTTAATTATATTTATGTTTTTGTTTTAGTTATAGCCTTGTAAATAAGAATCAAAACAAGAATTAGTTTACCTATTGGCATTTTCCAATTCAATAATTACTGAATGAATATGCTGCAAAAAATCAAAAATAAAATCCCTACTCTGGGATCATGACCTGAGCCAAAGGCAGATGTTTAACTGACTAAGCCACCCAAACATCACAGTAAGCCAATCTTAGACAAGACAAAGCACATTAAAGTTTCCAAAATAGGGAGAAACTACATTCCACTTTATGGACATCAGAAAGGTATCACTTAACAAGTACCACTTCTTCCATGTCTGTTCTGAGTCTCCATAACTGAAGAATCTCTGTGCATTTGAGCAAAGTATAAATTGCATGAATGGAGAAATGGAAGAGAAGATATAGTGGGCCCAGAACATAAAGCCTTGTGACTGGTGATTTTTATTAAGTAGTAAAATAACACTGATGTTTTTAAATAAAAAGAAATAGCATAATCAGGTTGATCTGGAACCATTGTTTGTGAAAGGGAAATGGAGAGAAGATAAACTAGAAGCAGGGAAGTAAGTGCAGTGATTCAAGCAGTCTTCAACTTATAAACTGAAAGTAATAACTGAACAAAAGAGTTGTACAAGAGGTATTATAAAGTGGAAATGACAAGATAGAGTAATTAATAACAGTGGAGAGAGATGGGCAACTTAAAACAAAAAAAACAACTTTAGTTTTCAAGCCTGATGAAAAGAAAATCATCATGTCATATACCAAAATAAGAACTAGAGGGAAGAAAACCAATTTGTACAGAGCAGACAATGAGTTCAGGTTTAATGATTGTTTTTGACAGGTTGGTGATACTTTCAGTGTATTTATTTATTTAGCTATTTATTTATTTATTTGACAGAGAGAGAGACACAGCTAGAGAGGGAACACAAGCAGGGGGGAGTGGGAGAGGAAGAAGCAGACTTCCCGCTGAGCAGGGAGCCTGATGTGGGGCTCCATCCCAGAACCCTGGGATCATGACCTGAGCTGACGGCAGATGCTTAACAACTGAGCCACCCAGGCACTCTTCCAGATGCAATTTTTGAGAAAGAAGTTGGAAATGTGGGACAAGAATTATACAAAGCAAAGGTAAGAGCTAATAACTAGTATGGCATGGGCAATGAAAAATAAAGTGTGTGCACTGGGCAATCAGAACAGTTGCTGGCAGTAACTACTAGCTGGGATTCATGAAAAACACTGGAAGATCTACCCTGCATGGATGGAAAATAGTTGAATCCATCCAGTGAGAAAAGATGGAGCAAAGTATTTTGGGAGAACGCTTTGGGGAATATTTATATAAAAGGCTGCTGGAAGTGGAGCCAAACAAATGTCCAGAGAGGAAACTGTTGGAAGAGGAGGAAATAAAATTCAACAGACATAGTCAATGCTTTTAGCTGCTGTGTATATACATTCTAGCAGACTGATAATTCATTGTGTCTCATTCTTTACTCGTTTCATATATGGAACTGGTCAAGCTACACTGGAAGAATCTAAAGAAAGATAACTTATACTCTATCTCAGTATTCCTTATTGCATTTTAGATCCTCCTGGATATAGGTTTAAATTTTGAATTAACAAAGTTTGCAAATCACTTTAACACAGTATATCATTTGAGTTACACAATAATGTGGGATAAACTAGACAAACGCAACAGATCCCATTTTACAGATAAAGCTCAAGGAGGTTAAGTGATTTGGCCGATGTCTTTGATTAGTGGAGGATTTGGGACTTCATCATGGATCTACTAGTTCATGTTAAATGTCCTTTTCTAAATATCTTACTGGTTTACATCCTACTCTTATTTCTCTGAATTCCTCAGGTAATCAAAATTTTCCTTGTGCCTACCCTATGGCCATATTTATAGTCCTTCACCAAATATGGCAGTAAATATCCCACCTGTCATCCTGTAAAGTAGACAATTTTTCCAGGAAGTTAAGCCTCTCCTTTCTTCCCTCTGAAATGTATTAAGTTTGAATAACCTTCTAGGATAATAGGTTTTTCTTATTTTTTTTGTTTTTGTTTTATTGTATTTATTTTTTATCATAGTTTACATAAGAGGTATCCAATCCCTTTGCCCATTAGTGGATAACAGAAAATATATATATCAGCATCAAAATCAAATAAACACATCTGCCAGGATACTAGAGTGCTTCAGCTGGAGTATCCAAAAAGGCACTGATGATTAAAATTGCCCTCAAACAACATTTTAATGAACTTAAGCTAGAAGACCTTTCTGAATTCTCAGCTCTTCCCTTTGATTACTGTGCTAGGCTCTTCTCTGAAGACTATCAAATGCATTTGGATTAATCTTGTATTGTAGGAAGCATATCTCTTTCAGCTTAGGTAACACCATCAAATCGTACCTGAAAATAGACTTCACGTTGAGTTCAAAAAGACTGAAAGGACAACTATACTGTCATTGACCCACTGCATCTTCAGAAGTCTACTATTCTCTAAGACAACATTTCACATTTTTTAGTTTAAGTCAGCATTTCTTTGGTAGGCTCAATGAGCTTGAAAGTTAAACATTTTAGAATCAGATTTAGAAAATAAATATTTAAACATATTTTGCTTTCTTTGTATACCCACAGGCTTATTTATAGTATTATAAATGTCACATATACATATGTTTTCATGCGGTGGTTGATGTTTACTGCACATACCTCCATAAAATGCAGCACCATAAAATGGAAGTCTAACACATTTGCTGAGTCACCATTTTGATTTTCTGATTTAGTGTCTGAATATACTATATCTAACAAAACATTTTTTTATGTAACCCCAGACTGATAAGCAAGAAGGATTATTATAGACGCTCTAGATCATTTCACAATTATAGAATTTTTTATTTGGAAGGCAACAGAGGTCATTAATGTCATTTTATTCATAAGAAAACTGAAGTCTTGAGATTAATCTTGAAATTCCTGTGGCAGAACTAAGATTGGGACCTCATTTCATCCAATCCTGAGACCAATGCTCTATTAATAAAAATTGGTTTTAAAAGATGGAGTCATATGACTTATCCATCTTTAAATTAGATACTGGAGATTTGTTTTCTGGAAAAAATGGGTCTATGATTATCTTTCAAGCAAGAATTTGGTTATTAAAATATCAAATCGCTTTTACTGTCATTCTAGCAGTTAAATTCATTGAACATTTATTTTGTGCCAAAAATTTCTCTAAGGACTCGTTTTATTGTCATAAAAATCCTAAGGGGTTATACTATTACGATAGAACAAAAGCCCAGAGAATTCAATTTCCCAGAATCTCACAGCTGGTGTTGAGAACTCAGGATTCAAACAAGCTCATCTGTTTTAAAGGCACTCCTTTTAAGTACTACAGTATAAAAACACTAATAAGGGGGAGCCTGAGTGGCTCAGTGGGCTAAACATCTGCCTTTGGCTCAGGTCATGATCTAGGATTCTGGGATTGAGCCCCGCATCTCTGCTGAGCAGAGAACCTTCTTCCCCCTCTCTCTCTCTGTCTGCCTTTCTGCCTACTTGTGGTCTCTCTTTCTCTCTTTGTCAAATAAATAAATAAAATCTTTAAAAAAAATAAAAGCACTAATAGGTATGCCCACTTAAAATTTCAAGATTCCAGTAAATTTGAATGTTTACAAAGAGGTGTTCTCACAGAAAACATGCATAAATAATATAGATCACAAAATAACACTGGAGTAAAATTCATTATTGTTTATATATTCATGAGACAGTGTTGTTGTAAGAATTAAATGAGATAAATTAAATGAGATAATTCCTTATTATTTAAATACATTAGGTCTGTTAGGCTCTTCTCTTGACTACTCACCTATAATTAAAAAAAAAAAAGAAAGAAAGAACACAGAGTCATAAAACTAAGGATTGGACAGGAGCATAAACAGCCAAAAAATGAGGTTTAAGGACTGGTCACTTTTGTAAAAATTTAGTGGTTGGCATGCTTGCTTCATAAAAGTTACATCTCCTGTCTATGACTGGAAGCAAGTATTTTTTTCCTTTACCTGAATGTCTCTTTTTCTCTCTGTCTCTTTCACCTTTATTTATGTTTCAAGGCCTGTTCAAACAACTTCTATGCAGCCTTCCCTAACATCTCCACCCACCCTCAGACGTGCTTGTCCCAGACAGAAAAAATAATAAATTTTACCTCCTCCATTTTCATATAGCACTTCACTTACACTTCTACTACAGAACACATAACAGTAAATTTTTATTGGCTTATACATTTTTCCATGCAGTAGACTATAAACCTCCCAAGTGTCTTATTTCACTCTGATTATTCAATCCCTGGCATAGTACTTTCCACAGAATAGTTGTTCATGTTCAACTTCTTTGGATGAATTAATTAAGTAGAATTTTATATTTAACAGAACAGAATTATTTCTGCATTGTTCTAACTGCAATTACTAACTGTCTTTGGTACAACATCTGTTCCTGGCTTTAATCCATGCTGATCAGAATTCCAGACACATGTGTGTAATCTAAGTCTAAGTCAATCTGAAGAATT
>CM053607.1:43153113-43171497 GCA_028646535.1 Procyon lotor | reverse complement strand
ACTCTTTTTTTTTTTTTTTTTCTTATCTGCTATACTTTCTTCTTCTCTCCCACTCTGGTCACTTGGTAAGTAAGTCTATTATTGTTCTGTTTATCAGTTTCTTAGGGTTGCCATAACAAAGTACCACAAACTGGGTGTTTTAAAACAGTAGAAATGTATTACAGAAGCTAGAAGTCCAAAACTAAGGTGTCAGCAGGGTAGATTCCATCTGAAGGCTGTAGGGAAAAAGCTACCATATCTTCTTTTCTCTTTTCTTCTGGTGGTTTGTTGGCAATACTTAGCCTTCCCTGGCTAATATCTCCCTCCACTTTACATGTTTTTTTCCTGTCTGTGTGGCTGTGTCCAAACTGCCCTTAATGAGAATACCATTCATACTGGATTAGGAGCCCATTCTCTTCTAGAATGACCTCATCCTAACTATATCTGTGACAATTCTATATCCAAATAAGGCTTCATTCAGGGGTTAGGACTCCAACATATCAGTACATCCTGTAACACTCTAGCATTCAGCAATGTCCTCATTTTCAAGAAAATTTTAGAAAGTTATGGACCATCATATTTAATGAAATAATGCTAAAGAATAAGAGTTTTATTAGAACAAGTTTAGTAGTCTAGGTCTGTTAATGTGGTTTTAACAAAATTTTTAAAAAGAAGAAGAAAGTTAAATGGATCCAATGACAAGTGACGTATTATGAAGGTTACAGCTGACTCATCCTGATTACCACAATATACACACACATACAGAGTTTCAGAAACCTTAAAATTAGAACTTACTGGCTCAGCTAACACTGCCTGAATTTGTTTCACCTGTGGAAATTTTCTAGACCTGATTTTATTTTAATTTGCAGTTTGAAAGTGCTAAGTCTAAAGTATGAAGAATGCTTTATTTCCCTATTTCTAAGTAAAAGTGAAACAGGTGACTTTTAGAAATGATTTCTGAGAACAGGAGTAGAAATAAAACTAAATGCATAAAGTGTAGATCTAGCCAGAAAGGTCATACACACACAAAAAATATTTACATTTAATAGATGAAGAACATGGGAAGAAAATTTATCAGATAGGGTATGGCAACAAATTAGATTCTACAGTCAGAGTGATTGTCATTTTGAATGAAAGAAGAAAATTAATAATTGGAGTGAAGGTCTGCATCTTCTTTTTTATAAATGTGCACTTCATTTTCTAAAATGAGTGTTTGATTAAAGCAAGGAAAATTGTGATCCAACCCAGAGACCTTTCCTGATGAGGACCTGGAATGACTTATCTTTCTTGGACAATTTCCCAAAGAAGGAAATGCCAGGAGAATTTAAAACAAGTAGTTGGGTTCAGCTGATTTTTCCTTCCTTCTGTGAACCTTATGATTAGGATTTTTAATAGATGTTTCTACCTGCAATTCACTGAGTATAAGAAAATTGCTTCAAGAAATAAACAAATTCAAATTCCTTCATGAAACTACTACTAGGGTTTATATAGCCACTGAAAGTGGTGATTTGCGGAAGACCAGACTGAAATGGTTTTCATTAACAGGTGAAAAATCATATCAATGATATTCTCCATCATGTGCTTTGGCATCACAATTCTTCATCTGAACAGGCTGAGAGTGTCAGAAATCGGTCTCATCTGCTGTAAGCTATGTATTTAGTGACTCTGTGCCACATGAATCACATACATATCATGAAAATTAAAACTAAAACATGCCTATTAAAATACCTGACAATGGTGTCAGTAAGTTCATTGATACTGTCATTTATAAAGATGTTTAACAAATAATGAAACAGGAAGAGAGGGTCACAGAAATATATGAATTTAACTAGCATTTAGTAAGCAGAATATATCTGAGAGTACTCTGTCAGCAATGATGAAAAATCAAAGATAAATGAAACCAAATCCCTGATTATAGCATAAAAGGCAAAAAGCTGAATTCCCTCCTTCCCTTTGGTTACAGTCTAATGTTTCTAATATATTCTAATATTTCCCTCTTGAAATATTCTAATCTTCAATGAATCATTCAATAAGCTTTAGAAAACAAATATTCACATAGAATCTAAATCCCAACAAAATATATGGCATTTCCATCACCTCTGAAAAGTTCCTCATGCTCCTTAGTATTAAGTTCCATCTCTGTCACTCTCAGAGACAACCCACATTTTGATTATTTTTCACCAAGATTAATTTTACCTACTTTAGAATTTTAGATAAATGAAATCTTATGGCATGTACCCTTTTGGATTAGTCTTTTAGTCAGCATTTTATTTTTGAGATTCATCCAGATTTTTGCGTGTATCTGTCCCTTATTTTGTTTGTTTGTTTTGTTTGTTTTATTAACATATAATGTATTATTTATTTCAGGGGTACAGGTCTGTGAATCATCAGTCTTACATAACTCACAGCACTCACCATAGCACATACCCTCCCCAATGTCCCTCACCCAGCTACCCTATCCCTCCCCTCCAGCAAACCTCAGTTTGTTTCCTGAGATAAAGAGTTTCTTATGGTTTGTCTCCTTCTCTGGTTTCATCTTGTTTCACTTTTCCCTCCCTTCCTATATGGTTTTCTCTCTTGTTTCTCAAATTCCTCATATCAGTGAGATCATATGATAAGTGTCTTTCTCAGTCCCTTACTTTTTAATGTTAACTACTATACCGTTATACCTTTACCAGTTTTGTACAAACATGTGTGTGGGGGGGGTGACTTAATCATTCTCCTCTTGATGGATACTTAGATTGTTTTCTGGTTTTGGCTATTATGAATAAAGATACCATGAATATTCTTGTGCAAGTTTTTTCATAGAATATATGATCATTTCTCTTGGGTAAATATTCAGAAGCAGAATTGATGTATATAGTAGACCTTTGTTTAGTTTTATATGAAATTGCCATATATTTCTCCAAAGTTGTGGTAGCATTTTACTCTCATACTATAATGTATGAGAGTTCTAGTTGCTCCAAATTTTCACCAACACTTGGAGTTTTCCATCTTTTTTCAACTTTAGCCATTCTTACAGATGTGTAGCAGGATCTCAGAGATTTAATTTAAATTTCTCTGATAACTAATGATGTTAAGCACATCTTCATGTGGTTAATGACAATTCATACATTCATATCTTTTGTCTATTTTTAATTCAGTAATCTTTTTGTTACTGAGTTTTAGGGGTTCTTTCTATATTATAAATGTTCTTTCAAGTATATATTTTGTCAGTATTTTCTTCCACTCTGTAGCTTGCTTTTTTATTTTCTTAACTGTGTCTGGTTTTGCTGAATTTTTAAGAATTTAGGGATTCCCTGGGTTATTTATTGTTATTAATTTCTAATTCAATTCCATGATTGTTAGATAATATAGTCATTAGGATTTTTGTGAATGTGGCATGCACACTTAAAAAGAATATATATCCTGAAGCTCTTGGGTGTAGAGTTCTTTACATGTTAGTTAAGTCAAAGTGTTCCATAGCGCTGTTGAGTCTTCTTGTCTTTTTACTGATTCTTTTGACTCATTTTTTTTAAAATTACCAACAGGGAGTGTTAAATCTCCAAATATATTTGTCTATTTATCTCTTTTAATTCTGCAAATTTTGCTTCAGATATTTTGATACTTTGCTATTATGTGCACACATATTAGGATTATTATGTCTTGCCAATAAATTGGCCCTTACATCATTTAAAATGTCTTGCTTCATTGATGGTAATGCACTGTAATGAGGTCCACTTTATCTGATATTAATACAGTCTAGTCTTCCATTCTTTTATTTTCAACTGACCCAAGTTTTCATATCTTATATATGATTCTTGTAGGAAACATAAAGTGCTGCCTATTTTTTTTAATTCAGCCTGATAACCTATGTTTTTAATGGGCATGTTCAATCCGTTTACACTTACGTTTCCAGGTTATTTTTATTTTTGTTAATCTCATAGGTATAAATAAGAATCTTTCACTGGTCTTAATTTCCAGTTCTTTGATTAATAATGAGGATAAGTATGTATTAGTTCTCTAAGGCATCCATAACAAAATATCACAGACTGGTTGGCTTAAACAACAATAATGAAATTTATTTCTTCACAGTTCTGGAGATTAGAAGTCCAAGATTAAGTTTTGGTAGGGTTGGTTTCTTCTGAGAGCCTCTCTTCTTGACTTGTAGATGGCCATCTTTTTCTGGTCTCTTCACATGGTCTTCCCTCTGTTCCTGTTTGTGTCTGAATTTCCTCTTACAAAGACACCAGTCACATTGGATTAGAGCTCGCCCATATGACTTTATTTTACCTTGATAACCTCTTTAAAGGTCCTATCTTCAAATAAAGTCACATTCTGAGGTAATAGGGATTAGGACTTCAACATATGAATTCTGGGGGCCACAGTTTGGCCCATAACAGCATCTTTTTATATGGTATAGTTATTTATATATTTTATTCTCTGGGCCATCCATCTACATTTAATATAATTATTGATATGGTTGAATTTTGCTGCTTGTTTTCTGTTCATCCCATCCTTTGTTTTTCTCCCTCTCCCTCTTTTCATTCCTTCTTTTGTCTTTAATACTAGCTACAATTCTATCTTAATTTCTCTACTGGCTTTTTAGCGATTCCTCTTTTTATTATTATTTTTAGTGCTTCCTCTAGATATTACAATTTATATTTTTAACATTTCATAATCTAATTAGAGTTAATACTGTACTAGATTATGTAAAATGAAAGATCCATGCATCATATAACTTTATTTCCCACTTTTATGATACAGTTGTCCTATACTTTATGTCTAAATGTGTTATACAGCCCACAATACAATGCTATACTTCCAATTTAAACAATATCTAAATTTTAAGCAATTAGGAGAAATATAAAATATAGTGTTTTGAACTTACTTAATTAACATTTAGAAGGATTTTAATCTTTTCTGAACAGTCAAGTTTCATTTAGAATTATTTCTCTTCAGCCAGAATTATTTCTCTTTAGCATTTTTTCTTATGCAGATCTGCAGCTAACGAATATATAAAAATATATTTATTTCAATATGCAGTTATTTGTCCTTCATTCTGGAGTGATATTTTTCTTGGATATAAATTTCTGGGTGACAAGTTTTTCTTTCCTTCCGCACTTTAAATACACTGTTTCTCTGTCTTCTTAACAGCCTTCCTTGTTCTGATGAGACTTCAGCAATAATTTGTAACATTGTTATTCTTGTATATAATGTTATTTTTTTCTATACCTTAAAGATTTTCTTTTTATCTTTGTTTTTCAGCAATTCGACAATGATGTGTGAAGTGTGGTTTTTGTTATAGTTATCCTTGAAATTTGCTAAGATTCTTGAAACAGGTAATTTCTGTCTTTCAAAAAATTTAGGAGATATTTCTTCTGTTCCGTTCTCTCTTTTCTCTCCCTCTAAGGGTCCAATACACATATATTAAACATTTAGCTATTACTCCACAAATGTCTGAGTCCTTAATCATAATTCTACAACCCTTGTCTCTTCTGTTTTTCAACTTGAATAATGTCTATTGATCTATCTTCACTGACTTTCTCTGTCCTTAAATATGCTGTTAAATGTATCCAGTGAATTTTTTTACTTCAAATACTGTATTTTTTAGTCCTCAAATTTCCATTTGATTCTTTTATAATTTCTATCATTCTTATGAGATCTGCTATCTTGTTATTCTTTATGTTCTTATCTCCCTTTACATCTATAGTTCCAATATCTACTTTAAAATCTTCACTAATTCCAAATTCTGGGTCATCTTGGGTCTTGAATGTCTTTTCTCTTGAATATGGGGCATGTTTTCCAGTTTCTTCATATATTGCACATTGGATTTTATCCTAAACATTGTCAATGATTTGTTGTAAAGACTCTGTATTCTATTATGCTCTTCTCAAGAGTGTTTGATTTGTTTTTATTAGGCTCCTAAGTTCCTTAACCTAAACTCCACACACTGCCCTTGTGTCTGAAATCTCTATTCAATTATTTCAGCCTACTTAATAAGATTGGAGTTTATTCCACACATGCATAGTTCATGGTTAGCTAGGTAGTTAGCTGAAGTTTATATGCAGTATAACATATAGTAAAGCTCAATAAATCTTCTGAAATTAATAAATAAATGAAACTAAATCATATATGAGGCATTGGAATTAAGCAGACCTTAATCCAAATTTATCCTCTGCATGTTTCTGTTATTTGATCTTGAGAAAGTCTCTTAGTGTCTCTGAGTTAGGTTTTCTCCACCTTAAAATGAAGAGAATTATAGCTACTTCTCAAGCTTGAGTTAGACAGTGAGTTAATTAGTTAATGTTTGGCACATCTGCATGTGAGGGCTCTCATTATTATTTGAAGTTTGGGAAAAGTTTCATGAGAAGAGTGTATTGTTGATGGGTTCAAAGGAGGCAGCAATCATTTTCTTTTGGAAGAGAAACTTTCTGGAGGAATTTAGTATTTGAAGTAGGCCTTGAGGGATAAATGTTATTTAATTCAAAGTATTTGCTCTAGTGTTTCACATTTATATATTGTGTCCTTATTCATCTGTATAAGTATATATGTGTATATATTTATATTTTCTAAGATGTATCTATAAATCTCTATATATGTATGTACATATATGTATATATACAGATCTATGAATATAGATAGCATACATACAGATGTATATATATACACAGAAAGATCTATAGATACAGGTGCAGATATGAATATAGATTAGATATATCTATGGGTATATAGATATTTATTTCAATATATAGAAAAATAAATATATATATATACAAATACACATTTAAGAATACAAATAATCAAAATGTTATTTAAAAATAGGTCAAAAATGAAGTAAAAAAAGTCCTTGAATCCTAACACTTTTGCAAAGCTAAGATGATGAATAATGAAATGTATGAGTTCAAAGCACTTACCAGAATTATTATACTCCCTCTGTCAGAGATGTGCTAAAATTGGAATTAGCATCATGTCTGACACTTGAAATTTGGATACAAACTTCCTTATTCAGGAGAATTACAAAATGTGTGCCTCTGAACTGAGTTTTTGTTATCTTTGTAGCTAATCTTTGTGGTTTCAGATGATATTTGAAATTCTACTTAGTGTTGCAAGAGAAATGGGTTACATAAAATATTCAGGACTTCCTCCTCTGACACGTTAGACTAAACCTTGACAAGGGTCTTGATGGTCTGGTATACTAATATAAAATAAAGTTGATCATTTTAAGTCAGTGAGACCCAATGACCCAGAAACTAGTATCTCGGAGTTCTGAGTTCTAGTCCTAGCTCAGCTACTTGCTCCGTAGACTTACCCAAGTAAAGCAATATCCCTTGCTCATTCCCTCCTGGTTAAAATCAAGGAAGATGGAGGTGGGAAACCTCTCATTTTGCTCTTCCAGATAAGACTTACAAAAATGAATCTGGTGAAGCATCTACAAAAAGAATAGGCACTATCATGCTGAAATTTACTTAAATAATACAGAACTTTCGGAATTTTTTTTATTGTACCACATTTAATAACAGAAGGCTAAGAAATTACTTGTGACCACATAATTTTTAAACACTGTGTGACTATAAAAAGGAATATTAAATAATTAATTATTAATAAGTTTATTAAAATAGAACTTTAAAATTATCATCAATAATGAGGAGTAAACTGTGGTTTTGAAGTTGAAAGAAATCTAAACTTATTCACATGGTAAAATTGTATACTTTCAAAAATACAACTTTTCAAATATACAATGCATTTGCTTTTATACATCTGTCCAATTTTTTTTTTTAAGATTTTTATTTATTTGACAGAGAGGAGAGAAATCACAAGTAGGCAGAGAGGCAGGTGGTAGTGGGGGTGGGGGGAAGCAGGCTCCTCACTGAGCAGAGAGCCCAATGCCGGGCTCTATCCCAGGACCCTGAGATCATGGCCTGAGCCGAAGGCATAGGCTTTAATCCACTGAGCCACCCAGGTGTCCCCATCTGTCCAATTTTTTTGACAATTTAAATTTGTTTCTTTTTGATAATATCTCATTTTGGGAAATTTCAAGAAGATACTTAAGGATCATAAATAAACTCAAAGAATTTTCATTTGGTTTGAGTTACTTTCTTTTTTTTTATTAACATATAGTGTATTATTTGTTTCAGGAGCACAGGTCTGTGATTCATCAGTCTAACACAATTCACAGCATTGAGTTACTTTCTTAACTGTGATCATCTTATAATCCAAGGCTGAATTGTTCTACTAATTTTATGGCAATATTAATAGAACTGATTACAATACAGAGTGATTAAAAATGTTATCAATGATACTGATTGCAAAATAAAATTGCAGATTGTTCTCAGAGATGAGTTTAACAACAGGCTTCTCTATACTGTGCCAGGAATGATCACTGCCTTTATAGACCTCCCACTTGCTGCTGTCATTGGAGAATAATTCTGACTCTGGGATTCTCATCCCAAAATTTATCATTGCCTAGCTATTTGACCTTGAGCATATCAACTATTAACTTTCCTGTACCTTGATTTTCTTGCCTTGACATGGGTTTACTGTGAAGATAAAAATATGTTACTATTTACGAAAATGATTTGTAAATCATGAAGTGTTATAGGAAGTATTTTTATTTCCTTGGTTTGGCTTTTAAAAGATATTCCAAAGAAATAGTAAAACAAACAAGTCTTTTCTAGGACCACTATGTCTAAGGAAGTTGAGACAAAAGTAAACATCTTACAAGCACTAATTTAAGTCTGTGAAATTAGTGGTAAAAGAGTTGTACTCTAAAGTCAGTAAAGAATTGTTCAAATCACAATTCTGTCTTTTATTGAGTCTTTGACCTTGAACAAATTAGAAAATTTACTTGAGCCTCCAACTTCAACAAATAAAATGCATATAATATCTATTTGATAAACTATTAATTAGGACAGGCTAGGATAGGTTATGCTGTGATAATAAACAATTCCAAAATTTTAGGGGCATATACAACAAAGGTTGGTTTGTTTTCCCTCTCACTCGTGCTGTATGCCCTTTGTGGGTCAATTGACATACTACACTTCATTTCTTTTCACTCTGGAACCTTTGCTGTTAGAGCAGGTATCACATAAAATTGTGTTGATCACCAGAGCAGAGGGAAAGTGAGAGCAGTAAGTGTGAATTGGCTTGGTTTTAACTGCTTATATTTCACTAGCCAAGGAAAGTCATATGGCCTCAGTCAAGGGGCAGTCTTATCACAGGCTTGGAGGAGAATTGGAAATATTTGAAAGACAGCTTTAATCATTGTTACAAACAGGTTGTTCTAAAGTTACATAGATATGAAATACTTATCACAGTGCATGGCAAATATATTAAGGTTTCAATAATGTCTTATTATGATGTACTTAGTATTATCTCAGTTAACTTATGCTTACACACAGAAATAATTTTGAGATTTCCATAATCCACACTTACAATGCCTTGATTCATGAAATAAAAACTGGAGAACCTATCAGAAATTTGAGTGTCTAGGTTATTTTGTCATAAGGGATAATAATTTCTCTCCCTCTTACTTATTTTCCTCTATTAAAAATAATTGCAAAGAGAAATATTGTAACAACGTGGAAATATTTGATGATATTGCAAAGCAGTTTGAGCTTCTAAAAACTTGTGTGACACACACTGGAACTATTTTTTACTGAGAAGTACCCCAGAGCTATCATTCCTGATGCTTCAAAGAAGGGATAAAACTTACAAATAGATCTTGTTTTTAAAATGACTTTGTGGTTCTTTCCCTTGAAGCCCTGTGGCTATATTTCCATTCTTCATGGAGACTGTGATTCAGGTTGACTCCCTGTGATCCAAAAAATATCCTAGCTTCTAGTCTAGATGACAATTACAAATAAGCAAGTCAGAGGGAGAAAAAATGGAAAACCAAAAGCACTCACAGACGGACTAGCATAATTCCTTGGTACATAGTACACACTGACAATTCTTTTTAGATGGTTCGTATATTACCTGTTATTTAATCCTACAGTTGCCCATTTTTCTGAAGCCTGATGCCAATTTTTCAGGCTTCTCTCAATTATGTGAGAATAAATACTCAGGCTCTGTATTTTTAATGATTAATGTAAAGACATCCTGTGCAAAATCACAAATATATACATTAATAATATTATATAAAAATAACAAGTATATGGAGCCATAAGGTTCATGAGAGAAGAAATGGTTCATCCTTATTTGGTAGTAGCCCACCCCTTATTTCCCCTGTCAACACAGCTCCAGCACAGTTTCAAAAGTGTTCATTAAAAAAATGAATGATGAGGGGTGCCTGGGTGGCTCAGTCGTTAAGCGTCTGCCTTCGGCTCAGGTCATGATCCCAGGGTCCTGGAATCGAGCCCCGCATCGGGCTCCCTCCTCGGTGGGAAGCCTGCTTCTCCCGCTACCATTCCCTCTGCTTGTGTTCCCTCTCTCGCTGTGTTTCTCTCTGTCAAAATAAATAAAATCTTAAAAAAAAAAAATGAATGATGATATTTAATACCAGCTCAAGTATTTAGGTTGTTATGTATCAACTTCTAGACAAGCTTCTTGATTATGGTACTCCAGATTGAGGTAGCATGAAGTAGGCAGTATTCTTAACCAGTTTAGAATTTCGAGTTCTATAAAAAAAATGGTGTCAGAGGGGAGTGGGGGGGATGGGTTAAGTCAGTGATGTGACTGAGGAGTGCACTTGTGATGAGCACTGGTGCTTGGAAGTGTTGAATCACAATAGTGTACACTGGAAACTAATAGACTGTATGTTAACTAACTGGAGTTTGAATAAAGTTCCAGGAAGCATTTTCATATTTCCTAGCCTATCAGTCCCGTGAGCAGAAGTGTTTAACTATGGGACCATTTAGATACATACACTGGTTTTGAGACAGCAACACTCAGTTGTTTCGAAAAGTACTATTTTGAGAGTATGGGCACAATTAGATATTCAATTTCATGCAGATGCTGTATATCTGACAGGCTTTTATTTTCTTTCCCCCCTTTATTTCTTTTCTTTTCTTTTTATTTTTGTAAACCCATTTGTTAAAGTAGAATTCTGGCCTGGAGATCCATAGCATTTGTCAGTGGGAGAAGATGTGGGTGGGAACAAATGTATTTTTCAAATCACCGTCTCATTCTGCACTCAGAGCACAGCTCCTACTGCTGGGTGGACACCTATGAGTGCTCTTCCCTCAGGGGCAAGCTTCGAAACTTAATTTATGGATGTACTCAGCCTGATTTTAGCAAATACTTGATGATGTAAGACTAAGAATTAAGAAAAAAGATCAAGTTCTCACAGTTGCTGCTTGCTAATTAATCCTGGTGATTAACCACCTGAGAGAATCATCTAAGAATAGCTATATTGGGCAGTATTTCTATTTTTTTCCCTCTATCTTTGGCTGTCCACAAACAGGATAAAATGGAGGGTATTTGGAAGTGAATATTTTGACAGTTTTAAAACAATAATCAAGGCTGTAATTATTTTAGTAATTTTTGCTACAGTGAGCTCTCTTAAAGAGAAGCAGGTCTTTCTTTCATTTGCAGCCTTGTTTTCCTTTTCAAATAATTCAATTTGGGATATCTTCAGATATATGCACAAAACTGTATAAAAGATTTAAGATTTAAGATTTTCATAAAACCCAAACTCAAGGCAGCATGATCAATTCTAATTAGCATAATCCATTTCACTATAAGGTATGTAGCCTTATCAGGGCTGAAAAATTGACAATTAATATTTTCTTCCTACAGACAAAATTTTAATCATTTAATTTTAAGTTATCTAAAGTATGTAATAATGTATTAAATAGTCAAAAGGGTTCTACTGCAGGTATATTTCTACATATGCATAAATTACATATAAACTGTTCAAAAGTGTTATTGAACACCTACGAGATGCCAAGCACTATTTTATATTTATACACAAAATTAGATGTATAATGTTGTATACTCATATATTTATCTTAAACTATAAATTATGAAAGTGTTGGTTAAAATGGTCTTAGAATCAACTTTAATATTCAATCATTATAAGATAACATAAAATTCTACCACCCAGAGCTCTCTGATGGCATTTCATTATAGATCACTCTAAAAGGTTCTCTCTACAGATACATATAAAGGAAGTTTTTAAAAATTGGGTCTATAGACCATTTGGAAATATAGTATGACTTAAAAATCATAAAAATAAAAAATTTTAAATTATATTACTTTTTAAAGTTATCTTTACTATGCAGAAGTTTACTCTTAGGGCCCAATTCTGCCCTCTAATAGATCATTCATATTTCTTTGCAAAGGGACCACACTGAGTTTCATCATCCAATTGTCAGTCCATTAATTCCTTCTAATCACACCGTGGTATAGTTGGAAGATGGAACAAGCTCAGAAATTTTCCTGCTAACTAGACATATGACCTTCAGCAAACATTACCTTCCCTGGATTTCATTATTTCTATCCATTCAATGAGGAAAATAGAATAAGTGATTCCTCAATCTCAGTGACTTCATCTATATTCTCCAGGTAGGGGAAGGCTTTCTCTCAGACCCTTACTCCTCAATCCTGGTCTACTGAGATGGGTCCCAGGGGAAAGAGTCATAAAGGAGCCCACTTTCATTCTTTCATCCAGCAAAACTGTACTAAGCTCAGCTTCTGTGCTAGACACCAAAGATACAGGGGTAAATAAGAAGATATGACTCTCCATGTAACAAATTTTATATTCTGGATACTTAAACTTCCTCTACTGTAGATTTTAAGATAATTCAGCTAGATTTTAGAAATTCTGGATACTCATTTGAGGACTACCAGGGGAAGCGATCAAATAAGTAGGATTCAGAGTTATTGATTAGCTAGTAATAAAGAAAATGCATGTGTCTGGCTTGTTTTCTATGTATCATTTAGTTCCTAATTTATTGCAGTGGTTGCTGATGAATGGCATTCAAAGATTTAGAGATCCTAAGTCTAGCCACATACTAGCCACATACCAACATAGTCCTTTGTAGCTCTAAAAGTCTGTCATATTTGGCTAGGCCCAGCATACAAAAATTCATTAATTTTTGTAAGTTAAGTATTTGTTCAAAATCAGTTATGATACCAGTCAGCATTTCCAGCACCTGACATACTATTAGGACTTAATAAAATACATGTTTGTTAGATTAATTAATTACCCAAGTTCATCTCTTCTAAAAAGTGCTAGAAAGGTAAGAGTCAGGAATTCATTTCATCTACATAGACCTTAGCTAGAACATCCTGATTGCATTCTAGATCAGCAGAAAGTGAAGGCAAATTTTAAAAAAGAAAAATGGCCAAAGACTACTGTTCTTTTGCTGCCTTCCATTCACTGATCTAATCATGTTTGTTCCTTGAGTTGAGAATAGAACAAGGACATTATGAATTGAGAAATTTCAGTGCTATTTCTTTATTGATGTAACTATTTTTGTTGAAAGCCTACTATGTCTTTGGTATGTTCTACATTCTGTAAGTTAAGAAGCAAATATATGTCTTTCAATATCCACACATTCAGATCTTTACAACAAATAATCCAAACAACCAAATTGTAGTTTAGAATGAGGATAGAACAAGAATGCTATCCTAAATGATCTTCGCTAGGAAGTTAAAACATTTCTCAAATCACATCATTATTTTCTATTTTATTATCTGCAACTATATTCCAGAAGACAATTGTATTCATAGATTTAGACAACAGGGGTGTTCTGGCCCTTTGTTTCATTGCTATATTGGTTTTTAGGGTTCTGTTTTTCCAAAACTTATCCTTGTTATGTACATACATATATTCTTTTTAGGAAGAAAAAATATCAGTAAGGTGAAATTGCTGCAGTATTTTTCTTCTCAGCTGTGTGCAATTCGTTTCTTTAGCTGTGTGTCTGTTTCCTAGGAAACCTTGTGGAGTAATGTTTGATTGGCTGTCATGCTGGACTTATCATGAGAGTTCTGAGCACAGAGTTAGAATGGCATAGCCCCAGATAAGTTGTTCTTAGGATGTAACAATGCCTCTCTGTGCTTATTTGCAACCAGATGCAAACTATGCTGAGTTTGAGGTGTTATCATGTTGCAGGAAGATCTGTGCAAGGAATTTTGAAGACTCTCCTAATAGACATGATATAGCACAATTTCTCAGTACTGCAACCTTGATTTCTCACCAGGTATTCAAAATTTGTTTTCCAGGTCAGAATCAAAACTGAGATTCTTACTTGTAATATTCCTCCAGAGAATTAGAGCTGTTTATTACCCTAGGATATTTTACATGCTCATGGTTGATCACTAAAACATCCATGATATATTTTCCAGTGCTGTCATGCTACTTACATAATGTATTTAATAATAATTTTAAAAATCCATAATGCATTACAATTTATTAACTTTCTACATATATTACCTCATTCAATTCTTTCTGGAATCTGTGAGTTAAGTAGACAAACAGTCTACTTACCTCACTGCAAAAGATGAGATGAAGCCTCAAACGGATGAAGCTGTTCGTGTGTGAGCACACAATTGATAAGGAGCAAACCTGAAACTGGTATCTGGGTCTATTGATAAGCCTCAGAGTCCTCTTCCTAAAAATTTCTAATTGTTTACAGCTAATAAAACAACATGTGCTAGTTGCCCCCAGCTTCAAAATATATCCCCGATCTATCTATTCTCTCATTTTCTGTTTTATCACTTATTTTTCCTCCAGAGTTCCACAATAACCTCCTCCATAGTCTCCTTGACACTAATCTTCCTAAAATTCATTCTCTCCACAGTAGCCAAGTACTTTAAAATTTGTAATGTAGGTGTTTCTGAAGTAAAATTTATATGCCGTGAAAGGCACAGATTGGAAAAATACAATTTAGTGAGTTTTAATACATACATATTTGATGCAACCATACCAAAATTGAAATATAGGACATTTTCAAAACTCCAGAAATTTCTCTCATGCCATCTTCCAATGCCCATCTCTCAGCAGCAACCACTATTTTGATCTTTTTTCACATGGAAGCTAATATAGATGAAATCATGCAGTATGTACTCTTTAATCTGGCTTCTTTCCTTAACAAAATATTTTTGAAATGCATTCATATTGTTGTATGAACAAGTTTGTTGTTTTTAGCACAGTGTAGTATTCCACCAAAAGCATAGACCAAAATTTGTTTACTTATTTTACCACTGATGGTCTTTTGAGTCATTTCCCATTTTTTTATTATCATGTCACAGTGATTTTTAAGTAAAATTTTTATTTTAGGGATGCCCGGGTGGCTCAGTCAATTGGGCGTCTGCCTTGGCTCAGGTCATGATCCTAAGATCCTGGGATTGAATTCCCCCTGTGGCTTCTTGCTCAGTGGGGAGCCTGCTTCTCCCTCTGCCTGCTCTGCCTGCTCTACCTGCTGCTCCCCCTGCTTGTGCACTCTCTCTCTCTCTCTCTCTGACAAATAAAATCTTTTTTTAAAAAAAGTCTTCTTTTAGAATAGTTTCAGATTTACAGAAAAGTTGTAAGATAGTAAAAATAGTTTCCATGTAGCTCACTTCCAGTTCACCCTATTGTTAACATTTTACATTAGTCTTTTTTTTCTCCCGAAAATGTTTATTTTATTTTTTCAGTGTTACAAGATTTATTGTTCATGCACTACACCCAGTGCTCCATGCAATACGTGCCCTCCTCAATACCCACCACCAGGCTCGCCCAACCCCCCACCCTCTCCCCTCCAAAACCCTCAGTTTGTTGCTCAGAGTCCACAGTCTCTCATGGTTCATCTCCCCCTCTGATTTCCCCCCATTCACCTTTCCCTTCCTTCTCACAATGCCCTCCATGTTTTTCTTTACATTAGTCTTGTATATTTGTTGCAACTAATAAACCAAAGTTGAAACATTATTTTTACCTAAAGTTCACACTTCATCCTGATTTTCTTAGATTTTTGTTTTAAACTTGGGCATTTTATTTTGTTTTTTCCAGTTTTATTGAGAAACAATTGATGTACCTCACTGAATAAGTTGAAGGCTTAGAGCTTAGTGATTTCATTAGTATATACTGTGAAATGATTATATAACAGGTTCAACTAACATCCATCTTCTCATATAAATAAAAGAAAAAGAAAAGAAAGAAAAAAAGGGAAAAAAATCCCTGTGATGAGAAGTCTTAGAATTTACTCTAATAACTTTCCTGTGTATCAAGCAGTGTTAACTGTGGTCATCATGTTGTACATTATGTACCTAGTAATTATTTATCTTGTGACTGGAAATTTATACCTTTTTACCACCTTCCTCAAATTCTCCCTCTCTCACCCCCACCTCTGATGACAATAACTCTCTTTTTCTTTGAGTTTTTGCTTTTTACCACCTTCCTCAAATTCTCCCTCTCTCACCCCCACCTCTGATGACAATAACTCTCTTTTTCTTTGAGTTTTTGCTTTTGTGTTTTTAGAGTCCAGATATAAGCGAGAACATGCAGTATTTGGCATTCTCTGTCTAACTTATTTCACTTAGCATAATGGCTTCAAGGTCCACTTATGTTCTTATAAATGGCAAGATTTCCTTGTTTTTTTTTTTTTGATGGCTGAATAATGTTTTGTTGTGTGTGTGTGTGTATAAAATAACTCCTTTATCCATTCATCCATTGATGAATACTTAATTATTTCCATGTCTAGACTACTATAAATACTATTGTTGTGAACATGGGGATGCACATATCTTTTTTTAATTAGTGTTTTTATTTCCTTTGGATATATTCCCAGAAATAGAATTGCTGGATCAGATGGTAGTTCTATTCTTATTTTTTTGACGACTCCCCATACTGTTTTCCATAGTGTCTATACAAATTTACAATCCTACTAAGTACAAAGGTTCCCTTTTCTCCACATCCACACCAGCATTTGTCTTGTATTTTTGACAATAACCATTCTAAGACTTGTGAGGTGACATCACAATGTGTCTTAATTTTTATTTCCTTAATCATCTTTTAATGTACCTGTTGGCCTTTCATATATCTCCTTTAAAGAAGTATCTATCCAGGTCCTTTGCTCATTTTTTAAATTGTTTTTTTGTTTTGTTTTTCTGTTTGTTTTTGTTTGTTGCTAGTGGGTTTTTTGAGTTCTTTATATATTTTTGATATTAAGTTATTCATATATTTTTATATTAACCCTTTTCAGATATATGACTTGGAAATATTTTTTCTGATTCCTTAGGTTTTCTTTACACTTTGTTAATGGCTTCTTTTGCTGAGCAAAAGCTTTTTAGTTGATGTGTCCCCCTTGTTAGTTTTTTATTTTGTGGCTGTACTTTAGATGTCATATCCAAAATATCATTACCAAGACCTATGTCAAGAAGCTTTATTCTTATGTTTTCTTCTAGGATTTTAATGTTTTCAGGTCTTACATTTAAGTCTTTAATTCATTTTAATTTGTTTTTGTGGGTAGTTTAAGAAATAGGCCCAGTTTCATTCCTTTACATATGAATAAACAATTACTCTAGCACCATTTATTGAAGTCTTTTTTCTCCACAATATTCTTACATCCCCTGTCAAATATTAGTTGACCGTATATGCTTGGGTTTATTTATAGGCTCTCAATTCTGTTCCATTGGTCTGTTTGTTTTTATGCCACGACTATATGTTTTTGATGACTATAGCTTTATAGTATAGCTTGAATTCAAAAGGTGTGCTGCCTCTTGTGTATTTCTTTTTTCCAGGATTTGTGTAGCTCTTTGAGGTCTCTTCTGGTACTACATAATTTTATAAGTGCTTTTTCTACTTCTGTAAAGAATGGCATTGGAATCTTGATAGAGATTATACTGTATCTATAGATGGCTTAGTAGTAATGATATTTAAACAATGTTAATTCTTCTAACCCATGAACACAGGGTACATTTCTATTTATTTGTGTTTACTTCAATTTTTTTCACC
The DNA here is from genome assembly GCA_028646535.1 of Procyon lotor. Classification (NCBI taxonomy): domain Eukaryota; kingdom Metazoa; phylum Chordata; class Mammalia; order Carnivora; family Procyonidae; genus Procyon; species Procyon lotor. Next base: position 43,153,661 of record CM053607.1, on the reverse strand, counting down.
ATCTTATAGTTTTCAGAGTAGATATCTTTCACTTCAAATTTATTCCTGTGTTTTTTATTGGTTTTGATGATATTTTAAGTGGAATCAATTTCTTTATTTTTCAGAAAATTGTTCATGCATAGAAACATTGTTGATTTTTGTATGTTACATAATTTTGTATCCTTCAACTTTACTGAATTCATTGATTAGAGGTAAGTTTTTTGGTTGTGTATTTAGGATTTTCTGTATATAAAATTATGTCATTTCCAAATAGAGAAAATTTTACTTCTTCCTTTCTAATTCTAATACTTTTATTTGTATTTTTCCTTCCTGATTGTTCTAGCTTCTAGTATTATGTTGAATAAGAGTGGTGAAAGTAGGCACCTTTGTCTTTTTTCTGATTTTAGATGAACATCTTTCAACCTTTCACCATTAAGTATGATGTTAACTGTGGGCTTGCTATATATGGCCATTAATGTATTGACATATATTTCTTTTATGCCTAATTTGCTAAGAGTTTATATCATAATTTGAATTTTGTCAAGTGCCTTTTCTGCACCTATTGAAAT
>CM053607.1:43098327-43153013 GCA_028646535.1 Procyon lotor | reverse complement strand
TAGTGAAGCCATCTGATTCTTAACTTTAAGAATGAAACTTTAAGAATGAAACTTAACTTCATAGGGAGTTTTTGATTACTGATTCAATCTCCTTAGTAATAATTGGTTTATTCAGATTTTTCTTTTTTTTTTCCCCTAATTTAGTCCTGGTAGGTTGTATCTTTCTGAGAATTTTTTTTCTTTCTTCTAGGTTGTTTAGTTTATTGGCATATAGTTCTTTTTACTAGCCTCTTATGGATTCTTTGAATTCTGTTATATCTGCTTTGGCATCTTCTTTTTCATTTATAATTTTGATTTGAGTCCCTTCTCTTTTCCCCTTGGTTAGTTTAGATAAGGGTTTGTCACTTATTTATCTTTTCAAAGATACCTTTGTTTAATACTTTCTATTGTTTTCTGTTCTTTATTTATTTCAGCTCTAATTTGTAGGATTTCTTTTTTTGTGTGAAATTTGGGCTCAGTTTGTCCTTCTTTTACTACTTACTTACAGTGTAGAACTAAGTTGTTTATTTGGGATCTTCTTTTTTCCCTAATGTAGGTGTTTATTGCTAAGAACTTCCCCCTTGGGACTGCTTTTGCTACATCTCATATGTTCTGATATACTGTGTTTCCATTTTAATTTGTCTCAGGAAACTTCATTTATCCTTTAATTTATTCTTTGATCCATTGGTCATTCAGGAGAATGTTGTTTAATTTACATGTGCTCATGAATTTTCCAGCTTTCCTCTTGTTATTGATTTCTAGTTTCATGCCATTATGGTCAGACAAGATACTTGGTATAATTTCAATACTGAATTTGCTAAGACTTGTTCTGTGGCCTAAAAAAGTTCCATGTATACTTGAAAAGAATGTGTATTCTCCTGTTTGATAGAATGTTCTGTGTATGTCTGGTAGGTCCATTTGGTCTATAGTGTTGTTGAAATCCACTGTTTTATTATTTTTTTAAAAGATTTTATTCATTTATTTGAGAGAGAGAGAGACAGAGAGAGTGAGAGAGAGAACACGAGTGGGGAGGAGAGGGAGAAGCAGGCTCCCCATTTTAAGTGAATTATGCATCACCATATTGCTTGTGTTATTGTTATTACCATATTGTGGAATCCACCTTTGACTATATATTTACAATTACCAACTATTGGGATTTATACTACCTTTTTGTGTTTTGTGATGTTAATTCACATTCTTTTACTTCCACTCAAGGAACTTCCTTCAGTATTTCTTATAGAGCAGGTATGGTGATAATGGAGTCCCTCAGCTTTTATCTGTTCAAAAAAGTTGTTATTCCTCATTTTTTTCTGAAGGACGGATTTGCCAGATATAGAATTCTTGAGTGACTGTTATTTTCTTCCATATTTTGAATATATCTTCTTATCGTCTCCTTGAAGTTTCTGTTGAGAAATCTGCCAATAATCTTTTTTTTTTAAGATTTTATTTATTTATTTGACAGAGAGAGAGAGCACAAGTAGGCAGAGAGGCAGGCAGAGAGAGAGGGGGAAGCAGGCTCCCTGCTGAGCAAAGAACCCGATGCGGGGCTTGATGCCAGCACCCTGAGATCATGATCTGAGCTGAAGGCAGAGGCTTTAACCCTCTGAGCCACCCAGGCGCCCCATCTGCCAATAATCTTATGGGGGTTTGTTCCCTTGTACATAACTTCTCTCTTTTCTATTGTCACTCAAATTTTTCTCTTTGTCTTTGACTTTTGTCAGTTTACTTATAATGTATTTTGGTATAGCCCTAATAGAATTCAACTGTTTGAGTCCTTTGGGACTCATGAATCTGGATGTCCCTGTCTCTTCCCAGGTTTGGGAATTTTTCAGTCATTATTGCTTTAAATGTACTCACTCTCCCTTTCTTTTTCTGCAATTCCATAAAGCAAATATTTTTTTCTTTGTGTCTTATAATTCCCATAGGAAATTTCTTTACTCTTTTTCATTATTTTTCTTTTTGCTCTTCTGTCAGGGTAATTTCCAATGTCCTATCCTCCAAATGGTTGATTCTTTCTTCTGTGTAGTTGAGTCTATTTTTGAAAGCTTTTGTTGAATTCTTCAATATAGTTATTGCATTTTTCAACTCTAGGATTTATCTCTGTGTCTGTGTGTGTTTTGATGGTTGCTATTTCTCTGTCTTATCTCTGTCTATTTCTCTTGTTTTGCTCATTCATTGCTTTCCTAATTTTGTTTAGTTGTCTGTGTTTTCTTATAGTTCACTAAATTTTGTTAAAAAGATTATTCTGAAAAAAAAAGATTATTCTGAATTCTTTATCTGACAATTCATAGATCTCTATTTCTTTAGGGCCAGTATATTGGAGATTTATTAGTTTCTTCTAGTGGTGTCATATTTACCTGACAATTTTTTGTGATTCTTGACTAAGTAGTTGACATCTGCACATTTGAGTAATTGTGCTCCTCTTCTAGACTTAACATGTTTGCTTTGGCAGAAACAGTTTTTCATCAGTCAGCTTGGTTTAGGTTTCTGGGTTCTTCTGCTGGTAATGTTCTTGGGCAGGTGGAGCCTGCTATTATGGTCTATTTTTGGGTGAGGCAACTGTTCGAGCTCTGAAGACAGGGATGGGAAGTGTGACACTGGCTGTGAACAGTTGGATAAGACTGCTGGCTTGGTTTCCTACACAAATGAGGCTGTAGGATAGGCTCCATATTTGCCTGGATTCTCTGGTCAGGTTTACTAAGTGGTCAGGACAGGTACTCTATTCTATATTAGATGGGGAGATGAATTAGCTTCCTTTCTCTGGCAAGGTAGAAGGATGGGACCCCGTTCCTATACAGCTCATTGTTTGGGGACCCAAATCAGGCCAGAGTGTACAATGAATTCCCTGATCAGCTGAGGCCACCAGTTATGCTCTGCAGATGGGAGAAGCCATGAGTTGTGCTCTCTGTTCAAGTGCTACTGCACATAGGACTTTGAGTGGGCTATGCAGCTTCCTGTGATCTATAATGTTCCATAGTTGGACAAGCTTTATTCAGCAATGAGCAAGGTTCCAAATTAGGTTCCCCGCCCAGTCACAGCAATAGAAGCAGCTCTAAGTCTGGTAATGTTGTCTTAACTCAAGCAGACCCACACCCTAAGTTTCCTGATCAAACAGGGCCACTGGCTTTGTTCTTCAAACTGTTGGTTCTGCCTGTTCCTCTCTCAGCTTGAGAGCTGCTGGGCCACATTGCTTCCAGGAATTGTTGCCAATCCTTCTGGTCAAATGGGGGCTGAAAAACATTCTCCACAGTTAATGGGGCTATATCTGAGTTTCCTTGCCTGGGCAGGAGGAGGGGCTTATCCAGACTACTCTTGAATTCCAAACAGGATCTCCAGTTGAATGGAGCCAGGAACTACCTAAAGCCTTAGCTATGAAATAATAACCCTGCCTATGCACAGTACCAGACCACTCCATCCCTGGCAGGAGCTTTGCTCTGGGGATGATCAGCTCTGCCTGCCCACTTCTCAGCTCAAGGAACACTGGACCACACTGCTTCCAGGAGTTCTCACCAGCCTTTCTGGTCAGATGGTACTGGAAGGCACTCTCCACAGCGCGTGGGCCTGCAATTCAACTCCTTGCCTGTGCTTTGGCAAACTAGGCTTTATGGCCCCAAATTCCTCATTTGAGGATGCAAATTAGGCAGATATGCATTATACCAAGTTCCCTGTCAGAGTGTGTCCCAAACATGATTCTGCTGATGAGCAAAACTGCTGGTTGAGATTACTTAGGTACCGCAGTTATGAAATCAGTCTCCCAAGACAGGGGTGCTGGTTGTTGGAAGCCCCTCCTCCCTTCTCTGTCACAGTCAGATCCCAGTGGTTGGGCCCTGTAGATTCCCATACAACCCCCTGGTTTCAAGATCAGAGTAAGGGTTCCAACAAAGCGACCTACAATGCTGGGGACTGTTTGTCCCCAAGTTTCTCTTTCTCCAGTAGAGGAACCAGAGGCTCAAGGCAGACCTCTCTGTATGGTGCTGTGCTGGGGAATTACAGTTAATATAAAGCCATTTCTCTTACTCTGATAATACAATCTGTCTTGGTCTCTGTGGTACAGGGGGCTTCAGCCTCACTGTTATGTTTTAGTATTCTCTCAGTGTTTGTGGTGTGTTGAAATAGTTGTTAGTTGTTTTTGTGAGGAGGAGTGAAATCAGGAACAACCTTATCACTATCTTGGTGACATCACTCCCTCAAATTTTCTTGCGGTTTTACCCAATGTTATTTCTCTGTTCCAGAATTCCATCCAGGATACCATATTACATTTAGCTGGCATATCTTCCTTAGGCTTCTCCAGACTTAAATTTTCCTTGTTTCTGATGATTTTGAGAATTTTGGGAGTACTAAAGAGGCATTTTGTAGAGGCATTTTATATCCCTGAATTGGGGTTCCTTTTTTTTTTCTTAGGATTAAACTGGAGTTATAGGTTTGGGGGAAAAAGGCCACAGGGGTAAGGTGCCATTCTCATCATATCATAGCAAGAGATCATGCTGTCAACATGATATTGCTGTGGAAGAAACCATGATCACCTGGCTGAGATAATGTTTGTCAAGTTTCTCCACTATAAGCTTTTATTTTCCCGCCTTTTCCACAAAGTACTCTTGGGGTGGAAGTTATTGTACACCCCCTAAGGAGTTATGCTCACTCCCCACATCTTGATGGAGGAGTATTTACATAAATTATGCAAAATTCTTCAGAGGAAAATTGGCTATTCTTCACATATTTATTTACTAAATTACTTATTTGTATAAGTACGAGGTCATGGATATTTATTTTATACTACATATTATAATCCAATGCTATGTTACTTATTTTGCCTCTCAAGTAATTCTGGCTTTTGCCATTGGGAGTTCTGCAGTTGGTCTCTTTGCCTTTTGGCATACTCCCATAGGGGTCTGTGGCATTTTGTTTTGTTTTCTGTTCTTCCTTTATTTCTGGCATTACAATATGCTCCAGGTTCGTCACACATACACTTGCCCCAGGCCCAGAATCAGGCTTTTCTTCAAAGACACTTGGTCCCTTCCATTTGGAGAACAGTAGTATTGGAAACCAAGAGCTTCTATAAGCCTGTCTGCATCTTTCACAACATGAAAGATTTTAATTTTAATGAAGTCCAATTTATCATCTTTTTTTATTTCATGAATTTTGTTTTTGTGTTGTATCCAAAATGTTATCAACAAACCCAGGGTCACATAGATTTTCTCCTGTGTTTTCTTCTAGAATTTTTACAGTTTTTCATTTTACATTTAGGTTTGTAATCAATTTTAAATTAATTTTTGTGTAAGGTATAATATCTGATTAAGTTCATATTTTTAGATAGATTTCTGGTTGTTTTTTTAACACCAGTGTATAAAAAGACTATCCTTTATAGCACCATTGATTTAAAAGACTATCCTTTCTATATTGAATTGCCTTGTGCCTTTGCTAAAAATAAGTTAACTAAATTTGTGTGGGTCTATTTCTGTCCTCTATATTGTTACATATGTCTCTATTCTTTTACTACAAGCAAGTTCTGTGATTACTGGAACTTTATAGTAAATCTTGAAGTAGGGTAGTTAAGTCAACAAATTTTATTTTGCTTCTTTAGGATTATGTTGGATTCTATGTCCTTCCATTTGCATATAAATGTTAAAACCATTATGCTGATATCTATAAAATAGCTTGTTGGAATTTTGATTGGGATAGAGTTGCATCTCTAGATCAAGTTGGAAAGAACTGACACCTTACCGACATTGAATTTTTCATTCTATAAACACATAATGTGTTTGCATTTATTTAGATCTTCTTTCAACAGTGTTTTTTTAGTTTTTCTCCTGATCTTATGCATATCTTAGATTTATACCTAACTACTTACTTTTTGGACAGGGGCTAATACATGAAAAGTATTTTTTTAAATCTCACATTCTAATTTTTATACAGCTAGTACACATAGTAAATTTTGAAACCTAAGCAATGCCATGTTTAATCATTGCACTTAAAGTGCAAATTCCTTAACTCTGGCCTACAAGACCCTGCCCTATCTTTCTAAACCAGGTTAAGCTTTAATTTCTAAAGTTTCAAACTCTCTCTCTTCTTTATTTCTTGACTTATTCCAAGCTTTTCATACCTTGGGGCTCTTGTACTCACCCTTTATTTTGTCTGGATTTCTCTTCTCCTAAGTGTTTCCCTCTTTGCTTCTGGCACTTTTCATCCTTTGGGTTTCAATCAAATGTCCAAGTGGTCCTCTCTAATCCCTACATCTAAAGTAGCCAACTTTTCTTCCTTCATTTCTTTTCATTTATCTTTTATAGCCTGAATAATACTTACCATTATTTGGCATAATATTATTTGTTTATAATTCTTCCTTGTTAATATTGGTCTTTACCCAGTTAGAATATAAAGTAAACAAGACTGGGGACTTGGCCTTTTTCATCCACTACGTTATTCCCAGTGCATATTACCATGTCTAAAATTTAATAGACACTCATTTAAATATCTTTGGACGAATGAATATATTTTCTTTTAATACACCAAGGTCAAATATCTCAACTTCAATAAAATCTTCCTTCAGTCCCTAAACTGGAAGTGATTACTCTCTGCTCTGATTCACTCTTAAAATGTATTCTTTTTAAAGCAATTATTTATAGTCCTTGTTCATATGCATCTTTTGTCTCCTATAATCACTATGAATAGGGATAGGAATTTATTCATCTTTGTATTCTCTATAACTTCAAAGAGAGTATCTTTCACTTGAAATTTTAAAAATGAATAGATAGCAAATGGGCTAGTTATGAAAAGACCTTAGATCTGATCCAAACACATTTCACCAATTGATTGGATAACTATTTGAGAACCACCTCATCTTAGTAGGTCTTATTTTATTTTATTTTATTTTATTTTATTTTATTTTATTTTATCTTATTTTATTTTTGGTCTTATTTTAAAATAAGGAAATTAGACTAAATTGGTAATTCTTAAACTTTTTGTTTCTTTTCAAGAAGGTATAGCAGACCCTGTCAGTGCTCTACCCATATCCTTGGGATCTCTTAACACTTTCATGAACATCAGATCCCAGTCTGCTTTCATTTTCAACAGTGAATCTGTTAGATTCTGCCTCCCTTCATTCGAAGACCACCTTCAGGCTTCCTGAGAGAGCTTTATCTGAAAACTGAGAGAGTCAGAATTACAACCCCTATCCCCATCCCCACCCATGGGAAACCATGAGTCAATGACTAAATATGTAGGTTATAAATGTCCCAGCTTCTTAGATCCTTGATATCCACCACTCTGAGTAAGGCTTACTCAGTTTCCAGAGCCCCTCCTGCAAAACAAACGCAATGGTACCCTCGGCAGAATTTAGTTTGACATCCCACCCTTGCTTGGCTTGCTTCCATTCCTTCCATTCACTTCCTCACTTGGCAACCAGTCTTTCATGGAAACGCTTCCTAATACATCACTTTCACATGAATCCTCATCATAGAGCTGTTTCTGGGGGAATCTAACTTGAGATATGAGAGAGTGGTTCAGAGACCCCTTTGATAGTCTGCTGAAAACCATGGCTTACCTTCAGGAAAACACGCAAGTGCGCGCGCGCACACACACACACACACACACACACACACATTACTTATGCAAAGGTATTTATATAATCTATGGATTTCAATTTAAGAATCACCTGACAAAAAATTTCTAAGGTAATATCTTCTCAAATTCATTCACTCCCTCCAAAATGTTTATTGAGTGTTTACTTATACCTGTCATTGTAATTCCTACGAATATTGGAGTGGGCAAAACCAATCAGAAATTTGCTTCTGTATAGTTCATCTACAAGTGGAGGAAAATGATGGTAAAATGCCTAAGAAATTGAGAGAAGGTGTCAGATAATTAATATAAAAAGCTAGTGAGTGACTACCTTATGCATGATGATCAAACGAGACCTCTGGGAGGATGGGAGATTTAAGCTGAAATTGTAATGATAAGCAGAAGCCAGTCATACAAAGATCAAGGGGTGGCAACACAGGCAGAAGGAACAGCCAGTACAAAATTTCTAATTAGGAATAAGCTTGATAAGTCTGGGAATCAAAAATGTCTGAGTGTCTCACGCATGTTATGGAAAGTAGGGAATGGTGTGAGATGAAGTTGGAAAGTTGTCAGGCATCAATGACAGAGGGTAAGTCAGCATAAGAAAAAAGGGATAATGATAATCAGTGCCAGTCTTCTCCTGGAACATTCCACTACTAAGTGTTAATAATACAGGGTTTGGACCCTTAATTGTGCTTTAGTCAGTTCCATTTATACCAATCCTTCACTCTTCTCTCCTCACCTATCCCTTCCTCATCACCTGACTATAATTTCCTTCTCATTAAAGCTCCTTCACAGGAGAAATTGGGGAAAAAATATGATGAATAATTGTAGAAACTAAAAGTCATTTCTGAATGACCCTAAATCCATGAATGATGAGAATCTCCCTGAATACGTGCACTGAAAAAAATGAACCATTCTTGACCTTTCACTAGATCTAGGGCAAGGCTTCTCTTCAGACGAAGTCACACTGAGGTGCCGCCTCCTACTGTGCACGGGAGAAGAATGAGGCACAAACAAGTCAGCTGCAAGAGAAAGGGAGCAGGGGACGACAGCAGAGAAGACTGTCGCCCCGAATAACTCCTCAGTCTCATATTTATTAGAAAGTAGTTAATAACCAACAAAGAAGCCAGGGTAGGTCACACATTGACCCTGAGTTTTGTAAATAAGTAAGAAGAAAGGCAAAACATGTCTGGTCACACAGTGTATGACCTATAATGAGCAAACCCAAACAAGAGCGTCATCTGACTAACTGCAGGTGCTTTCTGGGGAAGGGGAGATAACGGAAAAATGAAGCAGGCAACATTCCGCCCTGAGTGGGCCGGGCGTTCCCAGCCACTCGGCTTCAAGGACGTATATTGTCCTCTCCCCGAGAGGCTCATCGCCAGTACATGTTTTTCTTAAGTCTATAGCTAAGCATGCTAGATAACTAATATAATTTCTCATAGGTTATATTTTAAGCAGCACATTGTTCTGAGGGACAGTTACACTGAGGTGATAAAGTCTTAGAGCACACAGGATATATGTTACTGATATCTTCACTTTTCTTTATGTTGGGTGGGTGGAGATTCTCACTGATGGCCATTGTCAGTACTGATTCCATGTGAGTTTAATTTCAAATAAAAATGCAATAGATTCTAATTTTCTGAAGTCCCTAAAATTCAGTGGAAGTTTGTCTAAAAGTACAGTAGGTATTATTAGAATCTCAAATTCTAGCATAACAAACAAAATAAAAACAAAAGCAAAACCTACAATATGGCTTCTGAAATACATTTTTTCCAACTCTTTCACTAGCACTATTATGGTTCTTCTACAACTCATGCCCCCTAAAAAGAAAGGAGTCTTTCTGACAAAGGAAGCCTGATAAGACAGCTGGAGTTTCTTGGAAAATGTTGACCAAAGTAATTACTATTTTTCTGATAGCAGCTGTAAAGTTTCTGTTGCTAGGGTAGAGTTTAACCCCAAACTAACTGAATTCTAAAGAATTTATTGTTATAACTTGCTGACATACGCATTAGGATATTACTTTTAAAAATATGAGCTATTCAATTGGGTTAACAGCAACGATTTCTTCCTTAATACCTTAGGTTCAAAAGCTTTCCAAAAATATTTATAAAACAGATGAAAAGGAGATTCTCCCTACTGGTCAGCTTATCCCTGCTGTGGTTTCCATAGTTGCATGTACACTAACATTCAGCCCACTTGGTAAGCAACAAAACGTAAGCTACTTTTGGACACAATTAAGCTTGAAGCAATAGGAAGGTAATATAGAGTAAAATGTAATACTTTGTCTAATCGCGGATTGCCAAATTATATCTAAAATTTCTGTCTCCTTCTCTTCTCCTAAATTACCAAAACTTATTGTTTTATAACAACCAGTTGCCAAGTATTTTCTAAGTGTCTACTATTTATAAAACAGGAATCACTTATGGACTACAAAGAAGTATAAAACATAATAGCTGTCTTCAGAGTTTATGCTACAGGTATGGCACTAAGATATATGGGAAAATAACTATCAAAAGTAGGCAATAAATTCACAGGCATCATCACGATCAAAAGTTTATTATTTAGTGCCTGTTTGCTATGCAGGAGGATTCTGAGTAATACTCAAATAAATTATGTGCACAACATTGCTTTAGGAATTTTGAAGATGTCAAACTGTGAGAATAAAATGCTACCTTGATTATAACAAACCTGTTTATGGCAGTCATAATAGTCGTGGTAAAGTTAGTAGGTATAAAAACATCAAATATTTACTAATCAGACACTGCATAGCACATGTTTGCATTTATTATTTCTAGACCTCTCAACAATTCTATGAAGTAAGTACTATGTGCCATTTTTACAAATGTAAAAATGTTCTCATTTTTACAAATGTAAAAATGTTCTCATTTTTACAAATGAGAACTCAGGCTCACATATACCCAAATTAGGAGTTCAATCAGAATTCCAAAGTCAGGATTTATTGTCTCAGTCATCATGTCCTTAAACATATCAAATCAGGCTTCGAGGAGGAGACTAGATCAGAAATAAGTTTAGCACATATGAAACTTGTTACAAACATTCAGCCCTAAAGGCAGTATCCATTTATTTTCTATAAATCAACCTAAAACTTTTTTTAGTTCCCCAACACGTGGAACATCACATCAGGTCTTTTTTTAATTCCACCTCTAACCATTTGTACAGAGGTTCTGAATTGGTTTAAGTATGGTGAGGAAGAAGCATCCTTCCACCAGTAACCAAAATTCTCTTTTTTATGTGCTAAACTTGCTTTTATGTGCTTACCTTTCTGGCAAGGTTGGAAGCTCTATTACTAGGGTTGTTGCACAATAGATACAGCAAGCGAACATCCTCTTAGGCATTTTGGCCTCCTCAGACCCCCATTCCCTTCCTTAGCATGGGATTCTCCTCACTGCTGCCACATCTCAAAGAGCCAGACTCTCTTCTCCTCCTAAAGAAAGCCAACACAATTTCTCTCAGTCACTTAGCCTTTAGGAAAACAAAAACCAGAGTAGGATGTATCTTGTAAGTCATCTTTCTTTTGGCCCGGGAACAGATATCTCTCCTGGTACAAGGAGGTACACAAGATCATGATTATCTTTGTAGAATGGATGAAGAATGAGAATGGACCATAGGGAAAGAAAGCAAATGAATATCATAGTTAATCACTCTGTCACATAAACATTGAAGATAAGTAGAAATGAGATGAGCAAAGAAGACAAGATAGGGCATTCTGGTTCACCTGAGGTTTTATTAGCCTATGTGTAAATCCTTGCTACCCAAACATGACTCTAGCACCAACAGCAATTGTATCACATGGGAATTTGTTAGAAATGTAGAGCCTCATTGTGCACTCTATAATGAACGCTATTAAATGTGTTCAATAATACATACTAGTAAACATGTACCTTAACAAGATTACCAAGTGGTTTATATGCATATTAGAGTGGTTTGAGAACCACTGGTATAAAGGGCAAAAGCTTAAAATATATTCAGGGTACAGTAAATACATCATTTGGCTAAAGCACAGGATTTCTGCAAAAGAAAAGTTTAACATGTCTAGAAATGATGGTTGGTCCAGACAGTCAAGACATTTGAAAGCCATGTTCAAGAAATTAAAAGTTTTCTATAGTTATGGGAAAACATTAGAAGTTTTTGCACCGAGAAATGACATAATCAAAGACATGACTTACAAAGACTGGAGGAAGGGAACCATTTGTGAAAGAACATGATGATCAGTAGTTTCAAATCTCTTCTGTAAGATACTATTTCAAGTCCATCAGACATTTTCAGAAATAAGGCCCTTTCAAGGCTGCTGGGAGACTATTAAACGTACTAACATTTTACGATGCAAAGATGTTCCTACTAATGACTTGAAAGAGTAAGTTTAACTTTTAGTGTCACTGGGTTCTACAAAGAGGCAGTGGAGCTAGGATTCCAGGGATGAGAGACTGAATATTCATAGCCAGTTAGAAACTAATACCAAACAGAAAATGTAGGGAAAACAGGGCCCTGAGAACATAGTATATGGATCTTTCAGGTTCCTTAATGCTGAAGTATATATTTTTTTTTCATCTGCCCTTTGGCGATTCCACCCCTTATTAGAATTCTTACCTGAGGTAGGTCAGGATACAGAATGGAGTTAGTTAGCTGTTGTCATCCTACTGAAGCAGGATGACTTAAGGTCAGCGGTTTGCAACCATTGCTGCACATTAGAATCACCTGGGGAGTTTTAAACACGACAGCTGCCCAGTCACGTCCCCAGACCAATCAAATGATTACTTCTGGCTGTTCTAATAATCAGCCAGGTATAGCTAGAGTCAAATAATGCCCTCAAACTGAAAATTACAATAAAAAGAAAATATTCCTCTGGTTCAGTGTGGAGTAAAATATAACAGTTATCATTTATTAAATCCGTAACACCTGACAAACACTGAGATCTGTATTTCACGTGAATTATCTGTTTAGTCTCCTCCTTGATAATTCGTGTGTCAAGTAAGATTTTTACCATAATCTCCAGTTTACAAAACAGTAAACTAAGGCACAAAGAAAAGAACACACTTGCCTACACTCAGGAAGTGGTCGAGTTAGGATTCAACCTAAAGGAGTAAGATTTGGAGCCTGATCCCTGTTAAAAATCAACAATTCTGAGAATTATTTGTGAATTCATTCACAAATACCCTAATCCAAGGCTACTGAATACAAAATATATATTTCTAATATTATGAAAATAATGTATTCTGTGATTCAGTTTATATATGCTCGAATTTGTTTTAGCATGCTGGGAAATTTCTAAATGCCATCAAGGCATAGGGTGGTGCCTCGCATTTTGCGGGTATTTGATAGCTGCTTTTTAAATGAAGAAATGAGTGAACCAAAATGGCCTTCAACAGATGAATGGATAAAGAAGATATGGTCCATATATACAATGGAATATTATGCCTCCATCAGAAAGGACGAATATTCAACTTTTGTATCAACATGGACAGGACTGGAAGAGATTATGCAGAATGAAATAAGTGGAGAGAGCCAATTACTTTTTGGTCTCACTTACGGGCTGAGCATAAAGAAAAACATGGAGGGCATTTTGAGAAGGAAAGGAAGGGCGAATGGGGGGAAATCAGAGGGGGAGATGAACCATGAGAGACTGTGGACTCTGAGCAACAAACTGAGGGTTTTGGAGGGGAGGGGCTGGGGGGTTGGGCAAGCCTGGTGGTGGGTATTGAGGAGGGCATGTATTGCATGGAGCACTGGGTGTAGTGCATGAACAATAAATCTTGTAACAGTGAAAAAAATAAAATAAACATATTTGGGAAAAAATTTAATTGGAAATAAATAAGATTGTCTAAGTCTCAAAAAAAAAAAACAGAAATGAGTGAATTCTTAGGGACTTCATAAAAGAAAACAAAAAGTATTTGATTGAATCAATCATACCACCAAAAAATACACATGACAATGTGTTTTTAACAGTCATTGTCAGTAGTTCCATCTTATTTAGTTTACTTACCAAATATGGTCTATTCTCTGTATTTGGGGTCTCCCTTGATCACTTTACTCCAGTCACACTGGAGTTCCTCGATCCAGTCAGTTTTTTCCCTATCTCAGAATGGGGAGAATCTCACACTCTGTTCTCTCCACTAGATTCATCCTCGCTACACCTCTTCCGTTGTTCATTCCAACACCACCACTGCCAGTCTATGCCTGGGTAATACCTTCAGATTATAATCTAAGTGTAATTTTGTCACCTAGCATATAGGGACTTCTCAACACCTCCTCCTCCCATGATTTTCCCTATTTCCTCATTCTTTTTTAAATCTTTTTTTTAAATTTTATTTATTTATTTGACCGAAAGAGAGATCACAAATAGGCAGAGAGGCAGGCAGAGAGAGAGGGGGAAGCAGGCTCCCTGCTGAGCAGAGAGCCTGATGTGGGGCTTGATCCCAGGACCCTGAGATCATGACCTGAGCCGAAGGCAGAGCTTTAACCCACTGAGCCACCCAGGCGCCCCTCCTCATTCTTTTCTTAAAATGACTTTATCACAATTTGTTATTATGTATCTTCTCTTAGGTTTATTTATTCAATAACAGACTCCCTACTAAAATGTGCCTTCCCGGAGCAAAGGAATAATGTCTTCTTTACCACTGTGTTTCTAGTGCCTAGAAAGTACCTAGCACATAGTAGACCCTCAGTAAAATCATTGAATGTTAAGTGTTTCTAAGCGTTAGCTGGTTTAATCCCTAAAAATAGCACTGGTTTCTCTTAATTCTTACTCTTACGAGGTGATCTAAATTACATATAGTTGTTTTTCTTCACTTTAGTGTTTTTAATTGATGCTTAAAAAATAAATAACCACTCAATATATAATATTTCCATTTAGTAACCCACTCATTTTTTTGGAAAGGCTCTTTATCTGTAGGAAATCAGAGAATCAATGTAAATTCAAGAAAATTCCTCAGAGACACAAAGTAACCAGAAGATGAGTCGAATTCGAGACGGGTTTGTGATATGACCTGTTAATCTGGGATGGGGGGGAGGGAGGCAGAATATTTTACTTCAAATTAATATTCTGGAATTTCCCAATAAATTTGAAAGGACTGGTTAATTTTCACATATAACTATACCATTCTTTTACACTAATTCACCTTAAGGGATATACAGTGATGACTCTGATTCCATATTTGTTTGAACAGTAAATTTCATTCAGTGCAGAACCAGTATTTACTCTCAAAACCTTTCTAGATTTTCCATATTTTTATCATCTGTCTATCCATTTAGTAAATTCACTTCAACAAGCATTGATGACATGTCTACAATGTGCCTTACCCCATGCTCCTTGCTGTTGGAACGCAAAAGGAACCTAAAAGAAGGTATTTAAAGAACTGTCAACCATATTGAGGTTATGAGATAAAATCTATGACTTGAGGTAGGGAGAAGGTTGAAGTAGAAAAGCATAGTAGACAGAATTTACTAAAATAAGATATTGAGCACAACCAAGGACCTCACTTTAGTATTGCCATATATGAGAAGCCCAAATCACATTTAGTGGTGAATGATTGAAAGCTTTTCCTCTAAGATCAGAAACAAAATAAGAGTGCCCACTTTTACCACTCCTGTACAACATAGTACTAGAAGACCTAACCAGAACAATTAGAAAAAAAAAGGCATCCACGTTAGATAGCAAATACTTGCACAGTTTAATAAAACTATTGCTTTGAAATCATCTGACCTCCTCTCCCCCTCCACTCGTGTTCATTCTCTCTCTCTCAAATAAAAATAAATAAACAAATAAATAAATAATTATTTTAAAAAATGAAATCATCTGACCTTTGTTTGAATTGATTCTGATATTTATTAGCTTTGTCAATTTCCACAAGCATATTCCTGTTTACCTCACTAAGTTGTTACAAGGATTAAAATATGCAAAGTGTCTCACATAAATATTCTCAAAAATATGCAACTCTTATACATGATGAGAGGAAGAAAACAGGAAAGTCAAAGAGGAAAAATTCACAGAGAAGGAAAGATTCAAAATTCAGTCATTCATTCAATGTAAATTTTATTTTAGACATATATCAGATCGTTTGATTACTGTGTTAAAGAAGATAGATATAATTTCTTGAAGTCTATGTTTTAATGGGAGAATTCAAACAATGAGCAAGTTTTTAAAAAATTACAGTTCACAAAAGATAGTGAAAAGCTGTAATGTGACAGAGAAAGGCTTGACTGGAGTTGTTGAAGCATAGGAATGGCCAGTCTGAGCCAATTACATGTGAGATGATGAGACCTGGACATGAAGCTAGACATGTAAAAATCTGGGGGAAAAGTATTCTAGGCAAAGGGCCACAAGGCCAAAGCTCAGAGGTAGAAGCCTGCTTGGTATGGATGGGTAGTGCATATGCAGTATAGTGAAGGAAGGGATGAGTGAGGTGAAGGTCCAGAAGTAATTCTGGGCTCTAACAGAGAGTGCCTGGAAGACCACGGAGCAAAAGGATCTGATGAGATGGTCCTGCTGCACCCCTTAAAGTTATGCAGAAAAACGGTGCAAGTTAACCACTTTGGAAAGAAACTGGAGCCTAAGGAATGAGGCAAGGGAAAAGGAGCCTAGCTGGAATATAAAATCATGGTTTGTATAAGTTCTTAGAAGTGTACTTTAGATTTAAGCAAAGGAAATTTGATGCCATAGTTACTTTTTTTTCTTAAAAGGTATATATGGATTGCAAAACAAAATTCATCAAGAATTCTAATGCCTTCTAGGGTTTGTTTCTTCTCTTTGGAGTCCATTTCCTTTGGGTCAAATCTTTGTGAGAAATTTTGGACAAAAGAAGCTGTTAAATGCTAAGTGCATTATATTCTTCATAGAAAATTCTGCCAAAAATTGAAAGTATTAGGGAGGCACAACTTATATTTTTAAACAGCCTGTTTGAACTTATCAAGAGATCTTATAGCTTCTTCTCTTATTCTCCTACACTTTTTCAGTCTCAGAGGCAGATTCAGCAGTTGACATGTCTGAATTCCACATGCATAGTATTAGAATATAGATGAATAACGATGTATATTTCTTTCAAGGAAAGTAGATATTATTTATATAATGGATATTTTCAAGACCATAATACTCTGTACCTTTGCTTTATTTAAATCAAATTTCAAGAAAAAATCAAAACTTTACATTCCCACTGGGCAGTGCAAGAGTTCCCTTTTCTCCACATACTCAACAACACCTGTTGTTTCTTGTGTTGTTGATTTTAGCCATTCTGACAGGTGTGAGGTGATATCTCAGTGTAGTTTTGATTTGTATTTCCCTAATTAGCAGTGATTTTGAGCACCTTTTCATCTGTCTTTAGAGAATGTTCTCTTTAGAGAAATGTCTGTTCATTTCTTTAGCCCATTTTTTAAGCAGATTATTCATTTTTGGGTGTTGAGTTTTATGAGTTCTTTATATGTTTTGGATACTAACCCCTTCATCAGATATGCCATTTGCAAATGTCTTCTCCCATTCCATAGTTGCCTTTTAGTTTTGTTGATTGTTTCCTTTGCTGTGCAGAAGCTTTTTATTTCGATGGAGTCTCAACAGTTTATTTTTGCTTTTGCTTCCCATAAAAAAAAAGTGAAATCTTGCCACTTGCAACAACATGGATGGAGCTAGAGAATATTTCATAAGTGAAATGAGTCAGAGAAAGACAAATGCCATATGACTTCATTCATATATGGAATTTAACAAAACAAATGAGTGAAGGGGAAAAGAGAGAGAGAGAGGCAAACCAAGAGACAGACTCTTAACTACAGAGAAGAAACAGATGACTACCAGAGGGGAAGTGGATGGGGAGATGGGTTAAATAGGTGATGCGATTAAGAAGTGCACTTGTGATGAGCATTTCTTGTGATGAGTTGTATGGAAATATTGAAACACTATAGTGCACATGTGAAATTAATATTACATCATTTGCTTACTGGAATCTGAATAAAAACTTAAAAAAATAAACTTTATCGAAAAAGAAGAAAAAACAAAACATTGGAACATCCCTAAATTATCAGGACTTTTTCTTCTATAAGCTTATAGTAGCACCACCTTATAACGAAAAACATTTTTTTAGTTTACAAGTGAAACGCTAACATTCTTTCCAATGGTACCCCACATCCATATTCTGCCTTGTTACCTGTGTACTTATAGAAAAGTTAATGAACTCTAGTCTCTCTAGTATTTTTGTGAAGAATAAAATAAGCTAACAGATTCTGTTTGTGTTCATATTCAACACAAAGTAGGTGTTCCATAAATGCTGATTCATTTCCTTAGTTTGGAAATTTTCTGCTAAAGAATCAGGTCCCTTTACATCTTTTATGTTAATGAAAGATTCGAGTGTTAGTAGGCCTTTCTGTGCTGGTTCTGAGTCCAAGTGCTGTTCTGAACATCAGCCACCAACCTGTCTCCCAAACCCTAATCTCTATCAAGTTTCAGGCCAGGATAAGTGTTTCTCTTTCTCTAACTAGCTTGGTAAATGACATCACTGATCTGTTCTTGACCTTGGTAATACAATTTCTTAACACGTTCCCTATGGATCCAGATTCATCACTACTATTCGATCCCCATTTGGCAAGCTGTATCTTTCTTGATTCACATTACTATTTGAGAATTTTTGTACTTTACCTGTTTTGGCTCTTGTACAGGATTTAAGGTAACTACCTAGAGGCAGATTGACCCAAGTTAGAATCTGGAGTGCATTATTAACCAGTTTTGTGAGCTTGGCCCAGTCCCTTAACTTTAATAATCTTAGCTTCCTCATCTGAAAATTATAGACAGCAAACCCAACCTCACGGATTAATGTGAAAACTGAATGAAGTAAAGCATGGTAAGCATTTAGCACAGTAGCTAGTACAATTATATACTCAGGCAATCATTTAATAATGGCAAAGTAAAACACACACACACAAACCCACACACACAAGGAGAGAAGGAAGTTGATTTAATTTTATTGCAGATTCAGACACTACTAAAAATTATCATGCAAGGAAATTCTGACCTGGGTAGAATAAGAAATGTATCATCAACTTTTCCTACTTGAAGAACGGTGGTAATTTATAGTTAAAATGTCCAAAACTAGATTATTTTAGCCAAGTTCACATGATGTGATTGTCAAATTGTGAGTGACAAAATATTTACCAGAAAATAATACATTTTCTTTAAAAAAAAACAAACAAACAAATTCATATTGGCTATGTAGTAGGGGGTACTTCTCCTCCATGACTTAAATCCTATTTATCATTTACTTAAGGAAAATAAATTAAAAAATGTCTCTCCATCCTCCCCTTTTTGGGATATTTCCTTTTTCATCAACTTATATCAGTACATGAACTTGTTCTATCTAAATGAGTCTTTAATTCAGTGGAAAAGGTATGTTGAGGGAATTTATGTCAATGGGCTCTAAAACAAACAAAAAATATAAAACAGGCTGTGCTGATGCAGTTTAACACTGTGGGTTGTCAGAAGTAAAATTGTCTACCTTCGCATTGTCATCCATCATGTCGCCTAAGCAAAATTGCAATCTCAGAGGAAGTGAGAAGGGGATGAGAAGTGAGAAGTGACTTAAAATGATTAGTTCCGCTCCACAGACACAGGAGCTGCTGTGTTAAGGAGCAAGTCAAGCATCTTAGTTGTGAATTTGTTTGTGAACTTATCTGTGATTTGCACTATGAGGGAAAATGACGAGAACATGAAACCACATTTTAGAACTGCACGTGATGGTGAAAATAATAAGGTTTTATTTTATTCTTGTTATTTCCTGACAACTTTGTTGAAACTGCAGACACCTGCCTCCCTTTCTCTCCTCCATTCATGCTTCCACATGTGTTCCTGTTACTGTTAACCCTGCTACTAAAAACAAAACAAACACAATGTAGTTACTATGAGTCAGAGGGATATAACATTCATTTTTATTATGTCCTTCCTAAATTAGGGAAGTTCAGTACTATGGTTAAAAGCACCAACTCTGGAGACAGATTGGGCTGAATGTGGGTCTTAGCTCTGCCATTACTTGTCCTGTGAACTTGGGCAAGATGTTTAACCTTACTTTGTCTTAATTTCCTCATCTCGCTTAAAAAAATGTTGAGGATGATTATAGACCTACCTCATAGGCTGCAGTTGTGGCATAAAAGAAACCATAGATAGTATCTAAAATATTGAGCATGACCATGTTCCAATAAAACAGGGGGCAAGGCTATATTTGGTTAGTGATCCACAATTTGTCAACCCCCTGATTTAGTTCACAGAATTTTAGATATGGAAGGAACATTAGAGATCACTTAGTCTGACAGCCTTATATGACATATGAGACAACTAAGGGACAGGAAGAGGCTGTACCTTGTCTACCTCTGCCCCCCAAAAAAGGTCACATGGCTAGTGTGAAAACAACAAAACTAATTGTGTTTCTTACATAACTCATGATATAATTTTCATCTGCAGCATTCCAAAAATAATGTCATATTTTCCAGAAACAAAGGTTTTCCCTAGAATGGATCTCCTATTTAGGTCCACTCCCCAGAAGCAGACCAAGAAAGAAAAACTTTTTGGCAAGTGATAAGCAGGCAGGGGAAATAAGAAAGGGAAGCAGAGCAAACCAAATAAGGGTGAGATTTCAAGGAAAAGCCAAGGAGGATAAGTTTGAGTCTGATCCTATGAGGAAACGCTGGAGTATAAGTTGCTTAAGGATTGCTCTATTCTCCACCACGTAATCATCAATTAATGGGCACCTGCAAGGCTGCAAACTCTCCAGTGATCCCAGTGGTACAAAGCTGCTCCAGTAGCCCCAAGGGTGGAATACTGAAGAGGATGAATGCAGGTACTGGCCATTGAAATCACTCAAAATAATGTGTGTGTGTGTGTGTGTGTGTGTGTGTGGTGGGGGGGTTGGGAGGATAAAAAATTTAGGGAGAGCCCTAGCATTATCTTCTACATGACCTTAATAATAGAGGAAAACAAATAAATAAGCCTGTTTGAAGGTATAGACCAGAAATTTCTGCTGCAAGCTAGATATCTATTTCAAGTTTTTTGTTTTATCTACAAAAATTCATATGAATTTTGTATTTTACCTTAACATCTCAGTGATCACTTGAGGGACTTTCTAAAACTATGAGTTTGGTTTGCTCTCTTCAAAAGTTATTTTATCTGGTACCTGACTTTTTTAACTTTAAAATTTTAGTGTTTGTTTGTTTGTTTGTTTTTTAACCATCACTCTCCCACTCTACTTCCTTTCTTTCCTGGTAAAACATCAGTTTTAGTCAAAATAACATCTTTCTTTTTTTTTTATAATTTTATTTATTTATTTTTTTCAGTGTTCCAAGATTAATTGTTCATGCACCACACCCAGTGCTCCATGCAGTACGTGCCCTCCTCAATACCCACCACCAGGCTCGCCCAACCCCCCAGCCCCCTCCCCTCCAAAACCCTCAGTTTGTTGCTCAGAGTCCACAGTCTCTCATGGTTCATCTCCCCCTCTGGTTTCCCCCCATTCACCCCTCCCTTCCTTCTCATAATGCCCTCCATGTTTTTCTTTGTGCTCAGCACATAAGTGAGACCATAAGGTAACTGGTCTCAAAATAACATCTTAATGGCTTCCTCTTCTCATACCCATTTATACTTCCGTCTCCATATAGAAGGATGGAAGGTGCAACTATCTCCTTATATACCACATAACCCCACTCCCAAGATGACAAAAATTAGTAAGCATTCATTTTATTAATCAGGTCTCTTGCAGTAAATTCTTAAGTGCTTTTTAAATATAATTTTAAGAGAATCTGAGATAGAAGGTTTCTTCCCTAACTCAGTTCAACTTCACCCTAAGATTAAATTGATCTATGATGCCATGTCATTTCTTTCCAATACTTTCATGCCCCTTCGTACACAGAAATGACATAAAATATCCTCTCAAGTCACTGGTGCCATTTATGTAATATGAGAAGTGTTTTGTTTGCTTTGTTTGCTTTCTTTCTTGGTAAAATCTTACCACATTTTCCCAGAAGTGTTTTGGTTTGGGTTTTGGTTTTTTCCCTTCTCTATTGCTCCTTCACCCATGACTGATCTGTATTGTTTAAGTTTGTCTATGATCGCTTTCATGTCACTACCCCATAGTTAAGTAGCTTGCAAAACTTAAAATGTTTAATATCAGAAAATGTTTGCTCATCTTTGATCAAAATGATGTGGCAACTATAACATAGCTAATAAATGATCAAAAGGTGACTGGATTCCAGACTACCCTACATCTATGTCCATAATTTGAAATCCTTGTCCTGATATTAATACTCTCTGCATCATGACTGACTTTGCCATCCATTTATCTCTCTAGCCAGACACTGGTTTGCCAGTGGAGAACCTGACCTCAAACTTTCCCATTCCCCATTCTTCCAGGACCATTTCAAATAGCCTCTTTTCTGTAGAGGCTTTCCTATTTAATTCCAACCAGTTGTGATCTCTTCTTCCTTCAGTCTCTTTGGATTAGGTTCTTCTTGGTCGATGCCTTTCTTGTGACACTAATATTCTACCACTTAATCATTTTGGCTAACCTCCTCAGGCTGCTACAGTTTAGCTCCTTGAGGGGAGGAGCACTGTCTAATTGATCTTTTTGTTTACCCTAGAACCAAGCACATCTCCACATGCATAGATGCTTAGTATATTCATTGAATTGCTGACATAAA
Source organism: Procyon lotor (assembly GCA_028646535.1). NCBI lineage: Eukaryota > Metazoa > Chordata > Mammalia > Carnivora > Procyonidae > Procyon > Procyon lotor. The sequence goes on along the minus strand of CM053607.1, from coordinate 43,130,798 downwards.
TTTTGATACCCTACGTATAGAGAAGACCTTGGCTGATGATGCTCAGGTTCACCTCATATCTCCTGAATGCTGATCATTCACACTCGTGACTTCTGATGGTTATAGGAACTTAAGAGTTAGAAGGCCTTCACTGTAGCCTAAACTAGGAGAGTTTCTCTTATAGAACTTCGGCAGATTGTTCCTGTCCAAATAGTTTAGTCAGAGTTTCCCAAATGTTTGCATATCAGAATCTTGGCACACCACCACCATTATTTTTGTCAAATGCGTGTACCACTTGCTCTCTCTGTTATTTTTAAATTGGTATTTCCTTGAATTTACTCACCTTTAACTTACATAAATATATTTTAAAGAAAGGTGATATCACTACCTTGTGTAGAATGTTAGTATTATTGACCATAAATAGAATGTAACCATAATGAGAAAGATCAATAATTTGCATCTGAAGACTGACCTTTTAGTTAAAATGGAGAAGGAACAACTTTGGTAAGAGCAGGTTAACGGCATGCTGGCGTCAAACTGAGACATTTTTGGCAGCTTAATCAGGATGGAAAAGAAATTGAGCCATGTTGTGATCCTGCAATCTTATTTAAATCTCTGTCCATATACTATGCAAAATCATCTCCTGGTTTTTCATCAAGAGTCTTCATGCAAACTTCTGGATAAAGTGCTTGTTCGAATCATACCAAACTCCCAAAGTGCTCATTGCTTCTTGTTGCATCATCCTTGGCTCTAACAGCTAAATCACTTAATACTAAACTCTCATTAAAATAAAGTCTATTCGACAAAAAAGAAAATAATCCGATTTAAAAATGGACAAAGGACCTGACTAGACATTTTTCAAAAGAAGATATATGAACGGCCAACAGGTACATGAAAAAGTGCTTGACATCACTAATCATTAGAAAAGAGCAAATCAAAACCACAATGAGACAACAACTCAAATCTGTTAGAGAGGCATCAAAAACACAAAGGATAACAAATGTTGGTAAGGACGTGGAGAAAAGGGTATCCTTTTGTACTGTTGATGGGACTGTAAACTGGTAGAGTCACTTTGTAAATAGTATGCATTTTCCTCAAAAAAACTAAAAATAGAATTATCATATCATACAACAACTCTACTGGAAATAAATGCAAAGGAAATAAAAACTTTACATTGAAGAGATCTCTGCACCTCCATGTTCATAACAGCATTGTTTACAAAGCCAAGACATGGAAACAAACTAAGTGTACACTGATGGATGAACAGATAAAGAATTTGTGGTGCATATACACAGTGGAATAAAAGACAAGGAAATCCTGCCTTTTGTGAACACATGATGGAAACTGGGGGACTTAAATGCTAAGTGAAATAAGTCAAAGACAAATACTGCATGACCTCACTTATATGGGGAATCTAAAAAAATAAAGAAATAAACAAACAAACCCATAGAAAAAAGATATCAGAGTTGTAGTTACCAGAGGTGGAAGGTGCGTGGGGGGAGAATTTGAAGGAGGTGGTCAAAAGGTACAAACACCCAACTGTTAAGATGAAGAAGTACTAGAGATGTAATGTATAAGGTGGTACTGTTGAATGGCATATTTGAAAATTGTTAAGAAAATAAATTCTGGGGCACCTGAGGGGGGAGCTCAGTCCATTAAGTGGCTGCCTTCCGCTCAGGTCATGATCCCTAGGTCCTGAGAAGGAGCCCTGATTTGGGCTCCCTGCTCAGTGGGGAGAGAGCTTCTCCCTCTCCCTCTGCCCTTTCCCCTTTCCTGCTTGCTCTCTCATGCTGTGTCTCTCTCTCAAATAAATAAAAAAAGTAAATGCTGAGTTGTCATCACAAGAAAAATACTTTTTTTCTTTTTTTCTTCTTTTGTATCTGTATGAGACAATTAATCTTGCTAAACGCATTGCAGTAATCATTTCATAATACATGTAAGTCAAATCATGAAGCTATAAACCTCACACATATACAATCCTATATGTCAATTATATCTCGAGAAAACTGGAAATTTTTTTAGAAAGATAAATTACAGTGAAAAGAATGACATTGGTAGATATTGGCTGTTGGGCTTTCTAGCCTGTAAAGAATTGTCTTTATTTTTTAGAGTAATTTTTGTGCTCTAGGCCACAGTATACCACATCCGTCAGTGGGAACACTTCCTTCACAGTGCTTAATAATTTATTTGAAGCCAAAAGGAAATTCATTTTCTCAGGAACTAGGAACAAAACATTTCTTCATGCAGTTGTTAATATGGGAGAATTATGTTATAACATGGAAGAAAACAGTGGTTGTTTTCACCTGCTCTTAAGGTTTCCAATTAAAGAAAATCTTCACTCTGACAGACTTTGACTAGTTCTCCATTCCTCCTTTTCTGCAGAGATTTCTTAATCAGAAAAACCTTGACACTTCCATAATGTTGTGAAATGGAGATAATATTAGAACTTACTTCATAGTATTTTGTGCAAATTAGTGAGGTGCAGAGAGGTAAGAATATAAGTATCAGGAAAGGTCATTTGGTATTCACAATGACTTATGCTGCTTCATAGTTAAATACCAAACAAAGGCATATTTTTATTATTAAGAAAGATTGTATATTAACAGTAATTAAACTATGATTATTAATATCAGAGGTCTTTTTTTAAAAAAAGAATTTATTTATTTATTTGAGTGAGGAAGAGAGAAAGACTGAATGAGGGGAGGGGTATAGGGAGAAGCAGACTCCCTGCTCAGCAGGAAGCCTGATGTGGGAACCTTGGGATCATGATCTGAGCCAAAGGCAGAGGCTTCCTGAAGGGAGACACCCAGGCACCCCAGGAGGTCTTCTATTTAAATGCTTAGACAGCAAAACTGTTGTGGAATTCATTCAACATATATTGATAAGGTCTTACTATGTATAAGTGGAGCTAATTCAATTATTTGATATTAATACTACAATATTTGTCACAATAGGTCCCAGTTATTCAAATATTCATTTATTGAGGACCATTTATTTCTAGTCATTCTTGTTCATAATTTTATTAAATTTTTATATCAGTTCCTGCATGTATTTACTTATGTTTATTTAGTTACAGCATGATTATTTTTTTTTAATTTTTATTTATTTATTTGACAGAGAGAGAGAGAGAGATCACAAGTAGGTGGGGAGACAGGCAGAGAGAGGGGGAAGCAGGCTCCCTGCCGAGCAGAGAGCCCAATGTGGGGCTCGATCCCAGGACCCTGAGATCATGACCTGAGCTGAAGGCAGAGGCTTTAACCCACTGAGCCACCCAGGGGCCCCCAGCATGATTATTTTTAAACAGTTTTTAGGGTGATTATTTTATGCATAACTATGGCGGCTGCTAAATTGTAAGTAGCAATCCTTCACCCTTGACATGAATCTGAGAGATCACATGTCCTAGACTGAAGTATTCGTTCATTCGTCCTTATTGGCCAGTTGCGGGGACATTCATGTAAAACAGATATGGTGAATTTACGTTCTTCTTCTAGCCATATTCAAGTCCTCATGTTACAATTTCTGTATTAAAAACATATGGTTAGTCATAACACCTATTCTACCTGTAGTAGACATCTGTGATTTTATCTGTTCAGCATCCATTCCTCCTCTTTCTGGTAATAGCACAGTAATAATCTGACTTCAGGTCCTTGTTTCTCAACCCTCATAGTCCACATAGTTTGGATTTGGTTCATCCCAGCTTCAGGACCAGGAGTGAGCACAGGCCCGGCAATTGTCCTAAGTGATAGGCTGAAAATAGGAGTGGGATCCAATCCCTCCTATCATGTAGTTTGGTGGAGTAACATAATTACTAATTCTCTCAATGTTGCTAAACTAGAGCAATTGATGGTTATCTTTGGAAGACAGTCTGAGATTGAAGCCAACTTTCATCAAACAGAACTCTGAGATGAGAAACTTTAGGCCTTCTAAATCTACCTGTACTGAGTTGAACATCCTTGACTTATTCAGTTACATAACCTAATATTAACTTACATTAGCTAGTCTGAATTTGGTTTCTGTCCCTTTCAATCCCAAGAGCACAGAATAATACACTTCACAGAATTAAATGGGTAATTGTTGATGTTCACAGAATAAACAAGCTAGTAAACAAGTAGTACTAATAATAGTACATGAATGATAATTGGAATTATAATTTATCAATTACTGAATGTCTCATACAAGGTAGGTGAATGCAGTGAGCATGGAGAATAATAAAATAAGAATACAAGTCCCTTATAGAATTAGCAAACGGAGAAGTTTTCAGAGAGAATTTAAAGAAAAACAAAATAAAACAAAAAAGCAAGACTACAATTGGCTTTAGATGCATAGAAGTAGGAAGAGACTAACCTTTTAAGACTTTTGTATGCCCAAGTCCTCTAATTTTTGGAGGCCCTTTGACATATTATATAAAACATATTAAAGTGCACATTTCCCATATGAAATTTAAATTTGATAATTAGAGACACAATATTATATTTTATAAACATTTAATTAAACATTAATTTCAGCATTGTAGTTTGCTTTTCTAGCTTGGAACCAATATGTACTTTTTTTTTTAAGATTTCAACACATTTTATTGGCCCTCAGAAGGCTTGTAAACCCTAGGCTCTCTCAGGCATCTACTGGATAAAAAGTGCTGGTAGAGAAGCATCACGAGAGACCTCCGAGGGTGTGACCCACATTCTGGAAAGCTTCATTCTACACACTGGATTACCTCTCTCTGGCCATCTCTCAAAGTCATCCCTAAGTAACCAACCAACTTGTGGGAGATTTTGCAAAGTTACTCCTTGGGACCTGCAGTGTCACTGCATACACATACATCAGTTTTGCTCCTCTACTTATATTGATGAGGCACAGCTTTCTTCCTCCTTCAGGTTTTGAGAAGTAGTTGGTAAAAAGATAAGGGATGTGGTATTTTGTTACTACTGAGACTGTGAATATAATTTGTCTCCTCATGTGGCATCAGAGCTAAGGTAATTTCCTCATCTAACAATTTTACCTCCATTTGGAGCATCAGTAATTTCATTTTGTACTTTAAGGCACACTTTTCTATACTCTTGAAGATCGATTAATTTGAGGTGGTGCCAAAAGGTATAAAGAACTAAAGAATATTAAAGGGAAAAGAACTTTCAAAAAGCTTCTAGTAACTCAAACTCTTAAGATTTCCTATTGGTCATTTGATTGTTAAATCAAATCTCCATTAGATGCAGAGATCTTTTGTTTTGGCTAAGATTTTATTCTTGTATTAACTCACTAGATGAGACAAGCTGAGAACTAACTGCAAAGCAGACAAATCCACAGAAGTTTTATTTATAAAGTCACATAGTTATTAGGAAGGTCTGAGTCCTTCACATTTTTCTTATAATCTGTAAAATATTTTATAGCACTTAATTTTTGCTATTTCCTCATATATGAAAAGATTGTAATAATAATATTTAATGGGCACATTATAAGGATTAAATGTTATTACATGTAAAGCACTTGTAACAGTATCTGACACATTATTATTATTTTATTATTATTATTATATGTTAATTTTTAGTTAAATAATATAAATTGACTTTTATGTCATCAGACTTACTATGGCCAAGAATTACATAGAAACTCAGATTTAATGTTAGTGTTAAACTGCTGAAGGAGAAATAGGACTCAGTGAACATAGAATTTACATTTCTAACTTTGCAGAATAAGATAACAGTAAGCCATAAGCCCATGATTTGGAATTTGTAGTAATTTAGGAGAAATTTTATTTTCCAGTGTCTGTGTATGCAAGGTTTGCCAGACAAATAAGTAAAGGGTATTTTTGACTAGCATAAGGGAAAAAATATTTGATAAAGTTTAAACCACTCTAGGATCTTTTAGCATATACAAATAAAGGTGGTTAATGTATAAGATATATGGAGAGGTTATTTAAAAATGGTTCTTATTTGTGTATTACAGTAGGTCCAGGAAGCCATATGCTTGACAACATGTTATTAGTAATTGGATAAATTTGCGTTGTTGTATATACTGAAAGTTATAAATGTATATTTTCTTCCTACATAGTATTTCTGACTTTTTCCCTACTCTTTAGTATTACTGAAATTTCTAAACATTAATTCAAAATACCTCAATCAACATTTAAAGCTAAGAGATCCATTATTCATTTAAAAACATAACATATACAAATATTTAAATGATTTTGCAAAACATATAACCCATATTCCATAAGACTATCCCCCAAATCATCATTGCTTTGCCACCAGCAGCAGGTCAGTGAAAATGATCTGACGCCTATGGGCATATTCCCTACTTGTTCATCAGCAGATAAAAGGCTATGACATAGAATATCACATTACCCTCTACCAACGGAATTGTGTTAGTTTGTAGGGAAGGAATGAGGGTGGCAGAGGGACAGAGTTTTTAATTTTATACCATAGGCATATAAGGTCTATTTCAAAACTAATGAAGAATTTAATACAGTTGAGCATCCTTCTTTATCAAAGTATTCTCTTTCCATGGCTTTTATCACCACAGTAGTTTATCACCACAGTAGTTTTCCTCTTACATTTTGGATCAGTCCTAATTTGACTCTTCAGATGGCTGTAATTGTCCTTTACCAGAAGATTCTCTTCTACATCCTCTAATCTTCTCATTCTGTTCATCCTTCTGAGAAAAGTCTCATATGCTCTTATGATTTAAGTTATTTACACCCTCAGAATCTTCACATATACACTCATTTGTTAAAACATATGTATTAAATGTCTACTAAAGGCACTAGGTACTGCAATACAGTAGTGAATAAAGCAGACAAAAATATCTATTTTTTTAACTTGTATTCAATGCAGTAAGATGGAAATAAAATGGATAAAATATAAAATGACATAATATGTTCTGAAGAGAAAAATCAAAGCAGAAAAGAGAAATAAAAGTGTTGGAAAGGAACAGAAAATTTTTGTTGGTCCCACCTCACCCCTCACTTCTGAGCTGTAGCTGAAGTTCAGAAGTGCATGGATCAAAACATCTGGTGCACCTTGGAGGGCTAGCAGGTACCTTAAACTTAATATGACCCAAACCGAGTATATCATCACCAGCAACTTTCTTCTACCACCACTACTGAACTGCTCAAACAAGAAATGTATGAATTATCTTTGGTTACTTCTCTCTCATTCCCCTTATTCTACCTATTTCAGTCAGTTCTATCACATAATCCTGGTCATTCCTCTCCATCTTCACTGTCACTGTCCTAATGCAGGTCAACATCAACTCTCATCTGGATTCCTGCAATAATAGATCTCCCTACAGCTACTACCATCTTCCTCCAGTGTTATTAAAACTTATCTTGTCACTCCTCTACCTCCACAGATCAACGATCCCAAATTATTACTGCTAAGCTCTCCAAGTGCATCTCTCCGGGGGCCACTCTCACTCTTCTCCTCTAGTCTTAATTCTTTTAAAAGAATTTATTTATTTATTTATTCATTCATTCATTCATTTAGGGGGAGGGTCAGAGGGAGAATCACTTTCCACTGAGGGAGGATCCCAACTCTCAGGACTTGATCCCAGGACTCTGGGATTATGACCTGAGCTGAGGGCAGAAGCTTGACCAACGGAGCCACTCAGGTGCCCTTCTTTTCTTCTAGTCTTATAGTTCTTCCTTCATTCTTCATTTACACCACCCTCTCTTGGCCCAGGATATTTGCACATACTATTCCTTCTTCCTGGAATACTCTTCCCCCAACTCTTCATCAGGCTAACCCATCTTTCAAATCTCAAATGATGCATTAATTTAACCAGCAAATTTTATCCAATACCTCAAGCTGACTTATTTGTACCAATTATGGATTCCATCATATCCTATCTTTCCCGCTTTATGATACATGCTATGCCAGTTATTATTTCTATAATGGCTCTACCCACACTGGAATGTAAGCTCCAAGAGGATAAAGACCATGTTTGCCTTTTCAACACGTCATCCCCAGTGTTTATCAAATAATGTTTCACATAAAGTAGGTGTCTAACACATATTTACCAAATAAATGAATGAATATTATAGTAAAGACTAAGGAAGGACAGATGGTTGGTGACTGGAATTTATGTGCTTCATACTCAGAGATGATTTTGAATAATGATCTCTTAATAATACTTACATTTTGCTTTCTTGTTGTGCATCTGGGATCATGGAGGATGCTCTCCAGCAACTGTTACATCTTGATTCCATCAGTGCCCTCCTTGCACATTATTTTTCCAATTTTTACATTCCTAGGCTGTGTTATCAGTTCCAGAGAGAAGTTCTAGTGTTGACTCTGTGTACAATTAAGACTCACATTAGATATAAGTTGGTCTCAGATGTTATAAGTAGTAGGAATATCTCTTTGATTATGTTAGTAATATCTATTGGTAAGAGATATCCCTGAGATGTTACCACATAAAGAAAATATTCTTTTATCATATCTTTTTTAGATTGCCTTTAATACATTGCCTTCTTAACCTTAATTCTCTTGAAATTTCAGCTCCTCTCTTCTCAAGCCAGTCTATGATAATCTCATTAAATTTATGTCCACTCAGTCTTTATACATTAATGTTATTAAATCTTGTTTTCCGTCCACTCATTATGCCTCATTCAATAAAATTTGTTAATATTTGTTAATTTCATGCCAAATGCTACACGTATATTTACATCATTCTATAATCAAATGGAGAAGGCACAATTATCATTCTTATTTTTACAGAAGAGTGCACTGTGGCTTAGGCAGGTTTACTGACCTATCCAAGTTACAAAGATACAAAGTATTCAAACTGGGATTTGAACTCCAAAGTTCTGTCTCCAGTTCCTTTGAAATTCACAGTTTGCACTGTGCTGTTGTTTTACTTGCTGAGATGCAAGTTACTTTTATTTTAACTCTTTGTTCTCCTCTCCCTTATTTTTCTGTATAAGACAAGTCTTCCACAAGTACTTATTTAATTGTTCACTGGGTTATTTTTATTACCGCTGGATGACAGTATTTTTGGTATTATTCTGTTTACTGAATATTTTCATTTCAACCCAAACTGAAGGGAGTCTTAAGTAGGAGAGGCTGGCAGTGCAGAAAGTGCAACATGGAAAACTAAAGGTCAGAAGGAAAATCCTGTTTGGGGGGGTTTTCAAGAAAAAGGTATTTCCTAGGCTTTCACCAGTTAGTTACCTGGGGTTCAAACTGATTTAGGAATCCTCTGGATATAATGCTAGTAACCTAAACTTTGTTTCCTCTTCAATATATTAGCTTGCGTAGAAGATTCCCATTGTATATAAGTGTAAAAATAGAGGAAAACTGGCATTATTCCTCTGCCATGGGTATCTATTTTGTCCTTGAAACTCTCAACCAGAATAATTACAGATGGGAGAGTTAAAGATTTCATCTCTCCTCTCTCTCTCTCCCCTTCTCCTTCTCCGTCTCTCAACCGACTCCTATGAGCCTGGAGCCCCGCAGAACGCCAGGCTGTAGAACTGCACGGTATATGGCGTTGTTTTACCTGCCTCAAATTCAGAAACTCCCTTAGTGAAGGCACAGAGCTCGTCCCGCTCCTGTTCCCTCCTGGGGGTAGCTGTCGGATTCCCGCCTCCACCCTCCCCTACGAGTCGTTTCCCGGAGCCGTCCCAGGACGACCCTCTGACCTAGGCGGGGTGGGGGATGAGGGAGGGAGGTGGTCAAGAGGTAAATGGGTCAGGAGCTTGGCTGGGACCAGGACCCTGAGGAGTCCCGGGTGCTGCGGAGACCGCGAGCTTGCGGAGCGCCGCCGGCGCACTACAGCTGGTGCGGGCGGCGGGAGCCTCTCTGTTCAGACTGGGCCAAGCAAGCCCGGAACCGCGAGCTCCCGCTCCTCCCGCAGCCGCCGAGGGCTCCGCGGGCCCGGTGAGCTGCAGCAGCCGAGAGCCGGCAGCCGGCAAGGTCTCGGACTTAAGCGCCAAGGCTGTCTAGTCTAATGGTTAGGGACACTGACTTTGGGGTCCAATTCGGGTTCCACCTCTAGCCTACTAGATGACCTTGGGCGAGTTCTTTCGCTTCAGTGCGCCAGTTACTAAATCCGTAATGAGGGACCTGAGGTGATGGCCAAATCCTAGGACTCTTTTAAGAATTAATAAATAAAGCACTTCTAGCAAGTAGTAGGCGCTCAGTTAATGATTAGCAATGATCGGCAAAAGGAGTTAGAAGCGAAAACTGCTCTGGGTCCAGAATGTAAGTTTGGGCTCTGGCTTTTCTCATTCTTCCCCGAAGAGTGGGGGAAGGGGCAGCGGGAGCACCTGCCCTACATCCCCTCCTTCCTCCTCCCGCGTTCCGAGAGAACTCGGGAGTACCGGGAGAGGCTTGCGTCCTGGCCTCCGGCTCGGGCTTCTTCACATGCCCAGACCTCCCAGCCTTGTAGCAGTTCCCGGCACCCGCGGCGAGTCTCTCTCCCTCGAGCTGAGGAAACATTTCGGCCGCGAATTGAGTATCTCCCTCCCTCTCCAACCGCCGAGCTCGCTCGCTGCCTCCTCCGGGTCCCGGTGGACGTGGGGAGCCGGGCAAAGCCTCGGGCAGGAGGGAAGAGGCAGCTTCGGGGTCTGAGAGTGTCTCCCGGCCCTGGGAAGGGGAGCGAGGACGAGGTGGAGCGGAGACAGAGGGAGAACGCCGGGCCCCCGGGCGCCCCCAGGCCCCTTCCTCATTTTGCTACCTTCTAGGGACCGCTCTGGCTTTTGCCATCCCGAGCCACACTTAGCCCCTGAACAGCCAGGTGTCCCTAGCCACCACTCGCCCTCTCCAGCCGGGACCGAGCTCCGGGGGGCACCAGTTCCGCCCGCGGCAGGAGTGGGCGGCGAGCGAAGGCCCGGAGGTAAGGAGGCGCGGGAGGCGGGTTGGGAGAGTGCCTGCACGTGCGCGCGCCTGTGCGCGTGCTCCGAGGGGGCGTGGGGGGTGGGGTCTGCCAGGGGCGCCCTCCCAGGGCCACCTGCCCTTGCTGCACCGTGTCGCCGCTCCGGCCCTCTCGACCCCCGCACCCAGGGTCAGGCTGCGGCCAACCTTGTTCCCCACTCTCGCAAATCCCATCACCCGCCTCATCCAAACCCCACCCTCCCCACTAATAATTTCCCAATGCAGAATCAGACCGAAACCTGGAGAGACAGCGTTGCCTTTCTGCTCCCCTCGCCCCCCCCACCTCCTTCTATAAATAATCCGGACTAGCGGGTCAGGCACGTCACACGGCAAGAAACCGGGACCCCGAGGTTTTCTTCTCTGGGAGTAGGGGGCAAAGGGTGAGGAGGAGGAGAAAGAATTCGCTTGTGAGTAGTGAAGAAAAGCTTGCTCCTTGACTCCTAGAAGAGACCAGACATGATTTTATTCTTCCTTTCTTTTTTTTGCTTTTTTTATTTTTCCGTTTCTTTCTTATTCTCTACTCCCCTCCCCGCCCCCCCCCCCGCCCCAAATCCGACGGATTGCTCAGCACTTCTCCCATTGGTTTCTTTCTTCCCTCCCCCTTGGACTGCTGCACCCACCGTCCCTTCCCCCCACTCCCCACGGCACAACCCCTATCTCCAGCACACATCTCGCCCCACGCAGGGGATGCTATTCGCCAGGAAATAAAGTTCAAACTCCTCTCCTCCTAGGCTTGCTGCTACCAGAAGTGGGCTCCCAGGCATTCCTTTTCCACTAGCACTCCACACCTGCTGTCTTTTAAATTCCCTATCTGGTTTTGCATGTTTAAGAGGAAACACACATACTCGCCCCAAAAACCCGTGAGGTACAAAACTGCCTCCAGGAACTACCAAAACTTACCAGACGCTCTAGTTGTTTTGTCTTAACGAAAGGAAAACAAAGATTTTACTCTGGGTTCTCCTTGGGGTGACTTTCTTATATTATTCAAATATGTGTATGTTATCTATATATGTTTTTCCTTTTTCCCCTTTAATTCTTTTTTTTTTTTTTCCTTAGCAAGAAAATCTGCTCGGTCCCAGGCAGCCGCCGCTGCCCCTTTGATGTTTTGGTACACCGTGCGCATGCGCCTCACATTAGAATTACTGCACTGGGCAGACTAAGTTGGATCTCCTCTCTTCAGTGAAACCCTCAATCCCATCAAAAACTAAAGGGATGTGGAGAGTCCGGAAAAAGGGCTACTTTGGGATTTGGTCATTCCCCTTAATAATCGCCGCTGTCTGTGCGCAGAGGTAAGTGTGCCCAGCATTTCTCTTTTTCATTGCACTTTGAAGGGCTCTGTCTGCATACCTCTGCGAGCAGGGATCTGTAGTGAGGATCAGATAGATGCTGAAGACGCTGTGCCTGCTGCCTTATTGATGCCTGTTTATTGTCTTTTCTTTCTTTAGTGTCAATGACCCTAGTAATATGTCGCTGGTTAAAGAGACAGTGGATAGACTCCTGAAAGGCTATGACATTCGTCTGAGACCAGATTTTGGAGGTAATGGGGTTGCCTTGGAAATAAGAAACAGCCCAGCTATAACCTAAGCTGTCTTGTGAGCTTTGTGCGCGCTGTGTCTTCCCTCTCCCTCATTGTTGGCTGCATGTGGTATACTGAATGTGTCTCTTGTGTTACCATATTGAGAAAGTGGTCCAAACTTAAGCCGATTTGTTGCTATCCAGCACTTAGATGGTCTTTCAGTGAGACCCTCTTAGAGTGTATAGGTGACTGCTGTTCTTTAGCTTCACTGCTGAAATCCTTTGCTTCATTGTCTTTGCTTCATTGAGATACAAACCTCTTAAGTTTAGTTAATGGTGTGCTCAGAGAACCTGGCTTACTGGAGGCCATCGTGAACATTTTTGAGAACAAAATGTGCAGGCAATTGGTTGAAAAGTGACATTAATCCCCTGTGCCCGCCTACTTTGGAAGAGTTCTGGCAATGGTTTAAAGTGGCTATTGTCTGGATATTATCCAGATCTGGAAGCTCCACTGTTTGGGGCGGTGGGAGAGAAGGGGTTAGGGAGGACTAAAAGGCAGGGAGGGTAAGTGGGAGAAGGGCTAGGGACCTCTTGCTGCAGCCTTAGTTATGCCCATTTAATTTTGCTTTAGATTTTTCCGAAGCTCAAAGAGTTAAAACCTGCGCACCGAAGGGGGGTGGGAAAGAATGTGGAGGAGGGGGTTTTAGTGCAATATGTAAAAATTCCCTGGGGCTAGACCGGTTCCTCTGACTTGTGTGAGTTGTTTGTTTTCTCATACTGAGACATCTATATATGTAGATAGAATTGGAATCCCTCTTCCACGAAGGCACGTGTGTAAATGTTCCATAGAGCATTTCCTAGAGGAGTGCCAGGCACTCTTTTTAAAAAGGAGCAGAGAAGTGAAGAATATAAGGGTAAGCAGTGGGGGAGGGATTTGGGCAGAATATCCCATGCCCAGGGACAGCTCTTGCTGAGAATGAATGAAGTTCTCAGAAATCACGTGGCTGGCTATCTTGGTTCGCAGGTCCCCCTGTGGCTGTGGGAATGAACATTGACATCGCCAGCATTGATATGGTTTCCGAAGTTAATATGGTGAGTACTGAGGTTTATGGTTGTATCTCCGCAGACCTTTTTTTGGGGACAGGAAGTCGAAAGGAACCGGTTGGTGGGGGTGGCGTATGCTTGAGTATGTGTATGAAGTGGGGCTGAGGGCTGAGGATTTTGCTTTGGAGCCCGCTGTGTTTGAGGTTTCAAAGCCATCGCTTTTGGTCCCTAAGGATTTTTCCAACCTGGTTTGGATACCTGGAAATTGTTACAGAGCAAGTAAAATTCATCATAATTCACGTTCAAAACAAAGCCACATGCAGAAGATCCCCTACAGAAGACACATTTCTTAAAATTTAGTGGGAAACCGGATTCATCAAGGATTTTCTGAGTTTGGGGTGGGGTCAGGAAAAGAGGGAAGGATTTTGATTTGATATTTCACAGGGAATATAACTAAACTAAACTGTCACAAAGATGCTGAATAAATGACCCTGGGATACTGATGTCCACTTGTTGCTTTCAGAGATGGTCTCTTTGCAGCTGATGGCAATCACCTCCTCCTACAATTGTTCACCAGCTCTTTTAAAGTCTGCTGCCCACCAAAATAAAAAACAAAAATTGGTCACCCTGTTTTCTAAAGGCAAACTCAGACCCATGTGCCCTAGCCAGTCACTTCTGCAATGTTATTCACCACATATTCTAAGGTCATACGTTTTATGGACAACAGCACTCCTTATTGGCTACCTCGCTGGACTTGGGGCAAATGCTAAGAGAAAAAGCCTCGGTGTTCCCAACTAGGGACACTTGTGGGGGGTTTACTTCATGCAGGAGCGCCCCCTGCTGCCCTTCTTGGGTCACTGCAGACATACAAAACAATGACAAGTGTCCCAGATACCCCAGATTACTTGGACTTTCACTTCTTTCTCCAGTGACTTTTCTACTCTGTGTCTTTGAAGTTTTCTCCTTTGGAAAAGTCTCTCTAGAAAGGCCACATTTGAACGTAAGATGCACGTGTTACTTTCAATCCTGAATGCACACAGCACATTTTAGAAGATCGTGTTGTGGCATGGTTCTTCCTAGAAATGAAATGCACTATTTTAATAAGAGGATGTCCTGTGTAAAGTTTTATGCAAAACACCTCTAAGCCAACCATCAGGACTTGAAAGTTAGGACACTTACTAATTAACTCCAAGAGAGCCAAAGTACTAGGTAGTGGATATGCTCTAACTTTATGCAAATGTTCATATTCTCAGAATTCAAATAGAGAGCAAGCTCAAATCACCAGCCCTATCCCTATACACTCTCCAAAGACAGTTGATAATCCTGAGGTATCACAATGTTATAAAACATCTCACGACTACTCTGGGGAATATTCAACAGTTTCAGCAGTGTTTTAATGCCATGTGTAACTTCTTATATTCTAATTATTGGGAAGGTTTTTGATATATAGGATACAAACACAGACTGAGACAATTTGGGTGATTTCAGAACCACAGAAATCTCTTGCTGTCTAGAGAATACATCTTCCTTGGGAAACTAATTTTTCAGATACACAAATATTCACTTTTGTGGGATTATAGAGGTCTTTCATCGGTTTAAATTTGGAGTTTTACCATGACAATTTAAAAAATGTCCTAATGCGGTATCTCCTAAGTCCCAAATATTTGAGTCTAAATTGTGTTGCCAGAAACAAAGTAGTTAGAAATCAGATATCGTTCTGTGTGTCCTACATATAGTTAAATTAGATTTTTTCTTGCCTTTGATTTATGTTATTTTTATATAACAACATCATAAAATGGTATTCTATGGAAAAATTAGGAAATAGAGTCCAAACAGACAATGATGAGAAGATTAGAAGTTGCTATGATAGGCCAGCTAAGAACTTAGATATGTTATATCCCCCAAATGGTTAGAGTAGTGGTTTTTTTTTTTCTTCTTAAGTTTTGTTCACCTTTTACCTGCATGCAGCATTTTGGAGAGGCATCTGAGCTGGACACAATGCCAAGACCTGCTAGTCAAAATATAGACACCAGCTAAGGCAAGGTGTCATCTCTTAAAGCTATTTACTGTTGCTGAAAAATCATGGGATGTTGAAAGTGCAAAAACAAACGTCAGGTTGTAAATAGGCCAGTACTGCAGCATTAATGATTAGAACCAAGTGTTAAAAATCCCATACCAGATTCCTTTCTTAGCCTACTGCTAACACATGTGGACTTGTCCAGACACATTTTTACTTGTTGAAAAATTAACACATTTCAGCTAACAGTCAGAATGACTTTAAATTAATCCTTCAAAGAAAAATTTTGCAGTATATGTTATTTTAAAGTATGCTTATTTGATTTGAAGCAACAGATGGGAAATTTCATCACTGGTGTGTTAAAAAAAAAAAAGATGTTCATGGCATATTGGCTCCTGTATACAGGTTTAAAAGTATTAGTATCTTTTGATTATTTTTAGTTCTGAAAGAATGACTGATGGATTGTTTAAATGAAACCTCAAAATTAATTAACATACACGTTTTTGCCTTGTTATCTTTTGTGACATGCAACCTCTGGTAATTGTAACTTTCTTTTACTATAGTAAATCTTCCTTTGAGGGATGGTATACACCAGACCATATAGATTGTCAGTGACTCATTTTTACTGAAGCAAAAGACCCATGTCAATTTGATGCTCTTGGTAAATCACAATAATAGAAATATCTGAACCAAGTCGAGAGTCTACTGCTCAGTCATCCTGAGGGAATTCAAAGACTATGAGCTCAATTTTCCTCACCTGTTAGAATGGAGGAATAGTCCCATTTTACCTATCTCAGGTGACAGTTAGAATTAATAAAACAATATATGTGAAAATATTGATGTTCCATGAACATAGCTTATGTGGAAGACTGAATAACAGGCTATCACTCCAAGAGACTCTGTCTATTCTAACTGTGCCCTAAATGTACTTGGGTCAATAATTTATATTGCCAGGTCTCAGTTTTCATGTTTGAAATGTGAGGGAATGTGTTAAATTGACTTCTAACCCAACGTTATATGTGTTGCTGGTTTGGTTTAGTATGATAGCTCTGTTGAGTATAAAGAAGTTCCTGGAAAACTTGGAAATCCAGCATAAATGTAAGGAAAATGCAGAATTCCTAAATATCATGCAGTTGTGAGTTCCTACTCATATAGGTGAGGATGGTAGCTTACTCAGGTGACTGTTGGCCCAATGCTAGGTCTTTGGAAGAATGTGATTTCAATTAGAATGCTCCTGAGCAGAAAGCTTGGCTTAGAATGAAATATTTTTAGATGTCTTGGTTACATTGGCAGGAATCTTTTTGTTAAGACTCTTTGATGAAAAGTGCATTTTAAGATCCAAAATTGGCTCTGAGAATTATGGACTGAAATAGCTTTCTCTTCATTTAAAGCAGATACTTCTCCATCTTGAAACAACACATTTGCCAACCAAAGAGTGAAGCAATATTTCACTTTTGAGGAAATAGTTCTAGTAAACACACACACAAATTACCTTTTTATGGAATGGCGAAAGAGAAAAAGTGCTGCTTTTTTTTTTTTAACAGATGTTTTCTTGCATCACCAGATGCACAGTTTAAAATTCAATTCAACACAAATGCTTAGTTAGCAGCTACTATGATCCAACCATGTTGTAAGGCCTTAAAGACAGAAAAATGAACAAGATTAATTTGTCTTCTGACCTCATGAGACTTAGCATTTAGGTGTTCACTGTTTTTAATTCTTCTGTAGACTCTTACTGTACTTATACTTATCTTTTCTCTAAAATTTTTTTTTATGAGCAGCCACTTGAGTACCTAGTGGTCTGTGTCTCCCAAGGGTTCCTTTGTCACTTGGTTTCACCATTCGTTTGGTATTTGCCACTTCAAATTGCTATATATGTTGTATTTCATTCTAGCTTTCTAATTCATGTTTATAAACTGCATATTACAGTATATCTCTCCATGTGATTTTGCTCTTTACACAATGGTTGGCTGGATGTTTGACTCCTGGTGAATGCCATAAGTATTGTGTGAACTATTTATTTTCATAAAAGCAATTCACTATTATTCACTAGAACACTGTACCATATATGTGAAGAAACAGAATGTAGACTCATAGGCCTCGAATTCAAGGCATTCACTGTTTAATGTAGAAAGAATCACAATGCAGGATTATAAATGCTGGAAGGAGGAAATACACAAGGTATATTGGGAATACAGAATACTGAGATATTACATAGAAATTACTGGGTGAAGACGGGTTTAGAGGGCTATGGATAGATGTTCTAAGCAGAAATAATGGCACAGAGAAGAAAAAAAACACAGGAAAGATAAACAGGGTTAGGGATTTGCAAGTAAGTTTAAATAGCTGGAGTTGGAAGCGGGAGTAAGGAGGTGATAAGAGCTGGTATGGAGATCATAGGCAGTGATCAACCTATAAAGACCATTTTTGCAGCTTGCTGAAGAGTTTAAATTTTGTTTTGAAGACTGTAGGGACCCATGAAAGGATGTGAATAGGAGAATTGCATGAACAGATTCACATTTCAGGAAGATACTTCTGAAATACAGAGTTAGGGGCGCCTGGGTGGCTCAGTCGTTAAGCGTCTGAAATACAGAGTTAAACAAAATGTAAAGCTGGGAGAGAAGATGAAAACTCATACAAAAAATCCAGGAAGAATTGATGAATTGAGGCAGAGATATAAAAGAGAAGATAAAAAACTGGGGCATTTACAAGGTAGAAGCAAAAGGACTTGGTGAATCCCAAATTTCTGATGGCACCATTTATTGATATGGAGGACATGAAAAGGGCAGCCAAGTTGGAGATGGGGTGGGGAATTAGGCATATGGATAGACAGTGAGCTCGGTTTGGGATATGTTCACTTTTCTACAGATGTGCGATCTCCCATTGGAAAATATAGGTCTAGAGCTATGTAAGAAGTCATGACAAGAGGGGCGCTTGGGTGGCTCAGTGGGTTAAAGCTTCTGCCATCAGCTTGGGTCATGATCTCAGGGTCCTGGGATTGAGCTCTGCATCAGGCTCTCTGCTGAGCAGGGAGCCTGCTTCCCCCTCTCTCTTTGCTGACTTGTGATCTCTCTCTGCTAAATAAATAAATAAATAAATAAATAAATAAATAAATAAATAAATAAATAAATAAATAAATAAAAATCTTTAAAAAAAAAAGAAGTCATGACAAGAGAAATGAACTTGGACATTGTCAGCATGTAAGTAGTACTTTTAACAGTATGAATGGGTACAATTAAATAGGGGAAGTGACAAGATGGCTACAAATGGAGATCTGGTGAGAACTGTAGTTTAAATGGAAGAATGCTGAAAAGGAGTCCACAAAGATTAATAAGTAGCTAAGCAGCAATCAGAGAGTTAGGAGGAGGACCTGTAGATAAGAGTGTTTTGGAGGCTGAGGTGCAAAAGAGTTTCAAAAAGAAGAAAGTGGAGCACCTGGGTAGCTCAGTTGGTTAAGCCTCTGACTCTTGATTTTGACTCAGGTCTTGGTCTCAGGGTTGTGGGATGAGGCCACCTTAGACTCCTCGTTTGCTTATTTGGCAGGGACTCTGCTTGAGATTGTCTCTCTTCTCCCTCTGACCCCCCCTTCCCCATGTTCTCTGTCTGTCTTTGTCTCTCTCTCAAATAAATAACTAAATCTTAAAAGAAGAAGAAGCAAGTGGTCAGCAGTGTCACATGCCAAAGTCATCAATTGAATTAAGTTCTGAGACTTAGCTCCCAAGTGGAGTGGTAACAAGAGCTCTGGTAAACATAGAGGAGCTTTAGTAATTGGAAACTATGCTTTTGAAAAATTTGGATCTGAAGTGAAGTAAGGAAAGAGCAATTGCTAAAAGGAATGATATATATTTTGGAGAAGTTTAATTTAGAAGGGAGTAGGTTGCAGATACAGTGCTAGGGAGAGGTAGAGTGGCAGGACAGGAAGCTAGAGGCTTGCTCGATGGAAGACCTCTCTATTCTCTCTGGCACGGGAGATAGTTTCTGTTGAGAGTAGAGGAGATTAAAACTGGACTCTGTGGAAATGGGTAAGTGGGTGTGGTTACCCGGGACGTGTAGAAGGATAGCCAGGAAACATGAAACATGGTGAAGGTAATGGCATACTTAACTCTAAACAAATTATGCTTAGAAACCCTAGTACCCAACTTTTAGCAAGCATATTACGTTCTCTCCTTTTTCTTCCACTTCCTACTCTCCTACTCCTCCTGGAGCAACAAGAAAATTATTAGGTAAGTTAAAAACAGTACCCATTCATAATGAAAGAAATTTCAAGATCTTATGTAAATCTTCTTTTATTGAACGGTTTAAACTCATTCTCTTAAACTCTGCCTCTCTTGTACAGTACCCAACATCATTTTTCATTGTCATCATAACACTAAAATAACAAAATATTTATAGTTAATGCTTATTGAGTTTTTAACTCATGTAATTATTCTGTTGATTTACATTATCTCATCCAATCTTCCTAGAGAAACAGTGAGATGGCTACTATCAACCTACTTGCAAAAGAGGAACTTGAGGCCCAGAGAGGTTAAGTGACTTGTTCAAGGCCATATAGCTAGCAAATGACTGATTTCACATTCCTTAATCTTAGCCATATGATTAAACTGCAGTTTTAAGTGTAACAAGGCCTTGTTTAAAAGAGAAAAATCATTTTAATCCCTTGAAGACCCTGTTTTGCTTTAGTGTTTGTTTCCATTTTTTTTTTGAAACAGTGAATAGACCAGATAAACTAATCCTTCATAAGATGATATTCCTCACTCTATCCACCTTAAAAAAAAAAAATCTTAATTTTATTAAAGCGATTCCAAGTAGGTGCTCTATTCAGGGTATATTAAATATAAGAACTGGTCCTCATCCTTGAGAAACCAGTAGGTTATATTACATCTATTGAGTATAATTTAAACCGTTCAATAAAAGATTTACATAAGATCTTGAAAAATCTAGGATATTTCTTGTGTCATAATTTCTTTCATTATGAATGGGTACTGTTTTTCACTTACCTAATAAGTTACCTTCTTGGTAATTTATTTAATTTAACTTACCTTCTTGTTGCTCCAGAAGAATCTTTCAGATAACCATTAAGACCAATAATTGCCAGAAAATACTGACTGGTATATGTTTAAAAACCATAAACTCAGTGGTTATGGCTGTGGGTGGACACTATGTGAAAAGGCCATATGTTTTTCCTTATTTTCTTATTATAAAGACCTCATTTTCAGTTGAACTTTTTTCCATTGAGAACAAATTTTTCTGATTTCTGATAAATCGTTCCTGCAAATAATTCTCTTAATGGTAGTTGAACTTTTTTTTCTTTTCTTCCCAGATCTTTCCTTCCTCCATCCCACGTAGTATCAATGAGACTCATTATAAAGATTTTATCTCTAGGAGACTTACCTATTTTTAAACATCTATGCCACTTTATATTACAGCTGATAAATCTGTTTTTTTCTTGGTTAACTCTTAGGACAAATTTTTTTGCTGTTACTTTCTGGGTACCCTGAACAATGATCTTGCTTAACTATGACATGAAGTCAAGATATGATTATGGGCTTACTCTACAAGAGAAAGCAGGCTATAAGGAAGTATCTCAGGTTTCATATTATAGTGCATCGTGGGTGCTTCTATGCACTCCTCTCAACCCACATTCAAATAATTAAATGGTTGTGGGAATTCCTTTAAAAATGGAAGTCAGGGGTGCCTGGGCAGCTCAGTTGGTTAAGCACAGGTCATGATCCTGGAATCCAGGGATTAAGTCCTGCATCAGGCTCCCTGCTTGGCAGGGAGTCTGCTTCTCTCTCTGACCCTCCCCCTTCTCATGCTCTCTCTCTCTCATTCTCTCTCTTTCAAATAAATAAATAAATAAAATCTTAAAAAAAATAGAAGTCAGACAAAATGTTTTTCCTAGCTATACAAGAGGAGCATGTGTGTATATTAATTTTTGGGAAGGTCATCGATTTGTTTTCTGATCATTCTATAGCAAGATTTCTTACCCTCAGCATTATTGTCACTTTGGACCAGAGACTTCTTTATTGTTAGGGAGCTGTCATGTGTGTTGTAAGATGTTGAACAGCATCCTTGCCTCTACCTACTAGCTGCCAGAAGTACTCCTGCTCTTGTGAAAACCAAAAATGTCTCCAGAAACTGTTAAATGTGTCATGTAGGGTGAGGGAATTGTCCCCAGTTGAGAACCATTGGGATAAAGAATGGTGTTGTAGTTTTATCTCCAACCAAGGAGAAAAGAGGAGATTTGTTGTTGAGATTTTTCCTCAATAATCTTCTGCTTAATCATGATTTTCATTTATGTTTGATGGTACATTGTGACAAAACCTATTTTAAAATGCCAGTAAATATCAAAAGCAAAAATTATCCACATCCCCATCACTTCATCATAACTGTATTTTAATTGGTCTACATTATCTTCTCGTTCTCATCTGTTTATTCATATTTGATACATTGCAGTTATTTTGTAGAGAGAATGTTATAGTTTACATTTTCACTTAATATACCGTGAATATTTTTACAGACTTACGCTCCCTTTAAAAAAAAACACATCTCCAAATAATACATTATATGTTAATAAAAATTAATAAAAAAAAAACACATCTCTACTACCACTAAAGTGAACTGATGCATATTTTTCTGTGATCTTACAAACATACACATGAATATACTGACATTTTATTTTTTATTCACTCTGTATTTTTTCAAAAAGCAATTTAAAAATACATTTTATAGATTATTAGTCATAATTCTAGCTATTGTTTGAAAATAAACATACTTCCTTTTACTTATGCACCATTAACAATAATATACTAATCGTATACAGAATAGAGAACTGAATTTAAATAGCATATAAATGGAAAGTTTTAAAAAAATTTTAAATCAACTTGACTCATGTTTGCACAGCTACTCTTTATTTTGATAGAGTATCTTTACTCTATATTTCTATTTTGATATTACTCAGTTTTTCCAAAACCAACTTACATTTTTTGGATGACAAAAATACGTAGAAGCAGTTAAAAGAGGAGTAAGAGGAAGGGTGGTTATGAAGACACAAACACAAGATTTTTTTTTTTTAGTATTTACTTATTTATTTTGGTGAGAGAGAGAGACAGACAGAGAAAGAGAGAGAACGAGCATGAGCAGGAGGGAGCAGCAGAGTGAGAGGGAGAAACAGTCTCTCTGATGAGCAGGGAGCTTGTCTTGGGACGGGATCCCCAAACCCCGGGATCACGAACCAAGCTGAAGGCAGACATTTAACTGACTGAGCCACCCAGGTGCCTGCAAACCCAAGATTTATATGTTGCTTCCAGCTATGCATTTTATTTACAAAATATATATTTTATTAAACCAGGAGAGAAATGGGTTTATATTATCCTGTTCCTATTTATATGGAAAAATATAGGAATGTCTTTAGCCCATTGGCTCTTGCTGGTGCTCATTTTAACATTCTGTTGGCATTTTTATTGCCAAGTCTCATTTTTCCTTGCTCTATAATTTGGCACTTACTGCCCACTTACTTGCCAAGAGGTCTTAACTTAGAAGTAATTGGCAATTGAAGATAAAATAACTTCTCTCCTAACACAATAGCAACAATTAATGAATTTTAAAGGTGAATCTACATTTTTTTTAGAAAAGCGATGCACTTTTCTAAAGTAAGTCATAGAAGAAGATCAGAGATGCATGGACAGTACCTATAATGCCTGACAATAGATGCTCAACAGATATGGATTGGATGAATTTGTTGAAGGACTGCAGCACATCAAGCTATATGGAAGTATTTATCGAGTGCTAACTTAAGTAGCACTATGCTAATTAAGCTGGATTGTGGAAGGATGTGAAATGGTTCCTACACAGAGGCTAAGTCTAGGGTCAAGAAATCTTAATCTTATTGCCTGAAGAGGAAGGTGAATGTAGATGGAAAGAAGAATATTTCAGATGGTGGGAGAAGAGGGTGGTGTGTCTTCCAGGTAGAAGAATCAAAATAAAAATTTGAGAACCGAATTTTTACAGTGATTCTCAGACTTTTCTGTGCAGTAGAATCATCTGAGTCTAGTATCCATATTCATATTTTTAGGTCCATATCCAGAGTCTCACTCAGTAGGACTGGGATGGGGTTCAGGAATCTGCATGTTTAAAAGCTTTCTACATGATTGACACGGGTACTATCTGAAGGGCACTATTTGAGGATAGTGAAGTTGGAAGCTAATACAATCACTAATTAAAGGAATTTTGCAACAACTGACTGGCCTGTAGTTATAATGTGGATTTTGCAACAATAAAGAGCTAACTGGTCAGAGTGAGTGGGATTTGTAGATGAAGACTTCACGAGGGAGACAATTGAACTAAACAAATGGGATCAGTGCGATTTGAATAGATGGAAAATAAGAACAGTTCTATCAGTTCTGTGGGAAAGGAGAGTAGGGTATGGACAACATGAGGAAAGCTATTACATGTTAGCAATAATAATATTACAAAAATATAAATTTGGGGTGCATATGGCTATCTCACTTAATGTTCACAAAAATCCTACGAGCTAGGTAACAGTTTTATCACTTTCTTTTACGAATGCAGAAGCTACGAACCTGACAGGTTTTATAATTTCCAAGATTTTACAGTTAATGTGAGTGGATTGAAATAGTAAGGTGTGTATGTAGGGTATGCATATGCAGGGTATGAACACGGAGGGTGAGGTGAATGCGCAGGACCTTGACAGCTGTGCAGAAGAGACTAGAAATTCTTGAGTGGGTGCTCTGACATGATGAGAGAACCTGAAGCATCCTCACAAAGAGAAGTAGGAGGCAAGCGACACTACAGGAAGTATAAGGGAGTTGAAAAACATTTTCCAGCTCTGGCTTTTATTTTTATAAAATGCCCTTTGGAGCTGCCACACCAATTTTATTGAACCGGATGATGAAAATATTTAGAAAGAACAAAAGATGAAACAAAGATTGTGAAATGGGGGAGGGCTGAGCCCCTACTGCAATGTTTGATACTATGAATAAATTAATAATAGCTACATCAATTATTCAGTTTTAAGATGTCTGAAAAAAATCAGAAATACTGATATTTTAATAAACATTTCAGGGTACTATGATTTGGCTCTTCCTTGTTTAGAAAGGTAGCTGTTTAATTGGTGGCTAGTAATACTAGTATTGCACATTTACATATAAGGACAATGCCACTGAATAGGTTCCTATAAATTATTTATGGCTGCCTAATTATAATTCTGGAAGTATGCTTAATCCTAAGGCCTCAATGATTAAGCATCTTGAGATTGCTCCTCTAAAGATCAATAATTCAGTGCCTAGTTGGTACAAGACCATTGAATCAAAAACATTTTTTTAAATGTTTACAGACTTTTCTATGAAGTTTTTAAAATTAAATAGGTAGTTTTTAAAAGCCATGTTTCACTCAGCTATTTTAGTTTTTATTTTAGATAGAAATGATGGTTTCCTCATGAGAATTTAATCTGTTTACTTGACTGGCTCCGTACATGTGTATTTATTTATCTATGCACATATATAATGTACGCTATCAAACATACTCAAAATAGAGATTTATTTTTAAGATTTTATTTATTTATATATTTGAGAGAGAGAGAGAGAGAGAAAACACAAAGGGGAAGGAAGAGGGAAGGGGAAAGAATCTCAAGCAGACTCCATGCTGAGCGTGGAAAGCCTGAAGCAGAGCCCCATCCCACCACCTAGAGATCATGACCTGAGCCCAGACCAAGAGTTGGAGGCTTAACCCCCAGAGCCAGCCAGATGCCCCTCAAAATAGAGATTTGAAGAGGATTTGATAAAATGCATAAGAAGTTATATTTTTATCTCATGCTCACCTAACACTGGGTTAGGTTTTTCATTTTCCAGGAAAATAGAAATAGAGTGAACGATAATGGAAATTAAAGGCTGTCTTATTCTGCATTATTATTCTAAGAGGAAATATTGGATAGTATGGTTTGTAATAAAGGTAATACAAAAGTGACTTTTTTTGTGGAAACAGTCCCATTTATTCCTACCTTCCAATTTCTAATGCATCAGCATCAGAAAAGTAGTGTTTTAGAGTGTGCTATTTATCCCTTCCAGAATGAATACTTTGTTTTAAAATAATTATTGTATTTTCCTGCTAACTATAACTGCTAAGTATGAATCTTCCAGTTAACTGTAAGTTAACTTGATTTTACAAAGCAAGTATAGTCCCACAGTCAGCTTTTAAACAATTCTCCAAAGATAATCTTTAAAAATTGTCCATTTTTGTGAGGTTGTTAGCATTTCATCAACTGTAGATTTCTCAAGAAATATTTTTTAACATTAATCTTTAAAGAAATGACTTGTAGGCCATTTTAAGGAATATTGTAAAATAAGCAAAGATGTCAAGAGTTTTAAATACAAGTGAGTAGGTGCCAATTGTTAGGTTGTAAAATCTAATTGCCATTCTTAAACTTAACCACTGTTGAACATATAGTGCTCCAAAAAAATGAAATTTAAGTACTTTTTCTGTTTGCTTTCTTTGACCTACAGAGGAACTTCAAGACTTATTTTGTAAATATGTATTTCTATTTCTTTTTCCAAATGAATGTTTGAGTTAATAGACTGAAGATCTCTTGAAGCATTCTCCCATCAATCAGTTCTGTAAACCATTCCTTTTTCAAGCACTGTTAAGCCAACACTCTCTTTTGACACTGGTGGGGTAATCTGTTAGGCTGTGTAAATTTGCATCTGGCTTATGTGTTGGAAGAATGCTTTTAAGTGTTTACTTGAATCACATTAGCATGCCTGTGTGGCAAACCATTTTTCTAACTGAATTCATTAGAGAATGATACCTTTGTTACTCTGAAAGTCATAATATTTTAAATACTTGCCGAATTTACAAGTGAAAAATCTGTAGAATTACAGAACATGTGAAAAACACAACTTTACTCATTTCCTGCAGATTTTTTGGATGCTTTATTTTAAACTTTAGGTGTTGGAGGCCAGGTTCTGTTCCATAAGAAATCTGAATAAGAGCATTTTGCCAATTGCTTTTTTTTTTTAACACTACAAAGTAATATTTTCTGACAAATATATTATCTTCTGGTTACTCAGAAAGATCAACTCTCATTTTCATATCTTAATTGCACATTTTCTAAAGATGAGAAAATTCTTCCTCTGTATTTAATGAACCAGCTTTGAGAACCACATTTTAGAATGGCTTTATCTTATTAGTTTACCAAACTGACTCCCATCGTCATCACCACCACTAAGGTGAAAATTTGTTTTTAATGGAACTTTCTTTACTTAGGTTACTTGAGTCCCCAAGTGGCAATGCTATAGATGCGTTCTAGTTTTAAAATTCCCAGATTTGGACAAAATACCCCTTAATTAAAAAATAGCCACAATCCCGGAGCTCTGGGATTCCTATTTTGTTGTTGCTGTTGTTGTGCCTATTGCAATCATGGCCAGAATAAAATGTGATTAAATCAAATACACAAATACACTTATGTCTTTGACCTTTAAAGAGAGAGAGAGAGAGAGAGAGAGAGAGAGAGAGACAGAGACAGAGAGACCTAGAGATGGAGATGAAAAGAGGACTAGACATATATGCTTCTGTTCTTGAGGAGTGTGTAGTGTGTTTTCAATAGTTGAGAAATAGCGCCTGAGTAGTTCAGTCCTTAAGTGGCTGCCAGCTAAAGTCAGGTCGTGATCCCAGAGTCTGAGGATAGAGCCCCGCATCTGGCTTTCTGCTCAGCGGGAAGCCTGCTTCTCCCTCCTCCACTCCCCCTGTTTGTGTTCCCTCTCTCCCTGTGTCTCTCTCTGTCCAATAAATAAAATCTTAAAAAATACACAGTTGAGAAAATAGCAGAAGGCTTTCTTACATAGTTGCTGGGTCCTGTTTGGTATAAATGAATATTTATATATGTAAAGTATGCAACAAAGATTTAGCATGTAAGAGTGTATGTATAATTAAGGATTGTCTTTTTTAATTTTCATGATATGAAATCAATGATATCAAAGTGCATGTGGATTCTCTGTTCTTTTAAGCATTTTGTAGTTAAATATTTTAATTAAAAAAGGTCAGTGAAAAACAGGAGTTGAAAAATTGCAGTATACCTTTGACATGTAACTGGGATATATTTATTTTGATTGATGACCCTACTAAAAGTCACTACCATTTTTTGAGAAAACTTAATTTTTAAATCTTTTCACATTTAATTCTCAAGAATTCTATCAAATAAGAAGTATCATTACATTTTACAGTTGGATAAACTGTATTTTAGAAAATTTTTTGAGTTAGAACCTATTAAAACCAAGACAATACAGCCCTCTCTATGTTATAGCTGGAAAAGTGCTGGAATTGGGATTTGAGACTGATTTTTCCCTATCCCATTTATTTAGTGTTTTTCTGAAGTTAAAGGAAAAGGAAGTTGAAAAATTGAATGGGCCTGCCTCTATCATAATCTCCCAGGATGATCATCAATAGTCCATATTCCAGATTCCCAGATGACTTTTGGGAAACCTACAAAAATAAAATAAATAGAACACAAGGAATAAAATCTGTAATATACAATAGTAGACAGTCTAATTCATTGAGAGATCCCAATTAAATTAGTAATTTTCACTATGTCAGCGTGATTAGAGTTTGTGGGTAAATTGAAGATTATTATTTACTTTTTTTCTTGGCTATTATAAATCATTGTTCATCTTTGGAGAATGAATTCAATTCTTGCTTGAAACAAAAATCTACTCTGAAAAAAGGATACGGTAATCTTGAGAATTAAGAACAAAATTGGATTTTGATCAAATTTTGTGACTTTTAGAACCAAAAAAATATCAGCTCTTGATATCTTATTTATTATTTTATTTATTTTATTTTTTAAAGATTTTATTTATTTATGTGACAGAGAGAGAGATCACAAGTAGGCAGAGAGGCAGGCAAGAGAGAGGAGGAAAGCAGGCTCCCCGCTGAGCAGAGAGCCTGATATGGGGCTCTATCCCAGGACCCTGAGATCATGACCTGAGCTGAAGACAGAGGCTTCAACCCACCGAGCCACCCAGGCGCCCCTTACTTATTATTTAATGAAGTGGTACCTATCTCACTGTCTGAACATCTCAGAATATTCAGTAAAATGGTGATTAAGAATATTCAGTAAAATGGTGATTAGCATTTGTGTGAAATAATAATCGTGATATATTTCAAAGTCAATCTAAAAGACTTCAGTTTGAATACATTTGTGTTCTTCAAGGTTGAGAAAAACATGTGACTTAAAATATTTCTAATTTCTTTTTTTCTACTTTATCAAATATATACCTGGGTTGATAAAAATTAAGAATAAAATTAGGGTACATGTATTTTATATATCTAATTTTATATACAACACACACATACACATACACACACACACACACACATACATAATTATTAAGTTCTAGATTTCTTTTGAAAGTAAGCAATCCTCGGGCTTTAGAGATTATTTCTATAGCTACTGTGAAAAACCCAGTACTTACATCAAAAGCAGGGACTAGGAAGCTCTGGCTTTGTCCTGAATTTGTCACTATTATAAAACCTCCTATAGAATTCTTGTTCAGTTTCTATATTTGGAAATCAAGGAAATTAAATAAAAAATATAAGGTAACTTCCAGCTGTTTTTTTATGCTTATTTTGTAAAGTGAGCAAATTTATATAATTTTCTTAATATTCTTCCATTTAAAAAATAATTTTCCATTTTTAACTGGAATTGTTTTTGTTACTTGTTTCTGTCCACTACAGAAAAATTAGTAAACTATAAATAAAAGTGAAGATGCCTATTAATGTCATCACCCAGCTATAGATACTGTTAGCAAAATGGTAACTGAACCTCCAGACTTCTTGAGATGTACATGAAATAGAATCAGATAGTATCAGACATCTGGTTATATGATTTCTGCTCTTAATTGTTTGTGAACATCTGTTGATGACATCGAAAATTTTTCTGCAACATAGTACCCAGGGTTGCAGAATTTCATTGATTTTTATTAGATCAATCCTGTTGATAGGCATTATGATTATTTGGGGGATTTTTACTATCCTAAATGAAACTATATTAAACCGTCATGTGTGGTCATATTTGATGCTGTTGTAAAAGTATCTCCCCTGGTAAATTCTTAGAAATGAGATTACTGGAAGCCAGAGCATGTAGATTTTAGGTATTGATATGTATAACAAATCCTTCCTTTAGGTGCAATTTATGTTCACACCACCAGTGTATGAGAATTCCATGTGCACATACTTAAACCATTCCTGGGTATCTCTCTCAGTGTGTTTATTCTTTTCTACCTTTGCCAACCTAATAGGTGACATCAGTAATTTCCTTGATTAGTTAAATTTTTCATTGCAAAATAACTATCTTAAATACTGTTTTTGTTTATAGGACATTTGTATTTCTTCTCTCTGAATTGACTTTTCTTGTCATTTATTGATATCTTTTTTCTATTAGAGAAATCATTTTTTCTTATTGATTTGTTGGAACTTCTTATATATTAAGGGTATTAACACTTTATTACACATTATAAACATATCTCCTCATGTAATAACTTTGTGAATAATATATTTTAGTATCCAGAAGATTATATTCATATTTACTAAAATATGTTATGGTTTTTGGTCTTGGCTTTCAGACTTTGAAAAGTCTTTTCTACCCCAAGATTTGAAAAGAATGTTCAAATGAGGGGTGCCTGGAGGCTCAGTGGGTTAAAGCCTCTGCCTTCGGCTCAGGTCATGATCCAAGGGTCCTGGGAACAAGCCCCACATCAGGCTCTCTGCTCAGTAGGGAGCCTGTTTCCCCCTCTCTGTCTGCCTACCTCTCTGACTACTTGTGATCTCTCTCTGTCAAATAAATAAATAAAATCTTTAAAAAGAATGTTCAAATGATCTTTCAGTATTTTATGTTATTTTTCATTTCAATATTGTTATGTAAATATTGACTCAATTTGAAATGTGTTTTCAGGTAAGTTGATGCTGTTGTAAAATTATCTCCCCTGGAAAATTCTTAGAAATGAGATTACTGGAAGCCAGAGCATGTAGATTTTAGGTATTGATACATATAACAAATCCTTCCTTTAGGTAAGTTCTGAAATGGGACTATCCATAGGATAGATAGGTAGATAGCTGGATACATAGTTGTGACAGTAAAATTTGATGAAATAATCTGTTCTTGCCTTATAATTTGAAATGTTGTCTTTATCATATAGGAAATCTCATGTGATCTATGTTTTTACTCAGTAATTTCCCTTATTAATATTTTTTCTCTCTCTCTGTTTGTGCCAGCGTCATATAGTTTTAATTATTCTGACCTTAAATATCAAGGCAAATCTCCCCTCATTATATTTCTATTTATTTATGCTTAAACACTGAGGTAGTTATACTTTCATACAATCTTTATATTTTGCAAGTTAAAGAAATGCAACCAGTATTTTGGTTGTAATTGCTTTGAAATTTGTAAGATTTACTTCTCAACAATATTGATTCTTTCTAATGAAAAACATACTATGTCTCACCATTTGTACATATTGTATTATGTCCTTCAGTAAAATTTTATAGTTTTCTACATGTAACTCTTGTACATTTCTTGTTACATTTATTCACATAGACCTTAAATAATTCTTATTAAATTTATTCTTCAATACTTTACAGTTTTTATGGTTATCGTGAGTAGGATTTTTATATCCAATGATTATTTTTGATTCTTGAACAAAAGAATAAATGCCATATAGCCATCTGAGAAGGATGGTGTTTTTTATCTTTTCAACTCAGAGTGCCATTTCTATTTCAATTTATGCATGAGGTGTCTTAAGTGTCAGTAACCTGTTTGAAATATGTGTGTGTGTGTGTGTGTGTGTGTGTGTGTGTGTGTGTAGAAAGAGAAAGAGGAAGAGAGAGGAAATATATGTGTGGGGGAGAGGGAGGAAGAGAGAAACATTATGCACTTTTTTTTGCAGTTTATTATTCCTAACCAGCAAAACATTTAAAATGATTGTTTTATTTCAATTTCAATCTCTAATATAGGATTCTCTTACTTGGCCCCATAATACCAAGATGAATTACCACTGAAAGCATAGTCTTAAAGATTCCTTCTATTCCTTTAACCTTACTGAGGTTAAACCTAAAATTAAGATGTAAAGTAGAATTCTCTGCTTAATATATTGCATTTTTATCTTGCACATTATGAACCATATGAAAATAAGAAAGCTTTTATTGATGTAGTAAGCCAAATCATCATTACATGCTACATTTAAGCTCTGGTATCCATTACTTGAAGCATGGATTATTTAATTACAAATAGTTGGAGAGGTTATATTTTATATCTAGAGCAGTTACAATGAGAGAAAAAAACAATGTAATTGACGCAGTATGTGAATATTGCTACAAATACCTGTTTCAGAGTGAAGACTTCTCTGGAATTAATACTAAACCTAATCATAAACTTTATCCATGGACTTGATCACCAAAGATTGAGAACTGTAAAGCTCCCCAATTATGGTAATCTAAATTTGTAAATGATTTGATCATTTTGAATATATTGACTGAACAGTTTTGGTTTTCATCCTTCAGCTAAGAATGGTTTAATTGTGCATGAAGTTTGAGATTTCTAGAAAATATCCCAATAGATGTTACAAAAGTTTAGGGAAAGTACATTTTAGGGGATTTTAGTGACTCCTTAGTTGAATTGTAACTTTTGTATTGGTTAAGTCAGAAGTGCCTTTAAGGGAAAGCAAACGCTCAGATGAAGGAGAACAGGCTTTCTATAAATGTTCAACATTGTCAGTAGCATATGGTATTTGGCATATAGACATACACACACATACATATATAAAATTGAGTATAAGTTTTTTTCTGTTTAAATAAAAAATTACCAGTTTCTGGATGAATTATTTAATATTGGAAAACTTAAATTAGATGCATGAGTAGATGGGGATATAATAGGAAATAATAATGCCACATGCGTAAGCTGGAAAAGATGCTATACCCTTGGACAGGAAAATGTGTTTCTTGTAATTAAATAGCAAACTAAGAGTGGAATTCCATGCTATTTTGCA
>CM053607.1:43050932-43097827 GCA_028646535.1 Procyon lotor | reverse complement strand
TTTTAATATTAGAGTATTGGTGTGCTGCATGTTAATGAATTTAGGCTTCTGGCTGATGTATCAAGGAAGGCTTGATCTTTTGACAACTGTTGTCTTGGTTCTGTTTATTTCCATAAAAAATGCAGTTACAGTACTATCATAAATAGAATACTAGCACAATTGAAAGGGAATTTGAAAAAAGGAATTTGATTTTTAATCTCTATAGATTTACTTTCCCTTCTAAAAGATAATTATAAAATTTATCTTCAAAGACATAGAATATTTTATTTTTTAACTTGGATTTTAGTGAGCTGTGCTTTTGATAATCATGCTTATCTTTATTCAACTAGTGTTAGCCAAGAGATTCTTGATATTTTAGAATAAGAATCAACCAAATATTGGTTATAAACATTTATAAAAATTTGACTATTTTTATAGGTAAACTTTTATTGGAATGCGCTTGGTCCTGTTTGGTTACATATTATCCATATCTGTTTTTGCACTTTAAAGGCAGAATTGAGTAGTTACGACAGAGACCATAGGGCAAACAAAGTTCAAAATATTTACTCTGTGATCATTATAGAAGAAAAGTTTCTGACTTGTGTTTTAGAGCATTAAGTATGGAATGAATATAAAATACTCTGGATATATAAACCAGTAGAAGAGGAAGCATGTGAAATTACATATCATTGTTCTTCCTTATATATCTGCTTGGACTTTACTTGAATGAGAGGTGGTTCCAATTAAATAAAAATGTATTGAAAATGTGTTTGTTCATTTAGATTATGGAAAGCATAAAAAGGAAAACATCCGTAGTATTAAAATTGGGAGAATTATAGAAAATCATGTGAAAGCTCTTTGTCTCATATTAATTATTCTTAGATTTGCTACTTAATATCATAGATAGTTTTAAAAAAAGAATGATAGTAACTTATGTTCAGGTTTCCTCTGTAGTAATTGTGAATTTTTGTGACCTAAAAAATGTAGGGATGCTTCTTAGAAGATTAACATATTAATATAAGCATTAAAATCAAGAGAATCTTTTCTACTCATAGTCCTTAACAGTTTCTCTCTACTGAGAAATAATCCCATAGGCTATTAAACTATGCTTCATGAAGTCAGGATCATTTCTGTGTTTTTTTGATTATTTTAACTACTGCCAGATCTAGCTCCAAATGGTATGACTCATGGTAATTACATAAGAAGTGAGTTAAATTAGTGGTAGAATAATCTATAATCCCTTTTATTAGTGCTTTTTGCTATTAAGAGGTTATAGCACAGCAAAATCATAGTTTTGTTCAGAAGTTTTTTATCATTGTTCACTTTCAATCTGCAGTTTCTATTCAAGAATGTTTTGGTTGATTTTCAGAATTTGTTCTGGAAGTCGTAGTACAGAGCTATCACAGTAGTCCTACAGTCACATAAGGATCTGCATATCAATGGTGGTGACAATAGAATCCACAGAATTCAAATGGTTCCCAACCTGACATCTTTAACCCACTGAGCCACCGAGGTGCCCCTGAACCTGACATCTTTAGACAGTTCTCATTCCTTTCTGAAGTTTGTGCACTATAATTATGGGTAGGATTAAAACATAACCTAAGTTTAAGACTAAATCTAAGAGCTTATTAGGCCAGAGCTAAATAGGAGAATCAGATTGTACCTAAAAAGAGGTATAATTGTTGTGACTTAACAGCTAATAAATGTGCCTTCATATTTCAAATATAGGAAGAGCAGGGATTTCAGTAATGAACTAATTTAGCCTACCATATAAAGCTTTAATTGCAGTCCTTAAAACCATTTATTAATATTGAATGTCTTTGAAATTGGTGAAATGCATTTAAAGAACAGAATTAAACAATCTGCTTTTTATTGCTTGATTAGAAATAAATACATTTGTTAGTTATGTTTCCAACTACAAGAAGAACTAGCTTTCTTTCTTAAGACTAATAAAGGCAGTTTTGCTTATGAAATTTCTGAGGTGTATGCTTTTCTTTGATGGTTTTATGAACATTGGTAGTATTTCATAGTAGTTGAAGATGTGGGTTATGGGCTTGGCTTTTCTTACTAGCTGTGTAATATGGTCCAAATAACTCAATTTCATAAAGCATCACTTTTCCTATCTATAGAATAGGATTAATTATATTCAGCTCTTAGAAGATAATTCTAAAAATTAAGTAATTTAGGGGTGCTTGGGTGGCTCAGTCATTAAACATCTGCCTTCGACTCAGGTAATGATCCCAGGGTCCTGGGATTGAACCCTGCATTGGGCTCTCTGCTTGGTGCGAAGCCCGCTTCTCTCTTTCCCACTCCCCGCTGCTTGGGTTCTCTCTCTCACTGTGTCTCTATCAAATAAATAAAATCTTTAAAATAAATAAAAAGTAAAATAAAAATTAAATGATTTAATATACATAAAGGGCTTAGTAAAGTTCTTTGCTAATTTCTTTGCTAAAGCACTTTGCTAATTCTAAATCTCAATAAATTATATCTATTAATAACATTACACATACAAAATTAGCTTCACATGGTGCTACAAGACCTTTGACACATTCATGATCTCAGTTTATGCAGAATGGACACCAGATCAAGGGTAATGATATACTGAAAAGAACATGATTATGTGATGGTCAAAAAAGCTTTGTGCTAGAAAGAAATCCTAGGAACATTAGGCTGAATAAGGTGACCTAATTCTAACTCCAATTCACCTACACACTAGAGTGTGATCTCAAGTATGTTATTTTTTCCCCCTTTGTGGACCATAGTTACATTTCTGTATGTGGTATGGTGGTGGTATGGGAGTGGTGTGGGGATGAGGGCCATGACTGGATTGATACAATCTTCTAATTCTGAAATCCTGAAAATCTTTGCGCTAAAAAAAAGCAGTTTTTAAAAAAATTCTTTCGTAGATTTTATTTATTTATTTGACACAGAGAGAGATTACAAATAGGCAGAGAGGCAGGTGGGGGTGGGGGAGAAGCAGGTTCCCTGCTGAGCAGAGAGCCCGATGTTGGGCTCAGTCCCAGGACCCTGAGATCATGACCTGAGCCAAAGGCAGAGGCTTTAACCCACTGAGCCACCCAGGTGCCTCTAAAAAATTTATTTCTCAATTGCCAAATTTGCCGTTAAAGTTGGAAAGAACTATAAAAAAAAAAAAAGGCAGCATTGCTTATTAGGCCAGAAAAAAAGCTGACAAACGGTAGTTGTGTTGTTTATCAGAAAGTGTGCTTCTTTGCAATGGAATATTTTGCAGTTGTTTTGCAGAATAAGCACTTTGCTAATTCTTTAGAGCTTTAGGGGTATAATCCTCTCAAGGTGTTCTGTCTGCAGGAGTCTTCTATGAAGTTAGATGCTAATACTTCTGGATGCTAATATCTGTTCATATTTCCGAAAAGAATTTTACTAAGAAGCTAAAATGCAAGTAAGACACAACTCTACTCTCTTTCCAAAGGTAGTTTTCTTTCTGAATCCCGTGCGTCTAAACTTAAATGTGTGATAATAACTAGGGGGCTATTTGTATGAATGTAACAAGAGCTTTATGTTCAACAGATAAAGATCCAAGGTTCATATATGGAAAATGACACCCTTCTTATTGAATATAGCATGAGATTTCACCTTGGGAAATGCAGATGCCCTACAACATGGCTTTATAGCTACTATTTGCCTTCTGTGATGGAAGAAAATAAAAGAACTGATTGTACAGTTTAGTAATGCTAGAAAGACAACGCTATCTTCTCTGATTCATTTGGAAGTCATTGCCAAAGTCATTGTCGGAGAGTAAAAACTCTTAAAATAAAATGCAAATGTTCAGAATATAAGTCTCTCTACCTTTAAAGTTTGATTTACCTGCTTTGCCAAGACAGAAAACTATGATTTGTCATAACATAGTTGCTCAGATCGCAACCTGTGTAGTTTGGTTTAGATACAGTCCTTCAGCAATGCATCATGGCCTGTTGTTTTTTTGAATTTCATTGTGTGCTTCCAAGGCTATTAGTTGAGTATAAATACTTACAAGAACGATAATACCAATACTAAAATTTTTATCACATTTTAGGATTTTAAAAGTGCTTTAGTATAATCTACTTCATTTGATCTTCCTATCCTTCCTGGGAGATAAATATAAGTTGTTTTTATTTTTTTCCTCCCTTCCTGCCTCCCTTCTTCCCTTTTTGTCTTCCTCTCTTCTTCCCTGCCTCCCTCCTCTTCATTCTTTGTCTTTTTCAAAAATAAAATCCAGCAAGGGCGCCTGGGTGGCTCAGTGGGTTAAAGCCTCTGCCTTCATCGGCTCAGGTCATGATCTCAGGGTCCTGGGGTTGAGCCCTGCATCGGGCTCTCTGCTCAGCAGGGAGCCTGCTTCCCCCTCTCTCTCTGCCTGCCTCTCTGCCTACTTGTGATCTCTCTTTCTCTCTCTTTCTGTCAAATAAATAAATAAATAAATAAATAAATAAATAAATAAATAAATAAAAATCTTAAAAAAAAATAAAATAAAATCCAGCAACATTAATGACTTATTAATAGTTAGTCATATCATTAACTACATAGAATTTGAACTAGAATCCTGATTTTACAAACTGAAATTTGGTTCTATTTACTAATTCAGGATCAAGATATTGGAAGTATGATTGAGGAAAAGATTTTTAAAAATCTTAAGAAAGTGTGATAGAGGTTTTAGTGACCATGGATAAAGTACTTGGAGCAAGCATCAAATACATTCCTTTAAAGAGTCAATAAACATAATAGTTAATCCAAAAGGAGCAGCTTGGATTTGCTAAGCATCATTTCATTTTAATGCCTTAGGTGATCTCAGGAAACCACTAAAACCAATGTTCCTTCAGCTGCCTGTCCCCATGAGATTTGTCTACATTTGAAGGATTGGCACACTTAATCAAGCATCATAAATTATACAAGTTCCAAGTCACAGCCAACAAAGTAGACCTGTTGCAGAAAACAGGTATTGCAAATCATATTTACGGATTTGGGGAGGTTTTGGCAGTGTATTATAGCAGCAATTGATTGGAAAGCTTTACTGATCATTGAGATCCAATATGTCAAGCTATAATGAGAAATTTAGCCGTGCCCCTTTTCTGTTCATTTCAAAAAGGCAAATATGCTTTTCTGAGGGCCTACGGCCCATACCAAAACAACAGAGCTTCTCCTATGGGATGGCCAGGGTGCCAACTGTCATAGGACAGAGTTCTTGTAAACGGGTTTCACAGTACATGGTCTGGACATAGATAGACTTCATTAACATCTCCAGCCTTTATGATTAGGCAGCTTACTTAATTTTGGAGCCTCAATTTCTTCATCTGTCCAATGAAGTAAATCTCTTGGAGTTTATTGGAGCTTAAATATGATAATTTCTTTAATGTTTTTAGGATACTTCCTGTATAAAGAGAGCATTCATTAGAAATTAGCTTTGAGGGGTGCCTGGGTGGTGTAGCTGGTTAAGTGTCCAACTCTTGATTTTGGCATACTCAGCATGCAGTCCACTTGAGATTCTCTCTCCCTCTCCCTCTGCCCCTCTCACTAATGCTCTCTCTCAAATAAGTAAGTCTTTTTTAAAAAATCAGCTTTGTAACATATGAATGTTGGCTATCACATTATGTCTAAAGGGATACTATTTCCAAAGAACCTATGTAAAAGAGATGAAATATTGGACAGTTGGGAACTGAATAATAAGAATTTGAATAGGTTAAAATAATAAAATAATTTTTTATTTTGTAATGATATAGTTTCATGAAGATTTGTTCTTTGTTAAATTAAAAACTAAAAATAAAAATTAGCAAAGCAGAAAGGCATTTTGTCATTAATGAAATCCAAATCTATTTCATGATGAAAGAGCTGAGTATCAAGTATGTATTCAAGGTTATAGGTGACTTAAAAGGACTACTCTGACATCTAGATTTTATTTTTATTTATCTTTTAAAGATTTTATTTATTGGAGAGAGAGAGAAAGAGAGAGAGAGAGCATGAGAAGGAGTAGGGTCAGAGGGAGAAGCAGACTCTCTGCTGAGCAGGGAGCCAATGGATACAGATTCCATCCTGGGACTCCAGGATCATGCCCTGAGCTGAAAGCAGTTGCTTTACCAACTGAGTTACCAGGCACCCGACATCTAGCTTTTATAAGCCACTCCTCCTACATAGTAGAGGTAGCCACAGAAATATTTCCGAATTATACAACCCACATAACCACATGGCCAAGTGGAAGGTGTGGTTATTCTTTTTAAAGTTGCTAAGAACTTCTTTTACCTTTAATGCTCTTATAATTTACTTGGTGGTAAGTTATCCCAAAAGCAAGCAGCTAGGGTTCATTTTATGCTCCATTTTAATGCAAAATCTAATATCAACACTGGCTAAGGAGGGGAAAACAGCATTGGGAAAGAGCTATAAAAGAAAATATGATCATGGTGTTAGATGCCATTTAAATAATCAAATGTATTTTCTATTATACTTTGACCTTGCTTTGCTTATTGGAAAGATTTCTTAGACGTAACTTTTATATTACAAGATTTATAGATTTAAAAACAAAAACTGCAGAATGACTTGCAAAATTCCATCTTTCCTCATGTTTGTTCACTTCTAATTATTGGTTTTTTGTCCCATTAAATTGGGATATTAGTTTTTATTTTAGTTTCTTTCTGCATTTTCTTTAGTAATTTCAAACCATCTCTTGATAATTTTTTGCTTAATTTCCTTAATGCCTCAATCTTTGATGACACACATAAAAGATTCTTTAAAAACAGTCAATTTCTCTACATGAAAATGTTTTTATTGTAACTACCTCTGTTGAATCCTAAAGATTTTATCGTGAGCCTTCATTGATTTTTCCCATCCTCAGTAGAGATCTAGTGGCCACCTTTAGTGGTAGAATGATTCTCAGAAGATTAGGTACCTAGAGGAGAGCTCCATAAGCCTCCTGTATGAATAAATGGGTGTGTTTCTGGAAAACTACTGCCGTTCAAACAAAGGATGATGCCTTAGTGTAGGCTAAATACAATCACTGCATCTGAAGCAAAGCAGTATTGAATTGCAAGATAATTGAACATATGGTGAGCCCACTCTGAGCCTGTATGTGTGCATGAATCAATTTCTAGTCTCTTTTCAAAGTGTTTCCAGTTCTGCTGTGGCTCACGGTCTCCAGAAGGGAACCTCTGGCCTGCCTATTCATCTCTTTTCTGGTATGTGTTAAAGGGCATAGCAGTTTTCAAAATAACTTAACATCCAAACTAAACCTTTTTTTTAGAGACTCTGATGGCCATTTGAACATGCTCATTACCACTTCATAAATTCTGCCCTGAAGCTACATATGATTCTTTGTTAACCTTATAAAATTCGAAGGTAGTTGTTTTTAGGTTGTTGCCTAAGAAACTGCCTCTACTGTTTTCCACAGGGTTTTGTTTCAAGAGTTAATAAATTCCTTTACAAACTAAAATTTGATCGTGGAGTTTAGGTCAAGAGCTTGTGCTATAGGTGTGGCACAAAGAATTCTGATTTCATTTATAAGTTGTTGTTTGTAATATGTCCCTTTTTTTTTGCATTTGAAAATACTGTGTATGCTCTAAGATGTCTTCTCAAAATACCAGTGACTTTACCAATGTCCTTTTTATCAATACCTTGCATTAATCAGAGTATCTCTCTATTCTGTGGATATATTTCGAGCAAGTTGTAGAAATCTTTGGCTTCTGTGAGATGCAGTGTTTATGAATGTTGTGCTTGCTCTCAATAATCAAGAAAAATTTTATAGTCAAGTGGCATCACCTATAAAAGACTGTCTTATGGTGGGATTGTAGGTAGTATTAAATATATTTTCACATTTTGCAATCAAATGTACTTTTTACTATAAACTATTGTAAAAGTTAGGAAACTCCAGTAGGACTTTAACTGACCATTAAAGATATTTGAAATCTATCCCGACTACCTGTCCTTCAGTTAAGTTATAGCAATGTCTACAGCTGCAGATATCTATATGAGGCCCCTTTCGAGAATGGATTAAAACTTGGTCTTAATTTTCCTGTTAGCTCATTGTTTACATCATTGAAAATTTTCTAGATCAAGAACTTGTTTTTTCAAAGGAATTCTTTCTGTTCATACCTTTTATTTTATATGGCATAATTAGAAAATAATAAGCTTTTCCCATATGGTGCAGAAGAGAGGGTTGGTGAAGCTCTTTACTTCAAATGTACCTCAGTGTTCCCTCATGAACAAATCAGAAACTTTCAGTTGTATTTTGTGTCGTCTGTGGGTTATTCCAGTCACACTTCCCTCTCACCAAACTTTAGGTAAGGTGTGTTCATTAGAGTTAGCCTTATGAACAGTTCTTGTGGGACTAATGCACCATTCTGTGACTTATTATGATCCATTTTGCAGTCTGAATATAGAGAGCGATGTAGTTAGTGGTCACTGCAACCATTTTAATGTCCTGCCAAATAACACCAGGTACCTGGAGAGGCAGTTTACATCAGTGCTCTCTAAGTTTTCTTCCAGGCCACAATGAGGATGAGTATTACTGACATAAAAATGTGTATGGGCAACCATATATTACCCCAACTGAGTTTAACCAAAGTCACTGGAAAAAAACGGTGGTTATCCACCATATTTATAAGTCAAGATGGAAATTAACCCTTTTAAATCTAACTCATATTCTTTCTTTAATGATTTCACCCTTTGCTGCACAAATTTATTCACAGAAACTCAAATTTGAGTTAATCCCAGCCATAAATATCCTGTGTTATATATCCTATCAGATTGAGGTCTTTGTGTTGCCTTTGGCAGACATAACCATACTACTTCTTCCAGAATGATGTGAGATCTTTCATCAGGATCAATAATCTAACCCCACAAATGATGGAAGAAAAAAACTTTTATTCCTCTCAAGTACACCATAATAATAACTGCATATACTTGATACTGTTTATCTTGTCCAAATTCAACCTACATCCAGCTGTCTTTGTGAAAAGTTTGGGCACAAACATCCTCATATTATTTCCTCCAACATGCCAGTTTCTGTCTTGTTAATTTCTATATTCATATCAAGAATTGTCCAACCCATCAAATTCAGTCACAGAGTAGAAAGGAGCCTAGCAAATTATCTGAAAAAGAAAATGGTGCTGCTTTATACACAAAAAAGGTGAGACAAAAGTCTAGGTGAGATGAGGTGAAATGTTTCCTTAAGTCAAGTGTACATTATTGGTAGAAAAAAGTAGACATGTCAAAGACTGGGAACTAAGAGCTGACCGAAATGTTTTTCAGTTCCTTGGGTCAGAGCTTCAATTTTGTTTTTATTACCTGGGCTATTTGCATAAGTCTACTGTGCCTTTTTATTTTGATTATTTGAACATGGATTAAGCAAAGATAATTTTTGGAAGTTTATAATTTCTTAGTAAGAATATTCCATGAAATGTGCTGGACATTATATAAAATCCTGTGTTTAAATCTTCCTCAAAGACAAGAATCAGGTCTTTTCTTATTTTGCAAACCCTGAAGCACATATAATAGAAGACTGTGGCATATCAGAAACAGCATTTCTCTTAAACATAAATAAAATAACTGAGTTCAGGTTTAGTTGGTCCCTTATTGATTATATCGATGTGTTTCATAATTTGCACACAGAAATGATTAGCTCTGGTTGCTATGATGAAATCGCGTATGTCTTTTGCAGAAACCGTGGTATCCATAGTGGTTAAGAGGGGTCTTTGGAAATCATGCACAGTGAGGATTAAGTGTTGTGAGGATTAAGTGAAAGATTGTATAAAGCCCTTAGTACAGTATCAAGCATATACTAAATACTCAATAAATATTAGCTAAAGTATTAAGCAATATAAATGGCAAAAAGAGATAAGATTAGTCAACAACAATAAAAGATTTTTTATTTACTTAAGTCTTATTATATGCAAGTTATGCTAATACATACTTTTTTTTTTTTGCAGATGAGGAAAGTAAGAATAAGAGATAAACTGTAATACACTCAACTAGCAAATATTAAGGTCAAGAGTCAAAGTTTTGCAAATGACACTGTATAGTCTGTGCTTGTTTTCTATAGCAGCTGCCTCTTGAGGAACTTCCATGAAGTGGAGGCAGAAAAACGACCATAGTATTGGGCCAATGCCAGCTTAGTCAGACAGCTGACTTGCAACTTTCTAGTGTGGCATGCTGTTTGTACTTTTGTTCTACCTAAATTATAATGTCTGCTTTTCTTTTTAAACATTTTATTTATTTATTTGATACAGAGAGAGATCACAAGCAGGCAGAGAGGCAGGCAGAGAGAAAGAGGGGCAAACAGCCTCCCCGCTGAGCAGAGAGCCCGATGCCGGGCTCAATCCCAGGACCCTGAGATCATGACCTGAGCCAAAGGCAGAAGCTTCATTTAACCCACTGAGCCGCCCAGACACCCCTGATACCTGTTGATTAGTCCAAAAACTGAAGCTAAAAATGTTTTCTTACTTATAAAACAAATATGCTGATGGGTTGTCTGGAGTTAATTAAGAATTACATTTTTAGTATATTGGAAATAATCTCAAAGAATTGTAGCTACAGAGTAGGAATTCATAATTTTGTTGTTGTTGTTATTAACAAGAAAGGGGGAAATTCCTTTATCAGCTCTCTAGCATGTGCTTCTAACCTTTAAGTCTAAGAAGCTTAGTTAATGCATTTGCATGGTAATTAAAAATCAGTGACGTTTAAAGGAACTTAAACTTAGTGTGGAATTAA
Source organism: Procyon lotor (assembly GCA_028646535.1). Lineage (NCBI taxonomy): Eukaryota > Metazoa > Chordata > Mammalia > Carnivora > Procyonidae > Procyon > Procyon lotor. The sequence goes on along the minus strand of CM053607.1, from coordinate 43,087,144 downwards.
TGAGATATGTGAAGCATACCAGAACTTAAATATTTTGTTTGGGTAATTAAACTGCTTAGAAAAAATAAAAACAGGAAGATCTCTAGTAAAATTGAGTTTCTAACAGCTATACTTGTATGTAATTCATTCATTTTCCAAATTAAAAGGTCTGTTTTGCAAATTGTCTCCTGGGTAGAGTGGTGCATATTTTCCAATAATAGATTTATATTCCTGAAAACAAAATTTTCTTTTACTTTTGATTTTTTCATTTTAATTTCCTTTCTATTCACATTTAGCCAAAATGTTAAATACAGTTTCAGAGAAATCTGTTGAAGATCTTAGTATAGGACTGGTTGTAGGGATATTTTTAATGAAAAAAAGTGGTGACACTCAAAGAAGAGGTTGACTATAGACAGAGTTTATTTTGCCTAACATGGTCCTTTTCCTTATATAAACTGTATTTCAAGTGAACTCAGTAGCTATTGAAATTAACTGATCTAAATCAATAGACTATTATTACATATAGCAACATCAACAAATAAGGATCAATAATATTGTAATGGTTAATTTTATGTGTCAGCTCGACCCTGACTAATACAATTATTATAACTACTCCTTAATGAGCACTTGCTCTGGTAAGGCTTTGGGTTAACATCCATTTTCTTAATAAAAAGTAATTAATGATTATGAGACTAAAGTATATTTAATGTGAAGAAACTAGAGATTAGAAAGAGTGAACAGTATTCTAAACTCTCACATCTCATAAATGAAGAAAAACAGTTTAACTCAAAATTCAAGCTAAGGTTTGAGATGACTAGAATGCAGAATTTTATGTGGACATCATTCTTGGTTGGGGAATCTGGGATACCTTAGCACTGTAGGATTGTCCAAAGGGCCATTATTCTAGTGTGACTGGATCCACTGTGCAATGACATTCATATCAGTGCACATCATTTCTCATGCCCACTGAGGACCATTTCAGGGCAGTTATAGCTTATAAGAATGACTCAATTAAAAATGTATATACTTTATGGGGCACCTGGGTGGCTCAGTCCATTAGGCATCTGCCTTCAGCTCAGGTCATGATCGCAGGGTCCTGAGATTGAACCCCTCCTCTGTCTGGCTCCCTGCTCAGCAGAGAGTCTGCTTCTCCCTCTCCCGCTGCCCCTCACCCCAACTCGTGGACTCTCTCTCAAATAAATTTAAATAAAATCTAAAAAAAATGTATATACTATAATGATAAAGAGAAGGCAAGAGAATTTATTTTCTCTTTCTTGTTTTCATTTATCCAACAAATATTCATTAAGCATTCATTCTAGGATAGACACTCTATGAGACTGTGTTTTATATTAAGGAGATAAAAAGATGAATGAAACAGACCAGATCTTTCATCTTATGTACTTCTTCTACAAGAGACAAACAGTAACCAAGTGAACATGCAAATAAGAATATTACACATTCTGTGCAGGAAATAAACAGAATATGGAAATGAAGGGTATGATGAAAGAGTAGCTTAGGGTAGAAGGACTGTTTTTGAACAAGTGGTTGTATTTTTAAAGATATTGAATTTAAGCTTGTGATGAAGGGTGAGAGGAAGCCACTCTTGGGAAGAGTTGAGGGAAGAGTATCCAGAACGCTGGTTAGGTAATCAGCAAACACATTTGCAACTGTTTAAGCAAAAGTGTCAGGTGATGAGCACATCACTGTGCAATGATTATAAAGTTCTGGAATGAAATTATACTTAGCCAATATTTGTAGCATGGGGAGTGTATAACTATATGAAAAATATTTGTTTTCTTGCTCCAGATAAAATGGAGTCAAAATTGTGACTTTAGAATGAATTTTTCTTTGAAAAAACAATCAAATGATGAAGAAGCCAGAATTTGGTAATGTATAGGTCATTTCCAGCTTCATTGTAGTTAGCATTTCCAGGGTGATATTTTTGTTACAATTTCTTTCCATTGATAGTCAGTGTTAGTTGGAATCTATGGATACATGTTAGGGATACTTATAGTAGAGATTTATCTAAACCTTAGTATGTTACTATAAAATCCTGTTTGAAATTTAATTTGTTTGGTTTGGTGATATTAATCATTAATTTTTCAGAATAAATATTTTAAAAACTTATGGTTAAATAGTGTTTGGGTGTATTTCTTGTGCTAAAATACTATTATTTTGCAGTTGTGGCTTTGTTTGAATCTACAACTTTTCTTTTAAACTAATGACAGCAAATTTGTTTTGTTTTAATTAATAGTTTAGTAAGAATAGCTTATATAATATGTACCTGGGTGGTGAGCATTATGAATGTTTCAATTTCATATACTTTTCCATATTTTTAAAGTTTTTTTCCAAAGACTGTGTATTCTACAGTCTGAAAAGGATACCCTTTGGGATGTAAAATAATTTCATACAATGTATTTCTTTTGCATTAGAAAAGAGCAAGATTTTCCAAATGCATTGATTTCGATTAGTACAGGAACCTCTGTCATCAGGCCAAATCTGTTCAGGAGAAATAGCCCTATAATCACATATTTAGTATGTATGTGAGGTTACTACTTTCTCAATCATTGTGGACTAGCCCTTTTGTTTTACTATGAAACTAACTATGATATGGTAAAATAACATAGTCAAAATATTGATAGTATTATGATTGTTTCCTAAGCCTGATTGTCATTATCCTACTACTGTGATGTGGGAAAAATATGTTGTGAGCCTCGAGCATATTTATGGATATGTCCTTAAAAGACCAAAGACGTATAACAGAAGATACATTAAAAAAAAAAACAAAAACCGACCTTGGAGCTATTAAAATCATCTTAAGAAATTCATAAGAAATGAATTTTCCTTCCTCCTTACCTTCTTTCCATAAAGCTTTTTTTTAATTTTTTTTTTGTAAATGAAGTCTAAGTGACTTAACATTGAGTTATTTGGTACATTGATAGATATGCAAGAAAAAGCTACGTTACGTAAATAATTAAAATTCACAAATACTATGTAACAAAATAACTTTTTAAAGAGTTTAGTGGGAGAATTTTATTCTTTTCATTTATGTTAAAAAGAATTTTCCGAGGTGAAAGTCAAGCTAGATCTTAAGGAGTAAAAATAAATTAGCTTTATAAAAAAATATCATGCTGGTCAAAATGTGAAGAGAGGATTAATGAAACTAGAGGCTGGAAGTTCTTGAGGAAGGAATGCAGATGGCTAAGCAAAAGTGATGTCAGTCTTCTTTAGGACAGAGGCAGTGGGGTATAGAGGAAGGGTTTATAGTCCCCCACTATAACTGTTCTAGTTGGATAATGTCAGTGTTTGTTCTGATTGCTCAGTTTACATACCCTACTGGGTATAATATCTTAAATGTGATGCATGGGCAGAGATGATATGAAGTGAGGACTGAGAAAGAGAAGTCAGTGAGAAAAGGTTAGCTTGTAAACAAATAATGTAATACAGTGCTGTGAGTGCAATCATTGACATGGGTATATATAAGATGGAGCTGATTCTAAGGACAGAGTGATTCACTCTCTGAGGATGTCAGACAAGACTTTTGAGAAAATGTGACACCCAAGCTGATTTCTTCATGCAAAAGAATGGGATAAAGGCTTTTCAGGCAAAAGAAACAGCATATGTTAAATTTGCAAAGTAATAAACCTAAATGTGACATTCAGGGACATATACATGGATTGATATTGCTAGACCGTAGTACACAAAGTGAGAAGGCATGGCAAATATATTACTGGAAAGCTATTTTATCCTGCAAGACATTGGAATGGACGGAAATCATTGAAGTTCACTCAGCAAATCATATTTAATATACGCTTTGTATCTGATATTGTACTGGTTGTTGGGGCATTTTAATCAAAGAGTGAATTGTCCATGCCATGTTTTACGTCTATTATTTTGGACTAATGCAAAGCAAATGAAATAAGAGAGATCTGGTACCTCATTTATGTAGTGCTGCCTCATTTCATTATATAGCTATCTGTAATGGAGTTAAGTATTGCTAGTTTGAAAAGGAACCACAAAACCTCTCCAAGGAGAATAGCTTAGAGGAAATTAGGTTGTTCTGGCAAATTAATTCTACCTTACTTATACCATGGTGCTTTACAGATTTCCATGCCTTCTTTTTATGATAGTAGCAGAAAACATGATAATTCTGTGGTCATGTACAAAGATGATCATAAATATGATGTGTGAAGCCAATTAAGAATAAGAGACAGAATTGTTTGGGCTATACCATTATGAATCAGAGTCAGGGCAAGATATGGTGCACTTATCCTTTTACCTACTAAGTACTTCCTTCAGGTTTCTGCATAATTGCATCCTTCTGGTAGAAACCATAGGTCCAGTCTTACTTTCTCTTTAGAAACCTGGCAAATTTATTGTCCTTACTTATATTTGATTAAACCTTACCTATCATAGTTGTTTTAATGTCCCTCTACTTGCTAAAGTGACAACAACTTGAAAGGAGGGGTGATGTCTAAAGAAACAGGGAGTATGCTATGCTATTTGGCATGTTAGTGTGGTACTCAGGGATTCTGTGTTTTGGGTCAGAGAAATTGTATTCAGATATCAGCCACCATCTCTCAAGCCTCATCTATAAAATGGGGACAATATTGTTACCCATCTTAATATAGTCTATGTTTATCATCTGTCTCCCCCTTGTAAAGTGTAAGCTTTAAGAGAAAAAAGAAGTTGAGGTGCCTGGGCTCAGGTGGCTCAGACAGTTGAGTGACTGATTCTTGATTTTGGCTCAGGTCATGATCTCGGGGTTGTGGGATCAAGCTCTGTGTGGGGCTCTGCACTCAGCAGGAAGTCTGCTTGAGTTTCTCTCCCTCTCTCTCTCTGCCCTTTCTCCTGCTTGCATGCTTCTGGGCACACTCTTTCTCTTTCTCTAAAAATAAATAAATCTTTAAAAAAAGAGAGAGAGAGAACAAAGAACTTGACATCTAGCTTGTATGTCTCCAGTGCCTAGATCAATGCTTTGCACAATATAGGTTTTTAATGAATGTTTGTGGAATATATGTATTAGTAGACAACATAAGGAGCTATACAAGGTTTTCTTGTGAGGATTAAATAAGTTTGAATCTATAAAGTTTTTAGCATAATACCTCTCACAGAACAGGTATTTAGTAATATAATTTTTTTACTTAATAGCTAGTATTAAGACAATGCTTATCTTAAGATGATATTTGAACATTGTTCAGATCTTTTTGTATATACATGTTTCCATTTTTCTTGTATAGATATCCAATACTAAGCGGGATTAGTAGGATTAGGAAACTGCCCAACTCTTTTCCAAAGTGGTTATTTCATTTTACACTTCCACCAGCAGTGTATAAAAATTTGGGTTGCTCTATATCCTTGCCAGTCGTTGGTGTTGTTCTTTATAAATTTAGCCATTCTAGTGGGGGTGTAGTGGTATCTCATTGTGGTTTTAATTTGCATTTTCTCTGATGACTAATGTTGTTGAGCAATTTTTCATATACTTATTGGGCAGTTTGCATATCTTCTTTTGTAAAATATCTGTTTTAGTCTTGTTCATTTTTAGTTGAATTGTTTGTCATTTTATTATTGAGTTGTAGCACTTATGTACGCATTCTGGGTACAGTCCCTTACAAGATTATCTCTATCTCTATCTCTATCTCTATCTCTATCTCTATCTCTATCTCTATCATCTCTATCCGTCTGTCTGTCTGTCTGTCTGTCTCTCTCTCTCTCTCTCTCTCTCTATCTCTATATATAGTTTTTCTGCCTGGCCTGTGGTTTGCCTATTCATTTTCATAACAACCTTTTTTTCCCCTCAGTAATTTCATTTCAAAATAATTTTAGATTTACAGAGGAGTTGCAAAGATAGTACAGAGAGTTCCCAAATACCCCCCCAGCTTTCTCTATTGTTAACATCTTACATAACATTTATCAAAACTAAGAAATTAACATTGGTAATATACTATTAAATAACCTACAGACTACATATTTTCCTAGTTTTTCCACTATGTCCTTTTTCTAGTTCAGAATCCAATACAGAATACCATATACATTTAGTTTTCATTTCTCCTCCAATCTGTGACAGTTTCTTGGACAGGTTATATCTTTTATGACCTTGAAAATCTTGAGAAGTCCAGTCATTTATTTTTTAGAAAATGCCTCAGTTTGTGTTTACCAGTTTTTTGATGAGCAAAATGTTTAAAATTTTCTGTGGAGTTCAATATATCAGTGTTTTCTTACCTAATTTATGCTTTCAGTATCCTAGTCAAAAAATCTCTCAGGGTCCAAGTTTACAAAGATATTCTATGTTTCTTAGAAGTTTTGGCATTGTTGCTTTTGTGTTTAGGTCTATGATTCAAATTGAGTTGATTTTCCTCTATGCATTGAGATAAGAAATTTAAAAGACTGACCATTTTTCTTTGCATTGCTTTGAAGCCACTGTCAAAAGTTAAAATATGCAGGTATGTTTCATTGTTTCATTGCTCTATTTGTCTCTTATGCCAATATTGTAGCTTTAGATTGGGGGTAGATAAACTTTTCCTTAAAGGGGTAGTATTTTAGATTTGCAGGGCATAAGATCTCTCTTAAAATTACTCAATTCTGTTTTGCAGAGATAATATGCAACTAAATTGCTGTGGCTATATTTCACTAAAATTTTATTTATAAAAACAAGCCAGACTGTGGACAGTAGTTTGTTGATCCCTATTTCAGAGTAAGACTCAAAAATCAGGTAATGTAAGTCCTCCCAACTTGGTTTTTCTTTTCCTTAATTGTTGTGGTTATTCTGGTCCCTTGTAGGTTTATGTAAATTGTGAAATAAGCAAGTAATTTTGAAAACAATACCTGTTTTTGTTTTCAAACAAACAATACTTGAATATTTATTTTGATTGCATTGAATTTATAGATCAATTTGGGAGAATTTACATATTTTTTAAAAGTTTATTTGAGAGAGAGTGTGAACATCAATGTAGGGGAACGGCAGAGGGACAGGGAGAAGCAGCCATGCAGGGCTCCATCCCAGGACTGTAGGATCATGACCTGAACTGAAGGCAGACATTAATTGACTGAGCCACCCAGGCACCCTGAGAAGTGACATCTTAATAATATTTTGTCTTCTTGTTCATGAGCATGATGTATTTCTTTGATTGATTTAGGTCTTCTCTTATTTAGCTCATAAATGTTTATGTAGAGATAGTGTACATGATTTGTTAAAATGTTTCCTAAGTATTTTGTGGTTTTGATGTTTTTACAAATGGTATGAATTAATTTATTTTGCAGTTTCACTATTGTTAATGTTGCATTCTGTGAGCTTCCTAAATTTCTTACTAATCCTAGTACTTTTGTTTGTAGTTTCCTTAAAATTTTCTATGTACATAATCATCTCGTCTGTGGATAAAGACAACTATAGGTCTTCCTTTCTAATCTTTATGATTTTATTTACTTATTTATTATAGGAGCTTTCATTTCCAAAAAATTATTGAATAGAAGTAGAAGTGATGATAGCAGGGAATCTGGCTTTGATTTGATCTCAGGAGGAAATAAGTTTCTTAATATTAATTATGATATTATTCACAAATTATTTAGAGATGTCTTTTATTAGAATAAGAATTTCCCTTCTATTTCTAATTGCTGTGGGTTTTTAAAAAAATCACATATGGGTATTGAATTTTACCATATACTTTTTCTGAACCTAATAATATGATCAAAATATTTTTCTTTTATATTATGTTAATGAGCAGGAGAAATACATTGATTTCTTCTTAAACATTAACACATGTTGACATGCCTGAGATAAACTCCACTTGATCATTCTGTATTATCTTTTTAATTTATTACTAGATTTGCTAATTTTTTTTTAAGGATTTTGGTGTCTATGTTCATGTGGAGTGGAAAATAGGTATATAATTTTCTTTTCTTGTAATATCCTTTTCTTATTTTGGTATCAAGGTTATATTGTCTTAAGAACAAGACTTGGGAATGTTGATCTTACCAATTTTTTAGTTTGTTTGTGTAAAATTAGTAATATTTCTTCTTTAAATTTGATAGCACTCACTACTGAATCCATCTGGGGCTATAAATCTTCTTTATATGCAAAAATTTCATTATTTTTATTTTGTATTTATTAGGCATTTATATTTACTATTTCTTCTTGTATCATTTTTGTGAGTTGTCTCTGTCAATGAATTTGCAATCTAATTTGGAAAATGTGTGCACATAAAGTTGGTCATCATATTTCATTTTTAATGCCTTGAAGCTTTATACTGATATTTCCTTTTGCATTTTGGATATCAGTTTGTATTCTCTTTGTATCTTTTATCACTCTCTCTCTCCCCCTCATTAATGTGGATGAAAGTTTATCAATTTAATTGATATTTCCGAAGAATCTGCTTTTGGTCTAATTACCTTTTCTCTTATATTTATTAATTCCTTTCTTCTACTTTGTGCTTGATTCATACTTGTTTTTATAATTCCTTACTGTAAAGCTTACATTATTAAATTTAACTTTTCTTCTTTTTAAATATAGGCATATAAAGAGCTATTAATTTCTCTATAAACACTGTTTTGGCTACATCCCACAAATTTTGAAATGCTTTGCTTTTTTTTATTTAATTGAAAATATGTAAATATTCCTCGTGTTTGCTTAAGTCATTCGTGAATTACTTAAAATTATTTTGTTTAATTTTTAAATATGATGTGGTTTCTAAGGTTTTCTTTGTTGTCATTTTTATTGAAATCTAGATTGATTTTAGTGTTGTCAGAGAACACTAAGAATTTATTTATAACACTAAGAATTAATTTATAAGAACCTTGGTCTTTATAAATTTTTGACCTATCGAATGTCCTGGCATATGGTTTATCTTAGTGAATATTCCCTGTACACTAGAAAATTATGTGTATTCTTCTGTCTGGATGTAGTGTTCTATAAATATTAACTTGGTTATTTGGTATATAGAGTCAATCACATCTTCAGTGTCCTTGATTTTCTGGTCTACTTTATCCATCAACTAGGAGTAAAGGGTTGTTAAAATTTCCAACCGTAATTGTGGATTTCCTCTGTTTCTCTGGTTGGGTCTGTCAGTTTTTGCTCATGTTTTCAAAGCTCTGTAATGAGATATATATGCATTTCATGTTATGTCTTTTGATGAATTTATGCTTTTATTATGACATTCCCTCTGATAACTAGTCTTGTTCTTTGTCTAGAAGTCTTGTCTGTTTTTAATGTTTCCCCCTAGTTTTCATATGATTGAGTTTCATATGACTAAATGTCTACTCCATTTAAATCTTCATTTAATGTACCTATTGAAATATTTGGGAAGTTAAATGAACTATATTGCTATTTTCATTCCATTTGTCCCATCTGCTTTCTTTGTTCATTTTTTCATTCTTTCCTGTCACATTTTGGATTTATTGAAGATTTTTTAGTTAAATTTTTTTCTTCTCTTTTTAAATTTTAGGATCTTTGATTTAAAAAAAAATAGTTTCTATACCTCTGCTGAGGTTTTCTGTTTCCTTATTGTACACAACTTTTCCTTTGAATCCATGAAAATATTTATAAAAGTTTTTTTAAGGTCCCTATCTAAGAAAACCAAAATACTCCCCCTCCAAACAAACAAATAAATAGCAACAAATAAAAACAACCCTTATTCTTCTTTTATTGACTATTTTCTCTCTTGTTTATTAGCCACATTTTCTTTTTTCTTTTGGTCTAGTAATTTTTGAATGTATGGTGAACTTTTGTAATGCCACATTATCAGTAATTTTTGTTGATAATAAAAACAACAAAGTTTGTTGTTTCCTTTATTTAAAATGTGTTGAGTGTTGTAATAGGTAGTTACTTTACTAGTGGGCTAGTTTGATCTTGTTAAGACTTGCTTTTAGGGGGCCCCTGAGTGTCTCAGTCAGTTGTGTCTGCGTTCAGCTCAGGTCATGATCCTGGAGTCCTGGAATGGAGTCATGCATTAATCTCCTTGTTCTCAGTGGACAGCCTGCTTCTTTCTCTCCCTCTACCTCCATCCCCCAAACCCCCTACCCTGCTCGTGCTGTCTCAAATAAATAAATAAAATCTTTAAAAAAAAATCTTGATTTAGGCTTTTTTTTTCTTGCTACAGTAGCCTGACTCCTAAGAAATGGTCTTTTTGAGTCTCAACTGAATGACTGGAGTGTTTCTCTGAAGTCTTTGTCCTCCGGCTTGTTGGAAGTCTAGTGTCTGCAATCACTGTATGACCTATAAAATTTCCAGATTCCCTGCTCACAGATCCCCATAAATTATTTTCTTCAGGGCCTTACAGAGTTTTGCCCTATTCTTGCATTGCTTAGCATTTGGTCAGCTCTCACTGGAAAACTCCTGTGAAGATTGCTGTCGTTTCTTCTCTGTGTAACTCTCTCCTCTCCAGTACTCTGCTTAATACCTTGCCCCACTAATTCCATTTACTTTACCAGCCCCAAATCTTGATATCCATTTCTTCTACTTATCAGACTATTGCTCCCTGTTTAAGATGTACTTCCTTCTGCTGTGCTTTGAACAGTGCTTCCAGGCGGGAGTTTGTGGGCTTGTGAACCTCACCACCTGTTTCCTTTCTTCCAAGGGTCACAGCTCTCTGCTGTATTATGTTCAGTATTTGAACACAGATGACATGGTTGATTTATATATTTTATTTGGCTTTACAGTTATTTACAGCAAGCACTAAAGGGAGGAGGGACATGAGCTATGGAAATGTGTATAAATATTTATACACATATGCATGTGTATAAAATAAGTTTAACAATAATATATTTAATTAAGGTATTTTATATATATTAATTATTTAACATGTCATTCCAGCTTTCTTTTTCTTTCTTTCTTAAAGAGTTATTTATTTATTTGAGAGAAAGCTTGAGCACAAACGAGGGAGGGGCAGAGAGAGAGAGAGAATATCCAAAGAGACTCCTGCTGAGCACAGAGCCAGATGTGGGGATAGATCTCAAGACTGATGAGATCAGGACCTAAGCCCAAACTAAGAGTCAGACACTTAACCCACTGAGCCACCCAGGTGCCCCAGCATTTTTTTTAGTTGAAGAGAAGAAGAAATAGATAAATATCCAGATTTGAATACAGATATGTGCCCAGACCACCTACAAGAATCAGGATCTATATAAAATACATATACTAGAATATTCTTGAAAAATACACAAGATATTGGTGTAATACTGAAAACGTATAGCAGTAATTTAACACTGAATACTTCAGTTGGTATAGCTCTAAAACTGAGGTATTAACATTAAAAAATAAAAGCATAATTAGGTCAGTCTCTTTTAAATTGTCAAAAGGGAAAGTGGAATAGTTAAACATTTTCTAAAATAAAGCACTCAAAATGCTACTGTGATTTAAAATGCGTAATGGAAAAACCTGTCTGTTTAAAGATCTGTGGTTGAAAGGTAATCAATTCCACCTTGCTAAAGGCACATTATTTTCTCATTCTTTGAATACTACTCACAGCACTTTTTTTCCTTTTTCCTTTTTTTATTTTATTTGATTTTTTTTTGTGACAAAGAGTTGGCACAAAAAAGATTTTTTAAAAGAAGCTTAGATTTCTTTTGGAGAGTAAATCTCATACACATGTGTAGCTTTTTGTGTTTCTTTCTTGATTTCAAGATAGTTTTATAATTTTGTCAATGAGCTTTCAATGTATATTTTTTTTCACAGGTTCACTTATACAAGAACTTTTAAGGGGTATCACTAGCACTGAAAATTCATTTAGTATTTAAAACATTCCATGTACTGGATGACACATGCCCATTTTAAAATACATGTATCAGGAAAAATTTGATTAAAAATAAAAATTTGTGGGGCGCCTGGGTGGCTCAGTCATTAAGCATCTGCCTTCGGCTCAGGTCATGATCCCAGAGTCCTGGGATCGAGCCCCGCATCGGGCTCCTTGCTCCGTGGGAAGCCTGCTTCTCCCGCTCCAATCCCCTCTGCTTGTGTTCCCTCTCTCGCTGTGTTTCTCTCTGTCAAATAAATAAAATCTTTAAAAAAAAATAAATAAATAAAAATTTGAGATTAAAAGATTTGGAGAAATTATATTATCTTGCCTGATATGTTTGGAAACATTTTTGAATGACATAAAGCCTGAAGTAGAAATCACTGATGAGTAATTTCCTTTGAATTAAATGGATTTTTACTTTCACAATATGAGTCTATAATTATTGAAGGCTTCAGGGAGATCTATGCTAATAGTTTGATATCATTCAAAAAGGGTTATAAAGTAAGAGAAGGGAAGGGAAAACAAATCAAGGACAACAACAATAACAACAAAAAACAAGCAAAGCAAAGAGTCCATTAATCAATTGCCAATTAAGGATTACCCCAAATTATAGTAACTTTATATACATTTACCAATTAATCCCCGCAACAATCCTAGTATATCCATTTTACAAATGGAGCCCCATATACCAGATCCCTACACTCATATTCTTTCCATTTCTTCACACTGACTTCAACACCATTTATTCCAAAAAGGAGAAACTGAGTCCCACAAAGATACTTAGTTTACTTAAAGACAGACAGCAAGTAGTAGCCTGGATATTCAGTACCAGATCTCTCCAGTGATTGTGTCTGCAGCAGACTCAACAATATTATCCTCAGAGTGATAAAACGCATTTTAGGAAATGAACCCTAGGAGAACCTATATATTTCAATTTTTAAAACTATGCCATTTGGCATCCACAGGATTCCCAAGACTTTCCATTTGTGGATTTACACCACTTGCCTTGTGATATTGTTTGGAACAACCTCTTTTTTTCATTGGTGTCCTAGCTAGTAGGCTTAGGATTTGAACCATGAAATCAATTTTCCTCAACAAAGAGTGTGAAGAGCTACAGGATATAGTACTTTATTAAAAAAATATTTAAGAGATAAGCAAAGCAATTAGTGAGTTTTCATGTTCGTTGCGGTTTGTGTTCCTTCCCTCTCTCCCACCCCAGAAACGAAGATAAAATACTTGGCCTGTTCATGCTTCTTTTTTATCCTACTTATCCAGTGGTCATTGTGATAAATAGATTGAAAATATTCCCCAGATGGTTCTTATATTTGTAAAAAAATATATGCATTATATTTAATATTTACCTAGTTGATTGTTTTCAAATGTTACAGTCATTAAAAGACATGGTATTGGCAATGCCTGAAAAGGGGCTGATAATTTCATTATTTAGAGATAGCTGCATTCTGTGTATTTTACTAATTTCAACTACCCAGTGAAATCATGAACTCTTAAATATTTGGAAGGAAGGCCATGAAGTTTCAATGCTTATAAGGGCCCATAGAAGATTAACTAATTAGTTTATTCCCTGTATTTTACAGATGCAAAAATGCAGCATGCTTTGTAGGCTCCTATCATAATTCAATTTCAGGAAGGAAAAAAATTATATTTTAAAATATTTTAATGTGAAATGCTCTTCTCCTCATGTTTAAAAGCCACCTTTTATTGCTGGTAATGCAGGTCTGAAGAAGTAGTGCATGCTTTTGCTCTCAAAGAAGAGAACTGATACTCCTTATTTTTTAAATTATTTTTGAATTTCATTTTTTAATAACTTGAATAATTTTATTTTTGAAATATAGTGACTGATAGGGTATTAATGGAGAAAGATTAAGGCACAAACTTTGAAAAAAGGATGACTTGGGGCTCCTGGGTGGCTCAGTGGATTAAGCCTCTGCCTTCGGGCTCAGGTCATGATCTCAGGGTCCTTGGGATCAAGCCCCACATTGGGCTCTCTGCTTAGCGGGGAGCCTGCTTCCCCCTCTGCCTCTGCCTGCCTCTCTGCCTACTTGTGATCTCTCTGTCAAATAAATAAATAAATAAATAAATAAATAAATAAATAAATAAATAAAATCTTAAAAAAAAAAAAAGAAAAAGGGTAACTGCAAGAAGAATCTGATAGATTGCTGTCCTTGATTTGGTAAATGGAATTTAATAGTTTTTTAAACCAGAATTTAAGGTTACTGTAGCTCCAGAGTATCAGAGTGAATAAAAATACAGAAACATGATATTTTTGGTTCTTAATTTATTTTTTTACAATTCAATGGCATTGGTGTTATTCAAGAGAAACAATGTAAAACAAAATAATTTTAATTTGTCCTAACTCTTTATGAAAGGAAGAACAGTGATTCCTCAAAGATACCAAGGAGAGTCCCTGATACCGAGGAGAGTTAACTTAACATTCTTATGTAATGCACATTCTTTGCTATGTGAATACTTAAGAGGATCAATTATGATGTATTTTAAGGCATCCATTTCAGTCAGACTTCTTCTATATTTGTATCCTTTGGATCTGACTCATGGTGAAAACATGCTCAAAGATCCATGCAAAGCATTCTAAATTTCATAGTTAAATTAGTACTTCCCCTATGCAATAAAGTAGTATTTTCATGACTGCACTACTTTGCAGTAGCTTTTCAAAGAAAATTAGGGGTGAAGCTATGTTTACCCTCTTTATTTCCAAAAGTTGATTATTATTTCCAAATGTTTCTCTAAGAAACATGTCTACACATCCCCAAAATAAACACCCCAGTGTTTCATATTGCAAACAGTCAAGAAATCTTTAAATAATTTTGAGTTTGACCAAGAGACCCAAGTAAAGGAAATTTTCTCCCAAAGTGATATAGGCAGGCGGTAGCTGCACTCCAGGACAGAGGCAGAATGGTTGGAGGCTTCCTGATTCAGGATCAGTGTGAGAACAGGCTAGGAGCCCAGGTGGAGAGTGAATAAAATACGTGGTCTTTGTCAAGTAACTTGAAAGGTAGCAACAAAAGTCAGCTTATGTGATGTATAGAAGAAATTGAACTGTCAGGAAACAAAGAGGTTTCGTAGCAAATGATGTGTTAGTATGATTATCATGATTATGGCATTACATATTGTAGGCTTCATAGGTCCTCTTCCCCGTCACAGACTGGCTGTCTTCCACCCAAGCTGACTGGGAAATTCTAGTTATTGTTCCAAAAAGAAGAAGGCAATACATTTAAACTTGAGTTCCCATTAGATCACATGTTTATGCCCTGCTGAGTTCAGATTAGATTGTAACTATTAGATATAACACTTCAGCAATCTTAATGTGTCAGGAATCAGTGATGCTTTTTACCTGGGCAATGCTAAAGACCATCCCCTCACCTGGGGCTGTGTCCTTCAGGCTTAATCCTCTAGCAAGACTCAAAGTTCAAGGATTGGGAGAGGTTTGCCACATGCTAAGTGAATTATTGCTAAGATTCTCTGCTGCCTTCTGTTTTTAAAGAAGTAATAATATTGAAAATCATTTCTGAGCTTGAAGCAATTTTTTAAATCTAAAGCATAATACAGAGGCTCATTGAATTAGAGCTCATCTTGAGAATTTCAATAACTTTGAGCTCAGTTTCTAAGCACTCCATATATAAGATTAATTACTTCTATCTTGGGGGTATGTCCCCGCAAATGTTGGACATTATTGGGTTATTTACTTTTTGAGGGAAAAAAGAGCCTCAGGGCACCTGAGGAGGCATGAGTCTTACAAAGAATACAGCATTTATAATGTACTATTTATATCAAATGATAATAATAATAATACAAATGAACTATTCCCTAAGAAGACATTTTGCCAAGTGTGTAAAAATAAAATATTTAAGAATGCTCCTTACCAATTTATCAATTTTAGTAGAAAAAATTTACAGATTAAAAACCCACATTAAGGGGTGCCTGGGTGGCTCAGTGGGTTAAAGCCTCTGCCTTCGGCTCACGTCATGATCTCAAGGTCCTGGGATTAAGCCCCACATTGGGCTCTCTGCTTGGTGGGGAGCCTGCTTCCCCTTCTCTCTGCCTGCGTCTCTGCCTACTTGTGATCTCTCTCTCTCTCTCTGCCAAATAAATAAATAAAACTATTAAATAAATAAATAAATAAATAAATAAATAAAATCTTAAAAAAAACCCCACATTAACCAATAAAAGAGTATTAGTGGTGTCTGAAATTGAGGAGACTCCTCTACAGACATTGAAGTGATGTTGTAGGAGATATCAAAGATATATATATGTATATATATTAATATATAGTTAATAATAGTAAAAATAATATTAATATATAAATGTATATATTTAAAAGCGAGTAACAAAATAGCATGTATAATATGATCGTAAAATTTATATTTATATTTATTTTCTGGAAGTTTATGTGACAATCTTTTAACAGTGACTATTTCTAGGTGGTGGATTATGCTTGATTATTTTCTCCTTTATTCCTTATTGTGTCTTCTAGTTTTTCTACAATCGATAGATTATTTTTATCAGAAAAACAATCTCTTTCCATTTTGAGGAAAATTATCTTATCTGGATACAAAATAAATTGACAAATTAGTATGTAATGAGCAATTAACTATGTAATTTATACTCGTTTGGGAATTTTGGATGATTAATTTATTTGATCCTTCCATAAATCCTCTACTAGAGGTATTACAGTCACTATTTTGCAGGCTGGAAAAAAGAATTAGAGACGTTATGTAACTTGTCCAATGTCAAATTACATAGCTAGTAAGGAATAAAATCAGGAATCATTACCAGATTTCTCTGAATCTTTCTGTTGTGCCCACATTGCCTTACTAAGGGCAGTTTAGTGACATGTTATCAAAGGCTTATCAGTCTTGGAAAGGGAAAGGGAAGAGTGGTATGTGTTTGCCATCATTGCTAATAGTCCTTCTTATCACCACTGCTTTCCAATATGGACTGTAGCAATCTTTATAGTATTCAGTTAGGAATGGAAATGTGAAGAACTATTTGGTTACAGAACATCTAATGTGAAGATCTGTAGTAGTGGATCAAAGACACACATAACTTATGTGCTTCAATTTAATTTTTCCAACTTATTGCAGAAGACATAGGGGATGGAACTATGAAATCCCTTTCTTGTGTACTCCCTACTCATGAGGAGGTCTCACTCTAAGGCACATTTCCTTGTGGAGTGTATCCCTAACTTTATTTCTGGTCCAGCTTATAGCATGGTTGAAACCCCACTAATAATAGCAGAGAAATTTTCCATTTATGACCACAATTTTAATCATTGAGCCTTGAATACCGTTCAGCCTCTGGAGTATAGAATCCACTATTTTGAGATGTTGACATTTAATTTCTCAAGGGTACCTTGATAGAGTGGAAATTCAGGGTGATTCAGGGAAATCATCTTCAGATTTTTCTACAGGAGAATAAACTGAAAAAATTTCCTTGAAATGAATGAAAAAGAAACTCAAAAGGAAAAAAAGTCTGATGGCTTTAAACTACTTACTTGCTTTAAATTATTCTATGTAAATCAGTTTGACCTTATCCAGTAGCATTTTGTTATGGGTAATGATTCATTATCCATATCATTTGTAATAGATAACTCTCAGGAACATAAAGGAAGAGTTTATTCAAGAAAATTTTCCTATGAAAACAGTGTTTAATCAATCTGACATTTAATCACACAAAACAGAGTAATACTTATGAATTCAATTTTAAAGAATTCAAAACATGATGATAACTTTAGGAGTAGCTGGATATTAATGATTTAATATGTGATTTTTGGCTTTAACTGTAAAAAAGCAACAACAGTAATAACAACAGCAAGCAGTTTAAACATAATATATTTTGTAAGCCAGTTAAAATTGTAAATGTCAAAGTACTGGGAATGACGGAGTTAGGAAGCTAGAATCTATGATAAGGACTTTGTATAGACTAGTTCTCTAAATTTCTACTACTCATATACATAGAGGGTTGCTGAGTAATGAAAAATACTCTGTCTTGAGGAAGCATTATGTTAAATACTTGTGAGATGTTTGTTTACTAATTTGATTTTTTCTTTATGGTTTTAGAAGAAACCAAGACACCAAGGGCCTTTTCAGATTTGAAAATGCACAATATTCCAGTAACTCTGGACATTACATATTATCTATGTAGGATAAATGGAGAAATGTAGGAAATTAGGAGAAATGCTAAGTAGATTATGAGGTGCAAAGTTTGGCTTTACATTTAATGCTTCTCCACATAGAAAAGTAAACTTACTCTTTATATTTCAGGAGATACTGGAAAATGCTTTCAGTCTTCACTCATCTTGTATACACACATAGACACACATAGACACAAATACATACATGCACAAGCAGGTCATGCATATGAATAAATATATCTCCACTATTTTTCAATTGTTAAGGTGAATTTTTATGTCTCGTGATGGGTCCGTTAATTTAGATAATATATGTAAGACACCATAATTTGCATTTCATATTGGAACTAAGGAAGAAGAGGAGAAATTAAGTCAATTCTCACAATCTCTCCTCATCTATTACTTAATCCAGTAGGTAATTCTTAAATTCTTCTTTTTTCATCATCAAGTGCAGACAATCTTAGCAGAACTTGTAACAATCTGATGATTTGTATAATTTTTTATTATGTGTTTATGATTAGATGATAAGCTTCTAGAGAGAAGAGATCATGTTTTATTTAATTCTGTCACCACCATAGTACCTAAAATGATGTTTTATACACATAATAAACCAGTGGTCAATATATGATTACTGAATGAATGGAAAATAGAGAACAGATAACTTTTGCCCAAAATAACACATCCTAAGAGATATTGTTATCACTTATTTATTAATTCATTTTTAAATTTGAAAGATATATAATAAATGTGTGTGTTTTTTAAGCACCACACATCTATTTTTAGTTTATTAACAGTCTAATTCTTTATTAGTTTACACCTCCTCCTGGGCTTTTACGGGCATCTGAGTTTGAGATCTTATTTGAGAGCATTACTTATTGTGACTATAGATGTATGTTTAGAGAAGTATATAACATATCAAGTAGTATTTTATAACATAAGAATCCTTCAACATTAACAAATACATCGGTGTAATACGCTATATTAATATGTTATCATTGT
Organism: Procyon lotor; assembly: GCA_028646535.1. Classification (NCBI taxonomy): domain Eukaryota; kingdom Metazoa; phylum Chordata; class Mammalia; order Carnivora; family Procyonidae; genus Procyon; species Procyon lotor. The sequence goes on along the minus strand of CM053607.1, from coordinate 43,068,274 downwards.
ATGCTAAGATAGTCAGATACCATATAAATATACAAAACTGGTGATTTTCCTTTCTTTCAGCAATCATCCATTAAAATGTGTTGGAAAGGGGCACCTGGGTGGCTCAGTCGTTAAGTGTCTGCCTTCGGCTCGGGTCATGATCCCAGGGTCCTGGGATCGAGCCCCGCATCGGGCTCCCTGCTCGGCAGGAAGCCTGCTTCTCCTGCTACCATTCCCTCTGCTTGTGTTCCCTCTCTCGCTGTATTTCTCTCTGTCAAATGAATAAAATCTTTAAAAAAAAATGTGTTGGAAATATACCTTGAAATATGCATAATTATTTATAAAAGGAAGAATAAACCTGAATTTAAATAATTTTATAAACACACATTCAGTGTTATAAAAACCTCAATTCTCTGAAATTGATCTGAAAACGCAATAGAATTTTCATCAAAAAAATTTTTTTTAAAGATTTTATTTATATATTTGACAGAGAGGAGGGAGATCACAAGTAGTCAGAGAGGCAGGCATAGAGAGAGGGGGAGGCAGGTTCCCCACTGAGCAGATGTGGGGCTCGATTCCAGGACCCTGAGATCATGACCTGAGCTGAAGGCAGAGGCTTTAACCCACTGAGTCACCCAGGCGCCCCCATCAAAAAATTTTTTAAAGAGAGAATGGAGTCTTTCATCTCAAAGAGAAAATTTGTGTATTAAATATATCAATGGGAGTTATTAAATGAAAAGGTGACATTTTAAATCAGTGGAAAAGGGTAAAATACCTAAAATGATTAATGGCTATATGATAAAATGTGGCATTAATAAAATAGGAGATTTTTTTCTCTACTTCTTTTCTAGAATCAAGAGAGGGAAATCCATTTAGAACAAAGTGTTATTATCTATAATATGTAAGCATCTCATTTTTATCAATAAGAAATAGAAAAATGAGAAGAGACGTTAATGACAGATTAATATGTAAACTATTCCTCAGCCTCAGTAATAACTGAAGAAATTATAAAGTAATAAAGAGATAACACATTATTTTTGAAAGATGCTAAACTACCATTAGTATTCTCAACTACCCAAGACATTGTTGCTGGCTATATGATGATATCTATCAAAATTAAAAATGCAGCTTGAAGTAGCTTTCCTTTACTTGGTATGTGTTACTGGATGCAGCTAACTTTCTTTTAAGAATCTATAATTGAGAAATGTTTTCATTAGTTCAAATATATACGTTTGCAGTTATATTTGTTTCAGGACTTTTTGTAATAGAAAAAATAAACATTGAAAGCAACATAAAGGTATCTGAATGAGGAAATGAATGTATCAATTTTTGTAAACCCATACAATAAAGCACCAGGTAGAAATAAAAAGTAAGTTCATTTATACTTATTTGAAACATGTCTAGGATGTATCATGAAGTGCCACTGCCTGTTAGAGATAAGCATGTCTGGGGTGAACTCATTAGACCTATACCAAGCTGTTTGCAGTGGCTCCTTTTAGTATGTGGATGTAAAATGATGAATAAATAGCATTTACTTTTCACATTATATATTTTGTTTGAATGTATTACAAGTGTTTGTTACTTTTTAATTTAAAAAAAGAACAAACTCTAAAAAAGGAAAAGGAAGTAAGTGCAAAATTGTAGATCTGGTAGCTACATGGAACAGGCATGATTTGCAGGGAAATGGCATGAGTAGCAGGAACACATTTTGTTGCTCCTTGCATAATCCAAGGAGTGGGCATTTAGGGATAGAGCCTGGAATGGAGACAGGGGACTAGATTCTGTAAACATTTACAAGATAGAATCAACAAGATTGGTTATAGAGAGGAAGAGACAGAAATGTGAACAGTAACATCTGATGATAGCACTTGGACACTAATGTTTTTAATTTATAAATTAAGGCCCTTTGTCTGGATTATAGGTAAGATGAAAGATATTTGTTGAGTCTAGCTACCTGATACTAAAATTAAGAATAATCAAGTTTCTATTTTTTTCAAGTTATAAAATACTAGTAACTTGTATTTTCTGAGGCTTTGTAGTGAAGACCTAGGTTGTTAATAAGCAAGGTTGAAATATGGGCCCATAATCAGATATACTTTATCCTATTGGGAACATAAATTTAATCTATTTTTGCATCTAAGTTATAGGGAGTCACCCTCCCTAACATACCACTTTCTTTATCGCATTTTCACATGATGCTACTGCATCTTCAAAACTTGATATGTCACTGCTTCTTGATACTCCTGGCTCTGTTGATGATGCTGAACATATACAAAAAGATAAAATACCTGCTCTATTATAGGAAGAATGTGGTGTGTATGCAATCAGAATGTCAATTTACCTAATTTGCTCTAAGACTTATTCTCACTTATATGTGGAATTTAAGAAACAAAATAGAGGATTATAGGGGAAGGGAGGGAAAAATAAAACAAGATGAATTTAAACAAAAAATAAATTAATAAAAGACTTAATCTTCCGTAACATATGGAATAGATTAATCAAGTTGAGAATTTTCTAGGCAAACATCTTTTACCTTTAAAATGAGCTTCTGGAAGACTAATCACTTTCCTTGGTTTTGAAGAGTATAAAAGGGATGTCGCCCACTACACCCTTGGGCAAATATCTTTCCAAATGAATAGGACAATCACTGCAGTACTGATGGACCCTTAGGAAAGATTCCAAATGACACCTTCAGATGTCTTTCTTCTGATCTGGACCCAGAATTAATCTTATCAGAAGATCATAGGAATAGTTGCTTTTATTTAATTATTTCAGTAGTCTCATTCACATAGTGGAACACTTTTCCACTTGTAAATGATTTGCTGGGATACTCATACCTAGAAACTTTTTTTTCCCTCCTTTTCCTTACAACTACTACTACTGCTACTATATTATTATTATTATTTTCCTGAGCTTTTTCTGTGAATTATAAGGCCAGCAGTTTTATCTTTTTTAAAATTGATTTTGTTTTCATGGGTAATTTTGGTAAGTATTACTTTCATTTTGCAGTACTGGCTTTACCCTAATAAAAGATTTCTCTTTTTGAAAAAAGGTTTACAAATGGGGAAGGAGTTCCTGGTTTGTGATACCGTTAAAAACTAACTCAAAACTGCAATGAAATTCTAGCTTGGGGAGGGGGGAAGTTCTGAATCAGTTATTCTGACTGCTGTTTGGAGACAGACCTAGAAGAAATGATTTTTTAGAAATAACTTAGGAACCGAGATGCCTGGGTGGCTCAGTCCATTGAGTGGCTGACTGTTGATTTCAGCCCAGGTCATGGTCTCATGGTCCTGGGATTGAGCCCCACATCTGGCCTTTGTGCTCAGCAGAGAGTCTGCTTGCAGATTTTTTATTTCCTTCTCCCTCTGCCCCTCCCCCCAAATGCTCTCTCTCCATCAATCTCTCTCTAAAATAAATAAATTAAAAAAAATAACTTAGGAACCATAAACATGTGAGAAAGGATGCTTTCTTTTGCCTTTAAAAGGATAATATGAGAATACTCTAAAGAAAAAGTAATATAACAGGAGGCATATGTGTACTTTAGGTTCTATTAGCTATTTATCAAAATTTATTGTGAGCTTACTATGTGACAAATTCAGTATAAGGCCATGGTATCTGTATCAAGTTACTCATTAATTCTAGACTCATGTTGGCTCCTCTGTAAAACTGAGATAATTTTTAACAGCCCAGAGCTTGGGGATTAGGCAAACAGTAATAAATTCTAGGTGCTTATTGAACACTTACTGTGTGCTGAGTAATATTTTGAAAGCTTAATAAATAATATGTCAATTAAGTCTCACACTGGTTCTACCAGGTAGAATGAATTATCCCCATTTTATATCCATTGAAAGGGTTTAGGAGGTGCCTGTATAACTTACCCAAGTTCACATTATTAATAAACTGTAAGCCACTTTTGTGAGCCATGTTTGTCTAACTCTAAACCAGAATTCTCAACCACTACACCAAAATGTTTCCACAGATGATTTCTCCAGACTTTTTGTTTCGAAGATCTGTGTTTATTCTATCTCCCAAAATGCTAAGCTTAGTGCTGAATGCACCTACTGTTTGTACTTTTTAAAATTGCTTTCATCCATGGCATGTAAAATCCAAGACAATCTCAGAAAATGTATTTGTGAAATTGAAAGACTCCTAGCCAGAGAAAGTAAGCATAGGTAAGTGGCCTAGTTACACAAGGGAACACATTGCAGCTTAGACAATTGTATTCCTTCTCCCAAAACCACTGAAAGCTTTTATTTGTGGGGCGAATTTCTTTCTTTCTTTTTTTTTCCTCCTTAAGTCTAGCAACCACCTTCCATGCTTAAAGCACAAACATTGGATTTTCTGACCTCCTACAAAGACATGTTCTTAACCATTGCTCCATGATCCATAATTTGAGACCCATAGAATGCTTTAGGGAAATATTTGGTTGAGTTTAGAATTTAAATCTATGAAAAAAAAAAAAGAATTTAAATCTATAAAAACAGTTCAATATCATAAAGAAAAGGTGCTTGCACTCTCTTAGTCATCAAGTAAAGAGCTTCTAATAAGCTTAAGTTGAAACATTTTGGGATAGTATCATATTATTATTATTATTTGCTTTTTAAAAGACTGCTCCTCAATAACATAAATCCTTCAGTACAACTTGTCTAACTTGCTATGGAGAAAAAAAATTGTGTGGCAACTTTAGTATTTCCCAATCATATAGCCTGATACATTTTTCTCAGTGTAGTTTCTGTCAGCAGTTTCACTAAGGTAATGTACTGGTGAAAACTTCAGCTCAGTAGTCAAACTTACTGGATTTGAATTCAGGTTCTCTTATTTACTATCACTGTGAACTTGACATATTTACTTACCCTGCTCCTCCTTGGGTTTCCTCATGTGACAGAAAGAAGGAGGGGGGTGGGTAATACCTACATCATTGGGTTGTTGTTTAATTAACTGAGATGACTATACAAATTGGCTGACCCGGGATATGTGCTTCGTAAGTGTTAACTATTGTTATTCTGAAAAAAAAAACACAAAAAACTGTTGTTATTCTGCCTCATTTATGCTGTCTTTTTCATGGGTTTCTAAAAAATATTTGTACATAATTTTGAGGATCATTCTATCTTCTATATTAATGTTCTGAGATACAGTTTACTACAAAACAAGGCTGATGGATTTCTGCAGGGAAGAAACAGATTAGAAAGTCTATTTACAGCTTTGTTACTCAGCTGCCATCTACCTTCACCACCAGTCATCTGTTCATTTGAAGAATGGTGACTGTTTCATTAGAGTCCAGGGTTCCAACTACCAAGTGATGATCAGCTTGAATTTCAATAGGTCTTGCATTTATTTACAAGGCATTTCTGCTCTCTAATCGTACGTTAACCTCTCGACACATGATCGAAGTATAGGCACTTAACAAAATGTAAAACATAATTGTCCTTTGCAGCACAACCATGTACAGATTTCTGATTAATGAGTTTGTTAAGTGCTGTTTCCAAGCTGGGAATGATATCTATGGCTTACTGTACAGCTATGATAATCAATCTATACCTTTTGTAAATATTTTCTTCTGAAGAGATACCACACAAAATTTGTAACAAAGCAACAGGTAAGCACGTTTTGCCTTAGGCCAGAGAAAAGCTTTTATTAGCGCTATGCATATTGAATGGATTAGATAAGAATTTAGAAGAGGAATTAATTTCATTACTTGGGGATAATAAAAAGATAACTATAATGTGAAAAAAATCAGCTATTTTAACAACAGAGATTTCCTTGAAACATTCTGTAATCAAAAGCCAATAATCATAAAATAGTAAAAGGCAATAACTTTTTTCCCACCCTAAGGGTTTCATAAGTATTTCTCTAGCCATAAAACCGTATTTATACAGTCATTTCTCACCAAAACTGCATAAAGTGAGATAATGAGCCCTAGGTAAAGAAGAATAAAGACCAGAATAAGAGAAAGAGTACATCCTTCCTCAAGAGAAAGTGAGGAACAAAGCTCCCTGGGCCTGAAATCTTGTCCTATGACTGAACCTCAGTATCCACATCAGCATGAAGGATATCTTGAGACTATTGGAATCTTAAAATCTTAAAGTCTTCAGAAAAAAAGTGAAATACCAAAGCTGGAAGAAAAATCTAAACCATCTGTGCCAAGCCAGGTTTTTCTGTTTCACTCTCTCAAGCCTCTCTACTGTTCATCCAAACCATATTGACCCTTGAGCCATTATTTATATTAATAGAAAAAGCCATAGAAATAACTGTCCAATTATTCTTGTGCATGAAGGTACATGGAAAATATTCATATGCATTTTCTTCTTCTTTTTTTTTATTTATATGCATTTTAATGGAGGTAGGCATACTCTGAACTCTTCTAGTTCTTTTTTTTTTCTTTGTTTCTTTACACATTTTTTTCTTCTAGTTCATAAGGATTTTTTTTTTTAATCCCATGCCACTCTATCATCTGGTTTCAGCCAATAGCTTTACAGGGTTAAGTGTAGTCAAACTTTCCTTTCAAATTTAAGGTATTAAAAACAACAAAACATAGGAATCTAATTAGGAGTAAAGCCATGAGGAAATTCTCTTTGCTTATCTGTAATGCCCATCACTGTAGCTACCATTTATTCGGTGCTTACTGCAGAGCAGGCGCTAATTTACATGTTTTTTACATGTTATTTTGTTTAACCTTTCTGGCAACTCTGAATTGGGCATTCATCTTACAGGTAAGGAAACTGACAAAAACATAAATGACCAGCCAAATTCACGTAGCTGAGAAGGAGCAGAGCCAGGCCTGAGTTTCAAACACATGGATGTGCTGTATCTCTTGCTATAGAGCTTCCAACCATGGTCTATAGGCAACGGACAGAAGCATTTTCCTTACATTTAAGATCTTTTCCATATCTTTCTCCTTGTCCCCTTAAGCCAAAAATTTATTTGGAATTTTTGCTCTTTAAGTCCAGAGTCAAAAATTCAAGTCCAACAGCTTTCAACCCAAATAGTAATGCATTTACAATTTCACATGCATGGCTTTTTGTTTGTTTGTTTGTTTACTGAGACTCCCCAGATCTCTCACATTATCAGCCTAAGTCCAATTTTTATCATTATCTACCACTTTTGGGGAAAAATATATGGGAGAGCTCTGTGACTACTTATCTCAGAAAGCAACATTATTTTTCTATAATAAGCTAAAAACACCAAACCTTGAATTAGTTTTTCAGATTACCTTGTCACTCAGAAGAAAACCACAGACAAAGGGATAATGGTTTTCACCGGGAAAATTGGGGGAGGAGCATTTTCCGAATCTGTGTTGTTACTGAGTCAGGCAGACCTGGAAAAAAACTCAGTCCCCTGGCTTTTAGACTGCATGAGGACAGCTATAGAATGGGGTATTTATAGTCTTGAATTTTGCCTAGGGACTAGCCGGTCTTGTGTTGAATCAAAAATTAAATTTATTCTTTCTTCTTGGTAAATTTGGTAAAGATTCCTTGTCTATTGGTAACCAAAGTATATAGAAAAGCTAGGGTACATGGGTTATGTTCCATGATGTCCAAAATTTTTTATATGAGACAGCTCATCACAGTGACCTCTCCAGCATCTGGAAAACAGTAGATGACCAATGTTGAGCTGTTGCCTTTCTGAAATGAATATTTATTATCTCCAGCTGCAGAGGAGGAGACTTAGAAAGATAGGACTGCATGGGAGGAAAAAAGCATATCAGTCTTTTTCAGGGTGGCATAAAGAAAGCCACCAAGGTAATATATAAATTTATACGTAGTACAGCTGACTTAACATGTCATGAACTAATGCACTTAAAATCGATTGACCATCCTTCCAGCCTAACCTGTTGTGTGCTCAGCCTGAGATATCATGGTGTGCCCACATAAGCCAGGCTGGAACAAATCAGAGATGGATCAGAATCTTTTGGTGATATGTGAAGGAGATTATTATGTAATCCATCATTGTTGACCAACTGTCCTCATGTCTGCATTTTCCTGGAGGTTAGATTCAATGGATAATATACTTAGTTCTGGAGATTATTTAGCTGTGGTAGATGAAATGTGCAGACCAAACTATAAGAACCTTGAGAACAAGAACTGTGCCTTATTAGTTTTTGTAATGCCTGTTTCTAAGCAGGTGGTCTGGTACAGGGTGGTCATTTAATAATTATTTGTGTAACTAAAGAGGAAGACCTTTCCTTTTTTTTTTTTTCAAATTCTATCTAGTTTTCAAAGTTCAGTGTGAACCCATTTGTTTGCAATTACCCTAACCATAAGTAGGTGTACCATATATTAGGTATGGTTCACTTAAATGGCCAGTGAAAGGGACAAAGCACAAACAGGCTTAAACAAGGAGGAAATGCATTATCTCCATAATTACAATGATGAGGGATGGTTCTAGTTTAGGCATGGCTGAGTCTAGATGCGCATATAATATGGTCAGGAAGTAACCTTTCCCCATCTCTTGGTTGTACTTTTCTTTACTCCCAGGCGAGTGCTTTCCAAATGGTAACCATCAAAATTCCAGGACACAAAGGCAAATAGCTTCTTTTTTCAAATTGCTGAAACAGAAGTCATGGATTGAGTCTCACTGATTTAGCTGCAGTCACATGACCATCTATAAACCAACAGAATGAAATAATCTAGCCAGGTATATCTCTTCTCAAGAGTGGAAAGTCAATATTATCCAAATTACATGGAGATATGGGAGAGGATTTGTTCCTCAAAGAAGAGGTTTAGGTTGCTATAACCAGAAGTTAAAGAAATGGAATTTGGGCAGACAGAGGTAACAGATGGCAACTACTCTCATTCTAAACCCCAGTATTGGGCATTCTAGTCTCTGGACCTTAGGTTGTAGTTATGATTGCCCTGGAAATAGGTAGCCCTGTTTTGAATACTGCTCTGTCATTTAACTGTATTCCTTAAATAAGTAACAAATTCTCACTTTCCTAATTTTGAAAAAATGAGAATAACATTATATTTTAAAGTTATTGTGAAGATTGAGAGTAACTTATATAAAACAGTGTGTTTTGCACATATTAGGTCCTTAATAGAGTGGTGCTGGCAGCAATAGCAGTAGTATTTCAGTAGTAGTGATTCCTCACTCTGACTATTATTATAATGAGCTATCTTTTTAAAGTCTTCATTTGATATTTCTATCTTCTCTGCATCATTGATATATACAATGACTCTCTGACAAGTGATTTTGTTTAATCTTATGTCTGGACTGTACTCATGCCTGGCAAGCTATTCGTTTTGTTTCATAGCAGACATATACATCTTGATAGCTGTAATTTTCAGATAATTATGTCTTCTGTTAAGTCAGGTACTTCTCCTTAAATTTCTACCTATTAGCCATGGTTTCTAGCCCCAGAGTTATACATAAGTGATCTCTTTTTCTTCTGAATAATGACTTTGTTATCATATGACCAAGGGAGCCCATGTGAACGTTAATCCCTTCTCCCCAGATATCTTCAACTATCTCTTTTAACTTGTTGTATTTGGAGGTGCTTTATCCATCCATCCATGTGTTCAATAAATGTTTTTGAATTACTATTCTGTGCTAGTCATTAGTAGCACTAAGGATATAATAGTAAGTATAATGATGAAGACAGTGACAAGTTCAGGGTTTTATGTGTACAAGAGTAGAGAACTTCAGTAGAGGTTGAGAATAAATCATTAGAAAAGAAGTTGTATATATTTTAGGATCTGAAGAGTTCATAGGAATTGGTCAAATGAAGAGGAAATGGCTAGGTAGGAGGGAAAAGGAAAAGTAATATAGGCAGAAGAAACAGCTTATGCAAAGGTCTGGCTGTTAGGTAGCCTAGCAGATCCAGAACATCAAATAAGTTCAATGTTCTGAAGAATAACTTCTGACCTTGGACATTTCTGGAGATGAGGCTGGAAAAATAGGCAGGTCCTTATATGCTACACTGAGAAGTCTGAATTGTATATTGAGGATTATGGGTCACTACTGAAAAAATTATAAGCAGGGTAATGACAAGATCAGAATTGCATTTTCAGAAGCTCTCTCTAGCAAAACATAGAGAACATAAGTTAGAAGGAATGCAACTGGATGCAGAGTGACTAGTTTTAATAAACAGGTGACAGTGGTAGCCTAAGTATAGTCAGGAGTTGTGGGATGGAGATAAATGGATATGTTATGTACTCTGCGTTTACATAAACTCCTTGCTATGGAATTTTTTAAAAATGTATTTGAGAGAGGGCACGGGTTGGGGGAGGGGCAAAGAGAGAGAGAGAGAAACAGACTCCCCACTGAGCAGGGAGCCTGATACATGGCTTGATCCCAGGACCCTGATATTATGACTTGAGCTCAAGGCAGATGCTTAACTGATGGAGCCATTCAGGTGCCCCTGGATGTTTTTTTAGATACTTAGTTTTATACATAGCCTAGTGTTTTATAACTTGAACAATAGAAACAATGAGCATCACTTTTTGTCTCCATTGGGTAGAAATGAGGTGGGAAAGGGAATTTATAGACAAGGAACTGATTCATTTGGAGGACCTTCTTCCCAGGCTGCCACTTTTTTTTTCTGTACGATTGCCTCATTCCATTGTACTTTGAGAAATGAACCATTTATCAGTGGAGAAGTGTCCAGTTAATCACATGGTAGGAGGTGTAGGGCATACAGGGGTAGAGGACTGCAGTAGAGGTGGAGAATCAATCATTAGAAAAGAAGTGATGTATATTTTAGGACCTAAAGAGTTCATAGAAATTGCTCAAATGAAATGGCTAGGTAGGAAGGAAAAGGAAAAGTAATATGGGCAGAAGAAACAGCATGGTACATCTCTTACTGTGTAGGGCATAGTAAGAAAGTTCATGAAAAAGAAGAAATGAATACAAGTTGAGGATTTCTTTTTACTCAAGAATGGATGGTCAATATATGTGGATGTCTTTGGGAAATAAATATATCTCTTTAGACATATGTTGGGCTGATGTTTTTAATCCAAGAATAGTTGTAAAGAAATCATTCATGCAGGGGTGCCTGAGTGGCACAGTCAGTTAAGCCTCTGACTCTTGATTTTAATCTCAAATTATAATCTCAGTGTTTATAATCTCAAGTTATAATCTCAGGGTTTATAATCTCAAGTTATAATCTTAGGGTTGTGAGATCAAGCTCTGTGTTGGCTCTGCACTCAGTACAGAATCTACTTAAGCCTTTCTTCCTGGGGCACCTGGGTGACTCAGTAGGTTAGGTGGTGAACTGCCTTCAGCTTAGGTCATGATCCCAGGGTCTGCCTTCTCAGCAGGGAGCCTTCTTCTCCCTCTCCCTCTGCTGTTCCACCTGCTTGTGCTCTCTGGCTCTCTGTGTGTGTCAAATAGATAAATAAAAATCTTAAAAAAAAAAAAGATTCTTCTTCCTTTCCCTCAGTCCCTCCCCTACTCGCTCATGCATGCTTGCTCTTTCATTCTCTCACTCTCAAATAAGTAAATAAATCTTAAAAGAAAAAGAAACCATCCATGCAAAAAATTGAAGACTGAATCAAATAAGATGGGCACAGTGATAACCAAATAAACATGGAACATGCTTAAATCAAATACAACTACGCTTTTTTTTTTTTGTCATTCCGTCTTTGAGCCGTAGTTGATGACCATTTCTCAAGTTACAAATCAGTTACATTTTTAAACATAGAATCAGTTTTAGTATACTCTATGGGTGAAAGTCATAGGGAAGCACAGTTCTTATAATTGTCATCTTCTAAGAGTGCAAAACCAGCCTTGCCAGGTAGAGATTTTTGTTACTGGACATATCCAAGCAGAATTTGGGTTACCATCTGTCAGGGATTTGGGAGAATGGATTCATTAAAGAGGAAGGAATTCAACTGGAATTGAATTGGAATCAAAAGTAAAATCACAGTAATCCCACCACTTTTAACACCTTACTGTATTTTCATCTAGATTTCTTTAGTCTAAATCACAAATATATATATTTATACTATTTTATGCCACAATGTATAATAGCAACACCTTCTACCTTTCTATTTTAATGTTTGCTCCTGTAACATACTGTATTAATTTCTTCTCATGTTTTCCTTCGCAGTGGGCTTTTCTGAAGCAGAATTCTGAATCCAGGATTACAACTTGTATCTGAGAGTTATTCATCTTAAATCTATTTTAATCCATTTCAATCCCACTTTTTGAGCAATATTGATTCAATAATGAGATAATAGTTCTGTAGAATTTTTAACTTATCTGTTTTTTTGTTTTTTTTTCTTGGTTATATCCAATTTTTATATAACTGAACCCTACCACCTGTTCATTTAGAATTATTTTTGAGACATAACCATGTATTAGGTTCTCTATTCATCCCTGGAATACACCAGTGAGCAAGATATAGGGGAGTTTTGTCTTGATATGGCTCGCAGGCTAAGAAAGAAAGAAAAATCATGAGGCCCTTCCTAAATAACACAGAAACATCACATGTAAATGGGAATTCTGCTACTTCTATTTATTACATGGTCAATGAGTTCGAGAAATTCCTGACCTAATTAATAACCTAAATGAATTAGGTTATTTAGTTTCTTTATTATAGGACTTCTCAGTAATAAGAAAATCCCTAAGAAAAAAATAGAATGCATGTAGTGTTTTCCTAACACAATTGACCATAGCACACTTTCCTTGAGAAACATCTTACTGGAATTATTGTTGTGTAGAACACATTGTGGCCAGACTGATGATATATAGGAAAATTCATAGCAAAGTCAAGTAGGAAATACAATGAAACCTAGAGTTTCTGAAGTCAAAAAGAATACTTGTTGTCTACCTTTCAAATTTCTTCATAGGTGGCAATTAAACCTGGAACAAAATGCTCAACTCAAAATAAAATAATCTCCTCAAATTTCTATGTTTAATAAGACACATTGGATCAATGGACTCTTATGCCAGAAGAGATATCTTTGAATATTTGTCACTGACCTACAAAGTATATGTTTTGAAGGAATTGATATGATCATGCCCATGCCTCTGAGGTACCACTTTTTAAAAATTTGAAATATAATTAACATACAGTGATATATTAGTTTCAGGTGTACAACACATTGATAAAACAATTCTATACATTCTCTACATTACTCAGTGCTCACCACAATAAGTGTAGTCAACATCTGTCTCCAAATAACTGTTACCACATTATACTGTATTCTCTATGGTATACTTCTCATCTTATTGGGTACCGCCTTTTTTTTATGTCTTTATTTATTTGTCCTATAACTTAGAGATGCGATTTAATAAATTGTCTTAAGATATAGTCTAATACTTTGTTAACATACTCTGTGGTACCAAAATTGTCCCCTAACCATTTTTCTTTTAAAATTGTACAGAACTAAGCTTACCAGTGGTTAATTCTAGAAGAATCAATAAAATATTTTGTCTATTCTCCAGGCACAATGAGAAGAAATCCTTTTTTTAAGTGAACAATTATGTCAGCTTTCCCAGTTTATTTTAGCTCATAGGTATATTCTTATTCAGTGAATCCAAGTAGTGTCAGCACAAGATAACTGCACTCTGAGCCTGACTACACTACTGCTTTTTCTTTTTTAAAATTTTTTCCTATTTTTCCCATTTTATTTTCTCCCTTTTATTATTATTTTTAAATTTAATTTTATTTTTTTCAGTGTTCCAAGATTCATTGTTCATGCACCACACCCAGTGCTCCATGCAATACGTGCCCTCCCCAATACCCACCACCAGGCTCGCCCAACCCCCCATCCCTCTCCCCTCCAAAACCCTCAGTTTGTTTCTCAGAGTCCACAGTCTCTCATGATTCATCTCCCCCTCTGAATTCCCCCAGTTCATCCTTCCTTTCCTTCTCCCAATGTCCTCCATGTTTTTCCTTATGCTCCACATGTAAGTGAAACCATATGATAATTGATTCTCTCTGCTTGACTTATTTCACTTCTTATAATCTCTTGCAGTCCCATCCATGTTGATACAAAAGTTGGGTATTCATCCTTACTGATGGAGGCATAATATTCCATTGTATATATGGGCCATATCTTCTTTATCCATTTGTCTGTTGAAGGGCATCTTGGCTCTTTCCACAGTTTGGTGATTGTGGCCATTGCTGCTATGAACATTGGGATACATGTGGCCCTTAATTGTACTGCATCTGCTTCTTTGAGGTAAATACCCAGGAGCCCAACTGCAGGGTCATAGGGTAGCTCTATATTTAATTTCTTGAGGAATCTCCACACTGTTTTCCAAAGTGGCTGCACAAATTTGCATTCCCACCAACAGTGTAAGAGACTTCCCCTTTCTCCACATCCCCTCCAACATTTGTTGTTTGTTTACTGTCTTGTTGATTTTGGCCATTCTAACTGGTGTAACCTTTTCAAGACTGGGATTGTAGGTTCGACATTATGTAGGGAAAGTTACTGTGCTATAAATAGATTTGACAGTGGCTCAAAGATCAACTTAACTAGTGTAGAGAAGGCAGTATCAGTATTAATGCACATTAAAGATGCTCCTTTCTTCCATAAGACAGCCTCTGAGACACTCGGAGATTCTTGTGATTCTTAAGGAGCATTAAGGTGAGAAGGAATGATGCTGTACTTGGAAAACTGTCCCAGTAACTATGTTGCTATAAAGTCATCTAAATTCTCTTAATCAAGAACCAACACTACGTCATGGAACCAAAAGAAGACAGGGACAATAGCTGGTTGGACTTAGAATAATTTTGGCAGGTCTTTTTTTGTAGAAAGTATATAGTTTCATTTTCTAAATCCCTGAAATCAAGACACAAATGCACACATTGCGAGGGACTTATTTTCCTGCTATCTTCCCACCCACAACTTTGGAAGGTTTTTTAATGGTTAATGAGAAAATTAGAAAGCAGCAAAGCATTCGCCTTTCTTCAGGGGAAAGCTGAGAATGGGGAGAAAGCACAAGATGGCATGGTGTAACACCCTGGGGTCTGTCTCCATTTAAGCCCTTACATGCATTTATGGTGTGGGCGGGTTATAAGTTTCAGGGTTTCAGTTTCCTCTTCTGTAAATTGCGAGGACTGGACTCCAAACTGAAATAAACTCTTCCAGCTCTAAGAGTTGGACTCCCTGTGAAAATTTGGGAATTTGGGACCACTGGCTGCCTCCTGGCTCATTTGCATTGTAGCCTGGGAAAGGTGAATGGCCAAATCATTCTAGTTCTAGAATATGAATTTTCAGTTTGGTATTAAATATTCAAATCACATCATCAACTTTGCCCTCAAAACTCATTGAGTCAGAATGTATATGAACTTTTTCTAAGACTCTTGCCATAGGTTTATTATTAAAGGAATTAAAGCTAACCCTGTAATACCAGATGGAATAAATTGTTAGCATGCTTTTGCTTTTGGTTAAGGTAAGACATCATTCCTCTCTGTGGAAAAAGGATTCAGAAAACAGGCCTATCCTAAGTGATATATGTGCCATATAGAGAGGTGTGCAATATAAGTTTAGATTGCCATTTATATTTTCACTTTGGAGGAAGTCAGAAATTTATTTTGATGTACAACAGCTCTATTTATCATGGGGCCCTGGGGCATCTATGACAACATTTTTTCTCTTCAGAAATAAGTAAATGTGATTATTAGAAAGAGACATATTGAAGAGAAAGTACAAAAATGACTATAATGATCACATATTGAGTTCTTATGCTATGCCAAGTCCTTTATGTATATTAACATTAATTCTCCCTGTGATTCTGCCAATAGACTTCTTCACCTGTATGGACTTATTTATTATGTGATTCTGTTAACCCAGTTGCCTTTAATTTGTTTACTTGGAAAACTAGATTTAGTATATAAGATACTGTACTTGGAAACTGGGACTTGGAAACTGTACTTGGAAACTATATATTACACTTGGCATGGTACTTAATATATGATGGGTAACCAAATATTTGGTTAAATGCATATGTTGTTTAACTAGATGCATAGTTATGTTATTAGATATGTATAGACGGTTTCATATTCACTTTTCATCTCTTTAATATTTGTTTTTCATGTCATATATCTCCTGTTGGGCATGAATGGAGGTATACATTAATGTTGATTTGAAAACCCAAATTGATAGCCCTTTAACTTAGTTGATAGAATGTTTTTTTCATCATCTCAAGTATGCTAAAATGAGAAGCATTATTATAGTCATCACCAAACTGTAAACTTTTATGCATTTCTTAATGGATGAAAGTAGCAATTTTTGAATTTTATAAGTGTCCCAGTGGCCCTAAGTTGCCCAAGTTTATACTTGCAGTATATCTAATTTGCTTCAACACTGGTTCTTGACAAACATGTTCCAGTCCACTCAAAATCTTCTTGAGAAGTAGGCACATTACAATGTATAAAATGATATAGAAATGAAAAAAAAATTTTTAATTTGGTACAATAAATTCCCCAATAGCTATTCTATTAAGAACAGTTATTATTTGTTTGATTTGCTTGCTTCAATAATAAGTGCCAATACCAACCACTTACTTTGCACCAGGCACAGAAACACACGTACTCTAGTTCTTACAAGAATCTTGAAAGATAGGCACCATTCTCTCCAGTATGCAGAGGAGACTGAAGAATTCCTCTTGTTGGAGACTGCATAGGAGGTAGATAATCTAGTCACTGAAACTCCAGTTCTATCACAATCCATGAACTTAATAGATGAACATCTATGTTCTCTGTAGCATTAAACTCAAACCAGCTTTTTTTTTTATGAGCACTTTAAAATAAGTTGTTTTATTGCATCCTTTAAGGAAGAAAATTTTAGTTTTCAAAGAATTGTTTGAGAAGAACTTAGTAGCCATTTGAAACATTTCAATTTATCCTAATTATCGTATTTTTCATTTTATGTTGGATGAAATTATAATTCTTTTTTTTTATTAACATATAATGGATTATTTGCCCCAGGGTACATGTCTGTGAATCTTCAGTCTTACACATTTCACAGCATTTACCATAGCACATACCCTCCCCAATGTCTATAACCCAGCCACCCTATCCCTAACCCCCCCCACCTCCCAGCCACCCTTTGTTCATTTCATCAGTTTAGGAGTCTCTTATGGTTTGTCTCCTTCCCCATCCCTTCCTGTTTCATTTCTCTCCCCCAACCCCCCCAAAACCCCTGCCCTGCCTCTCAAATTCTTCATATCAGAGAGATCATGTGATAATTGTCTTTCTCTGACTGACTTATTTCACTTAGCATAATACCCTCCAGTTCCATCCATGTCATTGCAAATAGCCAGATTTCGTTTCTCTTGATGGCTGCATAGTATTCCATTGTATATATATACCACATCTTCTTTATCCATTCATCTGTTGATAGGCATCTAGGGTCTTTCCATAGTTTGGCTATTGTGGACATTGCTGCTATAAACATTCAGGTGCACGTGCC
>CM053607.1:43006495-43050832 GCA_028646535.1 Procyon lotor | reverse complement strand
CTTTCTCCGCATCCTCACCAACATCTGTCCTTTCCTGACTTGCTAATTTTAGCCATTCTGACTGGTGTGAGGTGGTATTTCACTGTGATTTTGATTTGTATTTCTCTGATGCTGAGTGATGTTGAGCACTTTTTCATGTGTCTGTTGGCCATTTGGATGTCCCCTTTGCAGAAATGTCTGTTCTTACCTTCTGCCCATTTCTTGATTGGATTATTTGTTCTTTGGGTGTTGAAACTCAAACCAGCTTTTATAACTGATTTAATATGATAGAAGTTTATTTCTCACTCATTGAACAGATGAGAACATTTGTTCCTTTTTGAACAGGCATGCATGACCCAGGCACTCTAATTCTTTCTGTTAGGGGGCTCTGTCATTCTCTGGGGTCATGGAAGGATGAAAAAGGGCCACTATGTTCAGGAAGTAACACATTGTACTGGCTTACATTTGATAGTCTCAAAAAGACAATGAGGAGAGAGGAAATGGGAGGACTGGGAAAAATAGTCTCACGCTTAGCTTGATGAATTGTAAGGATTATGAAGTGTGTGTATGTGTGTGTGTGTGTGTGTGTGTGTAGGATAAGACTACAAATTTGTAATACTCGGAGGACTGATTTGAGATTACCTGAAGAAAAGATCCAATGTGTTTGTGGTTACTCTGAATAGTGATATTTTGAGCTGTTAAATTTTCTTCATCCTAATGTTTACATAGTATTCAAATCTTCTATAATCAGTTTTACGATAATATAAATCAATAAGCATATTTAAAAAAAAATCTGAGAAACATGCTTATACATCATGCAGGGCCAGAATTAGAGTTGGGTGTTAGGAGGCACAATTTAAAAAGGACTGTCAAATTCTGATTCTACGGTTGCAGAAGGTAGATATGTAGGGGGTAGTCATACTCACAAGAAAGAAAGATGCTACTTCAACTTCAGAAATCCTGGCCTGTTGAAGCATTCAGTAGATACTAAGAATATCTGATGCAGGCAGGGCAGTGGCAAAGCTCTGTGCCTTATGCCACTTTCATCCCAATTTTTTTTTTAAATTGGCTTTGCCTCCAAAAGTGATCCTATGCATTTCTGTTTCATCTTAGCACATCAGGTATTCTCTTGGAAGCACTGACTAAGCATATTCTCTTTGTTCCAGCCTGGTTCTGCAGATTGGCCTTCTCAGCTTCTAGAAGCTTGTCAAAAGTATGAAAGCAGTGATGTGTACTTATTTTAAAATGTCCTTTCTTTTTAATACTGTCAGATCTCTTCAGAGGCTACTGCTTCAGAAAGAATGAGCCTATCTCATGCCGAGCAGAACAAAAATAAGCGTCTAAAATATTGAAAAGGGTCTATATAGCATTTCCTGTCTCTGTCATTTCCTCAGACTTTTCTCTTATAAAATCAGCTGCTTAGAATTGAAGGAAAAACTAAGATAGCCAAGTTACATAGGATGAGGTCTACCCATTGCAAGTATGCATTAATAAAGTAAGACAAAGTTATTTGAAAGAACACATAATATGATGTAGTATACATTACAGTCAGTCATGACAAATGCTCATGGAAATCTATGTGGAATATTTGTTTGCCTATTGCCTTCTCTCTAAAATCTCTTGCAAAGTATTCTTCTGTAACTGACAGATTAATGTACCATTGGAGGAAACTCCATAGGAGACCAAAAAACACTAGAAGCATCTTGTAAGTAATTTTATTTTGATGTACTTAATAATAATATGCACCACTGGCCAGTGTACTCTATGCTGAAAATGAATTCCTAAAACTTGGTAATTTCAGAGATCATTTTTGAGACCAACCATTAGATGTAACATATCTGGTGAACGTAGTAATTTACATCAATGATAACTCAATGTGTGTATGTGTATATGCCACATCTTCTTTATGGATAAAGAATATATATGGATATATATATATATATATATATATATATATATATATATATATGCCACACACACACACACACACACACACACACACACACACACGCAATGGAATACTATGCAGCCATGAAGAGAAACGAAATCTTGCCATTTGCAATGACATGAATGGAACTGGAGGGTATTATGCTAAGCAAAATAAGTCAGTCAGAGAAAGACAATTATCACATGATCTCTCTAATATGAAGAATTTGAGAGGCAGGGCGTGGGGTCGTGGGGCGGGTGGGGGAGAGAAATGAAACAAGATGGGCTGGGGAAGGAGACAGACCATAAGAGACTCCTAAACTCCTAAACAAACTAAGGGTATCTGGGAAGTAGGGGGGCAGGGATAGGGTGGCTGGGTTATGGACATTGGGGAGGGTATGTGCTATAGTAAGTGCTGTGAAATGTGTAAGACTGACGATTCACAGACATGTACCCTGGGGCAAATAATACATTATATGTTAATTAAAAAATCTATTGTATATGCTACGTTTTGTTTATTCATCCATTAATGGATATTTGGGTTCCTTTCACCTCTTGGTTATTGTGAATAATGCTGCTATGAACATGGGTGGGCAAATATCTCTAAAAGATTCTGCTTTTAATTCTTTTTGAATATATATACCCAGAAGTGGGATTGCTGAATCATATAGTAATTCTATTTTTAATATTTTGAAGAGCTACTATACTGTTTTCTACAGCAACTGCATCATTTTACATTCCCACCAAGAGTGCACAAGGGTTCTAATTTCTCCACATCCTTAACAGCACTTACTATTTTCCCTCCCTATTTTTCTTTCTTTCTTATCTAAGTTGAGCATGCTTTAGTTCACTGAAAATAGTTTTCCAATTGAATTTTTCCTGAGTAAATGCATTACTACCTTGGGCTTCTCAGTAATAAGGTATATACTCTGCCAAAACCAGAGCTATTTTAATCATTCTGCAGGGTCAAAGGGAGTTGATGCAATCACCTTTGGTGCAAAATTGAGTCTCTGTGTGTCTATTCAAGAAAACATGCATATGTATACAACTTCAGTATTTGAATCCCAGAGAATTCTCAAGGATCAATATTTACCTTTTCCCCTTGAGAAATAACTTATATATGCCCATGATTGTTCTAGTTTCTTTGTTCTCCTATGTAACTTTGTAGATAGCTGGCTGGCTAGCTAGAAATATAATTTCCTCCCTCACTTTTTGGAGGGGGTGGAGTAGAATAGAAGCAATGTTGGGAAATGATGACTCAAAATCAAAACTGGCATCAAGATCAGTGTTCTAGAGGCAGCTCATTATAGTACTAAAAACGTGGGCTCCATGGCCAGAGATTTCCCCTAATCAAATCATGACAGAAAATTATTGACCAAGTGGTAGTGGAAAAGTGACTCACATCTCCATGCTTCATTTTATTTTCTCTAAGATGTCTCAAATATATTCATTAGAAGAGAGAGTGAAAGAGCACATGAGCCAGGGTGAGGGTACATGGGAGAGGGAGAAGCAGACTTCCTGCTGAGCAGAGAGCCCAATGTAGGGCTCCATCCTGGGACGCTAGGATCATGACCTGAGCCAAGAATAGACACTTAACTGACTGAACCACCCAGGCACCCCTCACATCTCCATGTTTCAAATGTATCACCTGGAAAATGGAAATAATGAAAACAATGATGATAATAACAACAAATGTTTATAGAACACTTAATCTGAGCCAAGCATTCTACTAATCACTTTCCTTGGTTGTACTTATTTGTTAACAGGGAATATGATTTACTTTGTTTTACAGAGCATGATGTCTCAGGAAATTTAGGTAGCATATGCAAAATCTCACAGCAGCTAGGAAGTGGTGAATCCATCCAATGCATAATTTATAGGGCTCTTATGATGATTAATAAGATAATGCATGTAAAAAGTGTTAGCCTAGGGTCAATGTTCAATATTAAAATTGGAGAAAGATTTTAAAGCAATTTGAGATAAACTTACTGAGTAAGAAAAAAGACAAAATGATAGGGAACAAATCATACATACAAAGTGTAATTTTGATATTGATTATCTCAGGGTGAACTGAGTTCCCTACTGAGGGTGCATTCTATATTAAGATAGGGACAGAGATAACCAGTTAAACTGGCTTAGTTTTGTAGCCATTCTTGGACTTAGTCCCATCATCACTGCAAAGGTTAGTCAGTAATAAAATGCAAAGTGAACTAAGCAAAATAGTGGAAGAGCTCATTGTCTTGACCATGTGCATTTCAGTTTCACATACAAGAAAATAATCAGTCACTTCTGAACTTAGATTTCCCTTATGAGTGATCTTAGGTGCAGCTCTCACGTCCCGAATGTGTCTCTCGCAATTAGTCAGAGCTGCAGCCATGTGTTTCTTCTGAAATGCTGCAATTGAACATCTGGTGTGATGGCTTCTATTAAGTGGGGGCTGATTTTTACTCCATTACATTCTAGTTTAGGAGGTTGAGAATGTGGAAATATTGCCATGACCTATAATTGGATCACCAATTTGTGGGCTTAGATGTGGAAGACAGAAAGCATTTTAAAGAGCTGGGAATGTGGAAAGGGCTTTGTGGGAGTATTTGTATTTCTCTCTGAGTTCTTTCTACTTTAGATAGATAATATGTCCTTCAGAAATTCTCATTCTCAGCCCTGGGGACTTTGCTAGTAGAATTAGAGGAGCTATAAAAAAACTGAAAAAAAAAACAAAAACAAAACCCAGTAGCTCTGAGGGTATTGGAAACATGTGGGAAAGGGATAGAATGAAAACTCACTCTCAAATGCCAGTGGGTGGGGAGAACAAATCCTTAGTGGATTCAGGAGTAATGATTACTAAGGGGGTTAAAGAATCAAAATTTGAAACCCAAAAGGACAAATGAAGAAGTGAGAACAAGCTTTATTTTAGTGTGTCCATGAATAAATATTTATAAGGCATCAATTATGTTAAAGACAAGATGCTCAGGATACTTTGTGAAGAAATGATGGCATGGTTTCTGACTTTGGAGAACACAGTACAGTTTAGTTGGGGAGGTTACCCCCCTCCTCTAATTAATATCACAGTGGGTAATAGTTCAATTCAGTGATGCTCAGAGTGCTACAAACCACTGCATTAAAGGATTCAGAGGATGAACATGGATAATGGCAGAGAGAGAAGTGGGAGGGTCCTCATAAATGCTTAGAGAATGGATCGGATTTGGGAAGGCAGACAAGGAAGGGTACAGGGAAAAGAATAAGCAAAGTGGAAAGTAAAGATCTGTTGGGGAGGTAGAAAAGTTTAGTTGAAACAAAAAGTTCAGGAGGGTGATTAGTTGAAGAAAAATGGAGTGACACAATCCTAGAACATCTAAAACTCAAATTCTGAAAACTCTGAAGCTCTTAATTTCTGTTCATTCATTTTGGATGAGGAAACAGAGATGCAGAGAGATCAAGTGAGTAGAACAGACCGTAAAGAAGAGTTTGGAATTTATAAACAATGGAGTCTCTTTGAAAGCTTTTTGGAAGAATCCATTGACTTAAACTCCCATTGCAGTATAGCGGGTGGTGTGGTGTGTGTTTGTGTGTGTGTGTGTGTGTGTGTGTGTGTGTTCATCTCCTCTGAATATTAAACAAGGAGCAGATATGAAGCCTTTGCATTAATAATAAAGTGAAATTTCCTAATGCTTAGTGCTAGGAAGACAGAAGTTAGTATCAGAAGAAGAGTCTGGGATCTCCTCTTTTGGTATTTAGGAAGAAAATTAGGGATGGATTTTCACTTCTCAATGATGTTTTAACTGTGAATTTCCTTGGGATGGAAAAATGATTTCCCACTTAAAGATCTTACTTCTTTTATGATTCTAGATAAAATCCCTTGATCAATACAAAAGAATGTGTGTTTTGTTAATAACAAGCCAAAAGGCTGAAAATTTTTCATTTATGACTACATTTCCTGTTCTTTTATGCTGATCTCCAAGATATGCAGAAAGCAAAGACATATTTTTAATATTAGATTCTACTTTTATAATTTAATTCAACAAGGAATTATTTATTTACATAAATTTTGTTGCAGGTGTGATGTGAGATACCTATCTATCTATATACATATAAATGGAATATCACTCAGCCATCAAAAATAATGAAATCTTGACATTTGCAATGATGTGGATGGAACTAGAGGGTATTAGGCTAAGCGAAATAAGTTAGAGAAAAAAAAATACCATAGGATTGACTCACAGGTGGAATTTAAGAAACAAAACAGATGAATATAGGAGAAGGAAAGGAAAAAAAAATAGGATGAAAACAGAGAGGGAAACAAACAATAAGAGAGCGTTAATGATAGGAAACAAACTGTGGGTTGCTAGAAGGGGGACAGTGGGGACCTGGGATAACTGGGCGATGGATATTAAGGAGGGCACTTGATAAAATGAGCATTGGGTGTTATATGCAACTGATGAATCACTAAATTCTACCCTGAAATTAATAATACACTATATGTTAACTAACTTGAATTTGCATAAAACCAAAAAAAGAAATAATTTATGTTTATAAAACAAAATAATATAGTTACAAAAAGAATTAAAAATCTCTTGTCATCTCACCATACAGAGATACCACTGTTGATATTTATATTTTCTTTTAGACACTGTTTCCAAATATGTATATTTATATAATTAAAAATGGGATCATATTGTGCATATTGTTTTGCAGTATTCTTTAAAAACAATAATATATAATAATATGTTGAGAACATCTATTCATTTCAGTAAATATCTTTACAATGTTATTTTTAAATTTTTTTAAAAGATTTTATTTTATTTATTTGACAGAGAGAGAGAGGGATCACAAGTAGGCAGAGAGGAGAAGGGTAAGCAGCCTCCCTGCTGAGCAGAGAGCCTGATGCAGGGCTTGATCCCAGGACCCTGATATCATGACTTGAGCTGAAGGCAGAGGCTTTAACCCACTGAGCCACCCAGGCACTCCTACAATGTTATTTTTAATTTCAACATGTATTCCATTATATATTTGTACTCTCTTGTATTTACTCAGTTCCATGCTGATGGTTTTTATTAATTTTTTTTTGCTAATACAGCAATAAGTATTATTGAGAAGATAAATGTCAGTGCATTGTCTTTCATTTAGTCTTTCACATCTTTCAATAGATAGTTCTTGTATTGCTACTCTGCTAAACTTTTTTAAACATGAGAACATAGTGATAAATAATTTTAAGAAAGCTTATTTTCATGGAATGTACTTTCTACTTGGGAGGGATGAAAAATAAAGTAAGCCAATAAATAAATAGAATTAGTTGAAAAAAAGTGGTCGATGCTATAAACATAATAAAAATGAAGGATGTGATAGGACTGCTGGGTTTGAGAGTAGTATGGTCAGAGAAGGGCCTACTGAGTAGGTTTAATCTTTTGAGTTGAGCTCTGAGTCAATTACAGAAGAGCCAATTACACTCAGGCACATAGCTTTTCCAATTAGCCAGTTTTTAAGACAAAGTTTGTAAGGCTGAAGGAGCTTGGGGTATTTGTGAAACAGAGAAAACGCTTAAGTAGTAGATGAGCTTAGTGAGTTGAGGTTCGGGAAGAAAAGAGGTAGTAGAAGGTGAGATCAAAGAGGCATACAGAATCCAGGTTAGACAGAACCTGGTAGTAGGTTTGGGTTTTATTCTAAGTGCCATAAAAGCATCCGGATGATATTAACCAAGGGAGACATGAACTGCTTTATGTTTCTACTATCCTGTGAAGACAAGGGCTATAAGCAAAGAGACAGTAATAGTAGCATTACATTTACACACAAATGGTGGTGATGTAAATTAGATTCTTAGTACTGGAGACAGAAAAATAAAAGTCTTGTGGTAACTGTAGATAAAATTATCAAAACATACCACTTATTTTCTACAAATATCTCTAGCAATGTAAATATCAGAGCAAAGGGTATACACAATTTAGACCTCTGTACATATTCCCAAGTGTTCACAAGGAAATCTGTACCATTTAACAGACAAAGGTAGTTCTACCGTTTATCAAAAAGTATGCACAATATTGTCAACATACACAGGACTAAGAAACATTCTTTGCTCTCAAGGAGGTGACAGCTTAAGATGCTGAGAATGCACTTACTATGTACTTACTGTGTCTTCCTATGATATTTAATTAAGTGTTAATTTCTACCTCAGATGTAAAGTCTTTTCTTTTATAAAGGGACAAAAATGGAAGTTATTAGTTAGGGGAATAATTTGGCCTCCCAATCTTTGAATTCAATCTCTTGTGTCACATTTTTGAAAATAGAAATTCTAAACAGAAACAATGTAAACCTTTTCTGAACATGCCCCAGATTAAAAGACTATGACCAGAATGATAGTAAAAGTGATAAATGTGCTAAGTTGAACAAACTGTCATGGAGTTTTATGGACATGAAACTTGCATTATATTTAAATTAAATTAAAATTGTGCTCACAGTTCCTAAATCACAGATCTTACTGCCTTAAAAAACATTAGCTCTCATGGTTCATCTCCCCTTCTTGTTTCCCCCCATTCACCTTTCCCTTCCTTCTCACAATGCCCTCCATGTTTTTCTTTATGTTCAGCATGTAAGTGAGACCATAAGGTAATTGGCACTGGGTGTGGTGCAAAACAATAAATCTTGTAACACTGAAAAAATAAAATAAACATTTTTGGGGAAAAAAAAATTAGCTCTGCTTTATAAAAGCCAGAAACTCAGACTCTTAGCTCAAAACCTCAATTTTGACCTAGTATAATACATTAAAGGAAAATAATAGATGATAGTATATTAGGCACAGTTGTTATTTCAGCAAGAGATAATTAAGATAAAGCTAAACATTTTATTTTATTATTTTTTACAGGTTTTCCTTTAAAATTTTTATTTTTTATTCATTATTATTTTTATTTTACTTTATCTTATTATGCTATTAGTCACCATACAGTACATCATTAGTTTTTGGTGTAGTGTTCCATGAGTCATTGTTTACATATAACAGCCAGTGGTCCATACAATACATGCCCTCCTTAATACCCATCACCATATGATATGAAAGCCTAAGCTGAGGGAGAGAGAGAGAGAGAGAGAGAGAAATAAAATAATGTTTTGTCTATATCTATGCCTATATCATTTACCTATATCTCTATGTGTATCTATATCTATCTTGAAATATCCAATAGCAGGTGATAAACACTCAAGCAAAAAAATGTCCAAAAGCATGAATAGGCAATTTGCAAAATAATAAACTTAAAACAGTTAAGAAATGCATACACAAATTATTTCATACTATACATTTTCTAGAAGATTAAGCCAAAGAAACAGGAAAAGCTTGAATCTCGGTTATTAGAAAATAAATTACAAAGATAGCAAAAAACAAATATAAGAAATATTTTAGACATTTAGAAGATTTTAAAGTGACAACATGCATTTGAACATGAAGTCAGTAAAATGTTTAATTAAAATTAATTAAAATGTCATTTAAATGTTTACATTTAAAATGTAAAGTGGAATTATTTTATCCCTAGAAGCAGCCTTAGGGGCTGCTCAGTCCAGCTGCTTCATCATACCAATGAGGAATTGTGAGTTTACTGGGGGTCTTTCCAGCCCATCCTGATGGGGCTGTTTGTCCCCCAGTATGCTCAGAAGAGACTTAGTTTGTAGCATCAGTCCACTTTTTCCCCACAGATGACAAAGCAGTTTTGTTTACCCCAGTTTCTAAGTTAATGAACTTCACTTGTTCTTCTAAGTTGAAAGCAGATGCAGAAATATGAGAGGATTCACCCAAGGTCACAACAGAGGAACATGAAAAGTTCTAGGATATGAACCTGGGTGTGTCTGACCCTACAGACTATGTTTTTTTAAGCCTTTTTAAATTTTATTTTTTTTTTAATTTATTTACATAAAATGCACTCATTCTGGTGTACAGTTCCATGAGTTTAGACAAATGCCTAATCATGTAGCCACCACTGCAATTAGGATGCAGGACAATTCTGTTACCCCAAATCATTCCTTCATGATGGCCTTTTGTAGTCAATTTTTCCCCATCTTGAATCCCAGGGAACTACTAATCTTCTCTTTGTCCCTACAGTTTTACCTTTTACAGAATGTTGTATAAATGGAGTCATATAATGTCTCCTTTACTTAATATTCTGTATTTGAAAAATATTGATGATGTTGCATATATCAAGAGTTTGTTCTTTCTTGTTGCTGAGTAGTGTTCTATTTCATGGGTGTACCAGTTTGTTTATCTCTTCATCTGCTGAACATCATTCATCCAGATGGCTTCAGTTTTGGCTGTTAATATAAAGCTGCTATAAATATTTGCACACTGGAGTGAGATTACTAGGTCGTTCGTCAAATGTATGTTAACTTTATAAGCAACTGTCCAACTGTTTTCCGAATGGCTGATGATTTATATTCCTACTTGCAATAGATAAGATTTTCAGTTCCTCTTCATCTTCACCAGCACTTGGAATTGTCAATTGTTTTTTGATGTTTTTATTTTACCTTTTTTTTTTTTAGAAGGGGGAGGGGGCTAGAGGAGAGGGAAAAAGAGAATCTTTTTTTTTCCCCAAATATGTTTATTTTATTTTTTCAGTGTTACAAGATTTATTGTTCATGCACCACACCCAGTGCTCCATGCAATACGTGCCCTCCTCAATACCCACCACCAGGCTCACCCAGCCTCCCACCCCCACCCCTCCTAAACCCTCAGTTTGTTGCTCAGAGTCCACAGTGTCTCATGGTTCATCTCCCCCTCTGGTTTCCCCCCATACACTCCTCCCTTCCTTCTCACAATGCCTTCCATGTTGGAAAAAGAGAATCTCAAGGGGGCTCCATGCCCAGAGCAGAGCCTGACAGCAGGCTCAATTCACAGCCCTGAGCTCATGATCTGAGCTGAAATCAAGAGTCATATGCTTAACTGAGGCACCCAGATGCCCTTTACGCTTTTCTAATGGGTATGTAGTAGGATCTCATTGTAGTTTTTAATTTGATTTTCCACGGTGACTGATGATGGTTTGCATCACTTCATGTGCTTGTTTATCATTTGTGTTTCTTCATTGGTAAAATTTTCACATAATTTGCCTATTTTTTATGGGGTTGTTTGTTGAGTTTTGAGAATTCTTTATACATTCATATATTCTGAATACCTGTTCATTATCAGATAGGTGATTGCAAACATTTTCTCCCAATCTGTGGTTTGTCTTTTTACTCTCCTAATAGAGTTTTCCATGGCGCATATGTTTTAAATTTTGTTGAGGTCCAGTTTATCAGTATTTTGTTTTATTGTTTGTGTTTGTGGGCTTATATCAAAGTCTTTGCCTAACTCAAAGTCACAGAGAATTTCTCTTATGTTTTCTTCTCATAATTTTATAGTTTTACACTTACATTTAAGTCTGTGTAATTGAATTAATTTTATGCAAGGTATAAAGTATGGGTGAGGTTCTTATTTATTTATTTACATATGGATGTTCCTATTAATCTAGACTATTGGTTAAAAAAATTATGCTTTCTCCAATCTATTGCCTTTGTATCCTTGTAAGAAATCATTGAGCATATTTGTGTGAGTTTGTTTTTAGATTCTTCTATTTTATTGATCTATGTTTCTATCAATACCATAATAGCACCTTGTGTTAGATGTAGCTGAATAGTGAGTCTTGAAATCAGATAGTGAGTCCTCCAACTTTGCTCTTTCCTTTCAAAATTGTTTTTTCTAGTCTCATTTTTGGGGGGTTTATATAAATTTTAGAATCAGCTACTGCATATCTAAAACAAAATCCCGTTTGTGTATTGATTAAGACTGAATTTAATCTATAGATTGGTTTGGGGAGATTGACATCTTAACAATATTTTTCAAATCCAGGAAAATGGTATATCTCTCCATTGCTTTGGACTTTGTGTGTTCTGTGTTTAATGAGATAAAGGAGGGAGAAAAAATAAAACGATAAACTCAGCAATCGAATGGTCTTTCTTCACATTTTGATTCCCTCTCCGATCTACATACTATTCTTACTTTGCATAGCCTTAGGTAGGTTTTTTTCTTTTTTCTTTTTTTAATTATTTCCAGGATATTTAGTTGTAATTAGTGAGAGAGAGATAGCCTGTAGTGGGCTTACTGCACCTTATTCAACATTCAAAGTCAATGGTTTTAGTTATGATTATCCAAGTTCTTCTTACATGGTAATGCTGTAGATTGAGAAGCATCCAGAAGTGGTTTATTTGTTTTTGTTTTTGTTTTTTCAGTTTGAATAAACCAATTGTAAGACAACTTCCAAAAGGTGGGGTTGTTAAATGTAAGGGATATACTTTTTTATGTGAATGTTCAAAGGATTTATCTTGGATGGATAGAGGCTTGGGAAAGAGGATGGAACACAGAGCCACTCTGTCTTCTTAAGTCCAATAATTTGTATTTAGATTCAGGAGTTTCTTTTACTCTTGACAGTGTCATTTGATGAGTCATTTAAAAATAAACGAAATGGAAATTGATGTGACAGCAGACTTACGAGGGTCTGTCTGGGTGCATTTCTTAGCAGGCTTCACCTTGCTGACAAATAACAGGAATTAGCATATGGTACTAGTTACCACAGTGGCACCATTTATTTAGCCCCAAAGAGAATACAGTTTCTCTGTCCAAACACATCTCAGCTGACTGATAAACTCCAGCACCTTCTAAGCAGTATTATCTTCCCTAAATCTTAACAGGGTTTATTATCAAAGAAGCATAAATAGATTTGTCTTCTAATAGAGATAATAATCAAATTTTCAATTTTATCTCCAAGAATTGGAAATTACAAATGTGTTCTCTTAAGATCCATATAAATTGCCTACTTTGTTTATGTCCTACTTTTTAGTCTATAACATAGACTCAGGCAAAAATGTGTCTGGTCCTTTTTCCTGTTTTCTAGTTATAAGTCTAAAAGGTTGTTTTTATTATGAATCAAGATGCTATTCTAGAGATCTTCATACTGTTTTCTTAGGAAAGTTGAGTATTACAGAGCACTTCAGAGCACTGACTAAACTGATACATTAAAGGAAATTTCACCTACAATTATTTGATTTAGCTTGAGGATATTAATGAATCTTTTGTTAGAGTAGAACTTTGATTCTATACCTCTCATTCAGAAGTCAACCCTACCCTGACTTCTGAATGAGATCAAAATTTGTATGTTTATGAAACAAGTGAAAATATCTAGTTTTTTAATAGAGGAATTATTCTTTTCCTATTAAAACTGTTCATTGTTTTAGCAGGTAATATATTGTGTTATATTTTAAAATTATTTAAACAAAGTAGGATGTATAAATCTCAATAAGGGTTAGAAAAACTTAGGGACTTCACAGAAATTGAGTTGTGTATCTTATCTGCAAAAGTATGCAGATATGTGCAGAAATCCAGTAGGTGTACCTTATTGGATATTCATTCATTCATTCATTTATTCATTCATTCATTCACTATTTGTGCTGTAGAACTGTGCTAGCTCTCGGATGATGGAGATGATTAATACATGATTCTGTTTTTTTTCAAAAGTCCTCAAGTAGAGCATTGTGAACTGATTTTAAAATAGAATGGTAATTATCGTTTGAAATGAATATTTGGTCTTTCATTAAGTCATTCAGATGAGGGTAAGAGAGCAATCACATTGTATCCATAGGCCTCTAATACATAAAACATGTCATAATATGTATATAAATGCTTTATTCATAATATATAGCTTTTTGTAGTTTACAAATTGCATTTGAGTTATACATTTGTCAACAATCTTCTGCTTAGATCAGGTATGTATTAAAAGTCCCGTTTATAGTTAATGAAACTTAAGCAAAAGAAGTTGTATAAATTTACATGCTAAAAACAATTGAGAAATGCTGAATCTGGGACTTCAAGGCCAGTGCTCACTTTATAACAACACACTGTTACTCAAAAGCTAAGCGCCTCCTGATGATTCAGAATCCTGGGATTAAAATTCTCCTGAAATACTGACTGAGCTAATATTGTTTAGCCAAGAAGCCACATAAGTCTCAGTATAAATGTCACCTCTCCTAGGAAATCCACCTTGATTAAACTGGTTAGGATGCTCATTGACAAACTCTTACAATTACTATTGTAACAAATTAACCACTTTTTTACAATTGTATATGTATCCCATCTTAAACAATTTTATGTACCTGCTTTGGGAAAATCTAGTTAATTCACTAATTATTCCTTACTATATTTCTTCCTGGGTAATATAAAATACTCTCCTTGTTTCCATATTTATAGTGCTTGTCATGGTGCCCGACAGATACATAATGGGTGTTCAGTTAGAAAGGGTTTAATAAATTAACATTTGCCTGTATGTGAATAGTATGTTTCTAGTGTGTGGTTGCATATATTTTCTTTTCTTACGAATACTAAAGTGTTTGCCTGTCTCCCAAGTTTGTTTGGGTACAAAATAACCATTTTCTTTTCACATTCACAGGATTATACCTTGACAATGTACTTCCAGCAAGCCTGGAGAGATAAGAGACTGTCCTATAATGTAATACCTTTAAACTTGACTCTGGACAATAGAGTGGCAGACCAGCTCTGGGTGCCAGATACCTACTTCCTGAATGATAAGAAGTCATTTGTACACGGCGTGACTGTCAAGAACCGTATGATCCGCCTGCATCCAGATGGGACAGTTCTTTATGGCCTCAGGTTTGTAGCGTCCATTTCAAAATTGAACTTTTCCTGAATCAAATACCTACTGATTTTTATTGGAGGGGAATATTGTGCTGTTTTCCTTATTCCTCCTTCAATTCTATCATAAGCAGTTAAATATCCTATCTAGTAGACATCTGAGAGCTTAGGGAAACATGTTTACAAAGGGACTTAGCCCTAGCTAAGAATAAGTTCTTCTGAATTATTTTCTAGTATCAGCTGCTGATCCTAAGCTGCTTTCTTTAAGGAGTAAGTATAAGCAATCAAAATAGTTGAGATATAGGGCTTCTTTAAAATGGAAAAAAGAATTTTGAATGCTGAATACTTGTTTGAGCATGGTGGATGCTCTGTTTCATAAATTGTTTCTAAAGCTGCAGGAATTGAGTCTGGTCCTCTGATGAAAGGAAGGCTTTTTGTGCCTTCTTACCCTCCAAGGAGCAATCAGACTTGCAAATAAAGTTGTTATCCCACATTTATTAATAATAAATTTACACTATTCAATGTACTTTTATGTCAGAAAGTAACTGTGATGCTCTGTGGTGAAGGTGAGGATGAATCGTAAAATAAGACAGCTTCTTCTTTTATAAGTTTATTTTGTATTAGAAGCAATAGATGGTTTCCTGAAAGAAAACAGAGAAAAGCTATCTTACCCTGAAAAATTACATTATTACAATATATTGGATTCCTCTGTGTTATCGGGAAGAAACTCTAAACTCTGAAACATTCGAATGTCTCTGATCAATTCTGCTTTGCACACATGTGTGGTTACCTTATCATAGTAATGATGGTAGTAACAATGCTATTATTCATTTATTAGGGGTTAGAGGTCAGATATTGAGTTAAATGCTTTCCATGCATTGTTATAGTTGATGTTACAAACTGTTATGATCTTTATTTTTAAATGAGGAAACTGAGGCTCACATCTAAAATCACAAAGCAAGTTAGCTACAAAGATGAGATTTCAATTCAGACCCAAGTTCAGAGCCACAGCTCTTAACCACTACACTGAGATACTTCCCACTTCCATATTTTTCTTTTTTTTTTTTTTTTTAAGATTTTATTTGTTTATTTGACAGGGAGGAGAGAGATCACAAGTAGGCAGAGGGGCAGGCAGAGAGAGGAGGAAGCAGGCTCCCTGCTGACCAGAGAGCCCGATGCGGGGCTCGATCCCAGGACCCTGAGATCATGACCTGAGCCGAAGGCAGAGGCTTTAACCCACTGAGCCACCCAGGCGCCCCCCACTTCCATATTTTTCTTATCTGTCATGTCTTGTTTGCATTGTCTGATATATTCAGTGTGTCTGACTGGAACATTGTCTTAGGTGCTTATGAACCAGCTTCTTTGTTGATCATATTTTTAGAGAAAGTAGCATTTGGCTACCAAGGGAAAGTGGGTGAGGGTGAGGCACGGAGAAGGCATGTGTGTACTCTGTGAGCCACTGGAGGTAAGCAGATGGATTGGATATGGGCAGGGCTCACATGCATGTCTTAGAAAAAAGAGAAACAGCAGAGAGAGAAATTGGCAATGTCGGCAAAGATTCTATGGAAGTGGAGGACTTTGAAAGCACTAATGGAAAGAATTGTGTTAATGGATACATTGTACTAAACTTACCGCTTGGAATGAACTATATAACATTTAGAATCACAAAGATGTTGGTGAGAGTGTGACCATGCAGGCTGTGGGGGAGATGGGGGTTCAAAAGAGGCTGTAGTTCACATTTTTTAAGAGTTAAGCCCAGAGAATAGTCAGAATCCTGAAGAAGGCAGAAGGAGGCATAGCAATAACACCCACTCGGCAGTGAATGAGGGGGAGGACTGGCAAGTGGCAAGTTTTGGCTAAACACCAGACCCAGTGCTGGAGGCATTTGCTTAGCAAATCACTTAATCTGCACAGCAGTCATGCAGAAATTACCCTGAGCTCTTCCCATTTCCGTGGAACACCCACCTTGAAAGCAGAGAACAAGTTGTATTCTCCTTGGTATACCCAGCCCTGACAACTCACCTACACCATAAATACACTCAATAAAGGTTGTCAATTCCGAATTAATATACGCAAAGTTGAATGGATGGGGAAGTCAACAATTAGGATGTCTTTGGAATTTGGAAGGAAAAGAGAGGACCAATTTAGATGATAAATATGGCTTCTTTATATCATTATATAATCAGACAAAAGCATTGAAGATTGCTCATTCTTATCATTAAGACCCTCAATATGACACTGCTATAACTCAAACTCCCAATAGGAAATCATCGCTCTCCCTTCCCCTCTTTCAACAAAGGGTTTGAACCCATCTGACATGTAGGAAATTAACACTACTAGACAGAGAAGGTGTATGAATTATAATCACTCTGTCAGTTACATTGTTAATTCTGACTTTGAAATTGATAACAAGGTTTTCCAGGAAATTTATAAGTATCCTATTCCAGTTTTTACTGACTAATCATAGAATGTTTTATTTCATTGCTGGAAAGTTAATGCAGACCATATACTTCTCAACACCAGGAGGTTCATTTGCAATATATAAGTAAAAGGAATTTAATTAAAATTACCATTGCTAGGGTTGATTCCACATAGACTCTTTTCCTACTTACCCTTAAACTCGTCTCCCATTGAGATCCACACACATTGGCAGGGACAAGGGGGCCAGAGAAGAGAATATTCAGAGTATCTGAGTAAGCTTCTTTTGTAGCATTTACTTTAGTGAAATGTTCAGGTATTAAAACATAAGAAGGAGAAAGTAGTATGCAAAATTGTAATGCCTGTTTAATTTTTCTTTTTGTTTTAGAAAGGGAGGGGGGATGGGCAGAGGGAGAGGGAGAGAGAGAATCTTAAGCTGGCTCAATGCCCAGTGCAAAGCCCAACTCAGGGCTCGATCTCACAACCTTGAGATCATGACCTGAGCCGAAATCAAGAATCAGACCCTTAACCTACTGAGCCACCTAGGTGCCCCAATGCTTGTTTAATTTTGTCATTGGTAGATAGATGTTCATTGTGCTGTTCTTTTAATTTGTCTGTAGGTTCAGAAATTTTTATGGTAAAATTTGGAAAAGGAAAAATCTATGTTTCAGAGACCTAGAAATGTCTGATTCTAATATCCAGGATATATCATTCAAGATTTAAAAGTCTGTAGCCAAGAAATGATATTTCTAATCTCTTAGAGGTAGAGAATCTTCTATATATGACATCTACTTTCAGGAGCTATGTCTGAAAATGAGGTCAGCTCATCTCAAAGGTTGTGTGGCTCAGAGGGTGAGACTCATGACCATTGACATCCAGGCTAAGCCATAACCAGGAACAAGTGGCAAAGCCCGTCAGTTACAGTCTTGATAACCTCCTTATGAAATCAGTTGTCCTCCTGTATGAGTGGCCCTTTGTGTCTGACTGTACACAGCAGGAGCTCTAAGTACAGTCATGCCAACATATTGTGTTTGGAAAGCAGTTTTGAGGATGGCAGTGTAGCCGCCACTTGGCAAGCTTGCATTAAGGTACAGTGGCTTTGAGGGGCTCAGGAAATGGAGATTGAGATTTAGAAATATGGAAAATATTTTAGGCGCTACTGTTATAGGCCAGGTTTTAACGGTTTTCATTCTGATTGGATTTTTATTTCCCCATCACCAATAGAACAGATTAGCAGCTTGCTCTCCATTACTACAGTGCTCTTCTGGTTGATAACTGTATTAGAGGTTCAGAGAACAAAGTTTTAATGTTGTTCAGATACATAAATGGACACAAGTAGGCAATGCAACCAACTTCCTTAACAAAACATAATGATAATAAAACTTGGGTTTTAGTTTGGACTTTTGTAATAAACTTCTTTTTGAACCTTGAATGTCTTTTTTTTTTTTAAAGATTTTATTTATTTATTTGACAGAGAGAGAGAGATCACAAGTAGGCAGAGAGGCAGGCAGAGAGAGAGGGAGAAGCAGGCTCCCTGCCGAGCAGAGAGCCCGATGCGGGGCTCAATCCCAGGACCCTGGGATCATGAAGGGGCTTTAACCCACTGAGCCACCCAGGTGCCCCAAACCTTGAGTGTCTTATCCGGGTTTTAATTAACTCATATATAAAACCGAGGGGTAAATTAGATGATACCAATGTTTTTACAACCCAGTCATCCTCTGAATCAATAATTACTGAATCTAAAAGAATATATAATCTAACATCAGACTAGAAAATGAAATTATATATTTGGAGTAGCATAGTAATTGGTAGATAATAAGTGTTCAGTGTTACTATTTTAATGAATAAATGAATGTGGGGATCTTTGAAGGCAGGCAAAAGGAAAGCTTCACACATCAAGGCAGCCATTTTATATTGTAGAATTTTACTTCAGTTATCTTTTCACAGTTCAGTGAAGTAAGACACTAGGTCCATTGTGTAGAACCAGAAGAGTGAGCAAGTGGATTGAAGAGAATGGGAAATGTCTAGCCTAGATATTTAGAGTGATATTTAGATGTATCTAGATATATCTAGAGTGAAAAAGGGAACCACTTAAGAAAATGTGTACTGGAGTCAGTTAGCTCTAGCCACTGCATTTAGCAGCACACAATCTGGGGCAAGAAAAATGGATGCCTGGCTTGAGACCCAGGTGGCATGGCTGCCTGTAAAATCTGCCTATAGCCTCAGCCCAGGGCCTTGCCTGTAGCATGCATGTGGTAATTATTTAATCCTGTATTGGACAATTTCTTAAAAAGACTTTCCTTTTCCTCATATTTCATTGTGTGTCTAGTTTCTCAACTTATTGGTAAGATCTATGGGAGACAGGGACACCTGGGTGGCTCAGTGGGTTAAAGCCTCTGCCTTCTGCTCAGGTCATGATCTCAGGGTCCAGGGATGGAGCCCTGCTTTGGGCTCCTGGCTCAGCAGGGGAACCTTTTTCTCCCTCTAACTGCCACTCCCCCTGCTTGTACTCTCACTTGCTTTCTCCCCACCCCCCCCGTCAAATAAGTAAATAAAATCTTAAAAAAAAAAATCTATGGGATACAGGAATAATTAAGCAAAGTTATGAATAATGCCTTTTTGAAACTTAAATTTATAGTTTGTGGCTAAAGAATAATGAAATCTTTGAATATAGATTCTCACCTTCACTCTTGACTCGTTGATAGCTCAATTACACCAATTTGATCGTAACATCAAATACCTCTTGTCTTTAACAATGCTATTTAGAGATTTCTGTCAGGAGATATAGCTGGAGGAAGAAGAATATTTTCTCAGGATAATTGGTGACAAACGACTTTCCAGTTGATGAGGCAGAAGAATTCCTACCAATTTACAAAGGAAATATTTCAAGCAGGTTAACGATATATTCTTCACAAATAAGATTGGCTCAATCAAATCATTTTCAGAACACTTCAAGGGAAAATGTTATAGAAAATACAAGACTTTTGTTAATGAATTCAGCTAAGGTTCTAGCAGGTAAAAATCAGGTTTAATCTGACATTGACATTATAAAGAATGTTATATGGATAGAATTTAGACTGTTATTTACTTGAAATAGGAGATGTTTTTTAGATTTCAAAAATAAATGAATATTTATAGTAGGCAGAAAATTAGGAGGCCTTGTCTTACAATTAATGATTCTTATAATTACTCACTTAATTGATTTCTAAATTTTTTCTAACTCCCCAAATCCCATAGTCCTATGATTTTGCTAATATATGGCACATACATTTTTAAGCAGATACACTCCCATCTCATTATGCATACAGCAGTACTTAACATGATATTTCAGTTATTTAGCAATTGTATTTATCTCCTTGAAAAAAATCTGATTAAGAAAACAAAAAAAAGGGGCACCTGAGTGGCTCAGTGGGTTAAAGCCTCTGCCTTTGGCTCAGGTCATGATTTCAGGGTCCTGAGATCAAGCCCTGCAACAGGCTCTCTGCTCAGGGGGGAGCCTGCTTCCCCCCCGCCCCCCGCCTGCCTCTCTGCCAACTTGTGATCTCTCTCTGTGTATCAAATAAATAAATAAAATCTTTAAAAAGAAAAAGAAAACAAAAAAAATCATTACATTTTGGTATACAAGAAAACCTGAATTATCAAATAATGACATCTTTTTTGAATATAACAATGTATATTTTGTTAACATTTAGAATCTGAATCCAAATTGGGCTGCATATTATTTATATCACAAGCATTTTATCACATATGAAAAACGCTTCAACAAACATCATTAAGACAAAACACTTTTCCTATCAGGAGGTAATGCACATTTATTATTAAAAATTTAGAAAACGCTGTTATGAAAATAAAATTACCCTTAATTGTACCACCCAGAGATAACTACTACCTGTACCTTGCTTTATAGTCTTCCAGATACTTTTCTAGTAAAAAAGCATATAGGGAGTTTTTTATAAAAGCAGATTTACATTATACATACCATTTTGTGATTTGAATTTTTTTCGATAATGATGGATATATTGTAAACATGTTTGCATGTCAAGAAAACCCTCCTCCCCTTCTTTAGCCATTATGGAACATATTGGGGATATATTTCTTTATCTAATATAGGACATAGCTTATGGTTTTGATGTAAGGTGAGAAATATGTGGTTGTTGCTATAAAATACAGGACTACCATTCAAAATTTACTTAATATTTTAGTGGCAGGCAAAGCTATTTGTCGCACAATTTATAATCCTATAATCTGTTATAATTTGTAGTCTCATGGGTTAAATAAATGGCTCTGGAGATGTACTGATGCTGGTTTTATTAGGCCAGTTCTTACGGAAAGGATGGCTTAGTCTTTCAGTAATAGCTGACCCATCTAAAAATAGCTGTTTGTCTTTTGATGTGAGGGGGAGGCCTTGACTTCATATGCCCGTACACCTCCCCTATGTAACATTAGATCAGAAACATGTCACTTCTGATTAAAGGTTCACATACTTAAAGAAAAATTCAGCAGGAAGCAGAAGGCGATTCAACCACCTCCTGCTATGTATGTTCTGTCATTGGGAAAATGGCAAAGGATAACGTTAGCTTGTAATGAATTTAGACAGGAAGGGTTTTTATTAATTTAGCCTTCTTCTTCTGTTCCTAAAGTTTTACCACAGGATATTAAACAAGCAAATAATCAGGTAGCCATCCCTCACTGAAATGTAGTCTACCAAAAAATAAAATATCAATTTTTACTTAGATTTCTTAACTGATTTTAACTTTTTTATGCATTAATGCATAAAGATAGTGATTGCATTTTGTCAAGCAGAAAAACACAAATTTTATTAAGAATATCAGTCATCATGGCCATGGTATAAGACCCTGCTCTCTAGATTTTCTCAGTCTTCTAAAAAGGAAAAATCATCTTCATCGACCTCCTCCTCTCAGGGAAAAGTGCATACAATGATACTGTTTTATAGAATATATCCTTTCTAAAGAGCTATAAATAATTTTTAAATAAATTTCTTGGGGCACCTGGCTGGCTCAGTTGGTTAAGCATCTGCCTTTGGCTCAGGTCATGATCCCAGGAATCAAGCCCCACATCAGGCTCCTTGCTCAACGGGGAATCTGCTTCTCCCTTGCTCCTTACCCCTGACTCCGGCTCTCTTTCTCCTCAAATAAATAAAATAAAATCTTTAAAAAAGTTTCTTGCTCATTATTTTTCCCCTATTAGAAGAAATTATTTAGATTAAAAATATTTAGAAATAATTTCTGACATCTCCAAGTTTACCTCCTTTTTTAATGGATGAGAAGAAGGAGGCTCAGAGAAGAAAGGGATTGTATCTAACATCCCACCATTAATGGTAAAGCACAGAGTAGAACCCCAAACTCCTAACTGCTAATCCAGGCTTGTTATTATTGCTGCTGCTGCTGCTGCTGCTGCTGCTGGAGTCATCTGGCTATTTGGAGTCATCATTGCCTGACTGACATCAGCAAGTAAGTCAAATCCAAATCTAAAAAGTAGAATCATGATCATGCCATTCTTTGAACTTGAGAAATAGAGGCAGTGTATATTAGCAGCCCTAGGAAATAATCCATAACTCTTTCTGTTGCCACATTTTGCTGGACTTTCAGATAAAAACATATTTTTTTAAAAATTTATTTCTTTATTAGAGAAAAGGAGAGAGAGAGAGAGCAGGGGGAGAGGGAGAGACTCTTCAAGCAGACTCCCTGCTGAGCATGGGGCCCAAGGAGGGGCTTGATCCCAGGATCCAAAACCAAGAGTCAGACACTCAACTGACTGAGCCACCCAGGTCCCCCTAGATGAAAAACATTTAAACCTTTCTTAACCATTACTGACTCATAATGTTCCAGTAGTCAGTGAGTCTCTTTCGGTGCCAGCTGGATGGGTCCCTAGTTGTTCTCATGTTCATTGATTTTAGTCAAATGATAGCTGGACGTGGCAGAACTGAAACCAATGATGTCAAAGGGGTGCCGTGGAAAAGAATGGTCAGAGACTCCAGGCCTTTCAAAGCAGGGAAGACACCAGTTCTACTCCCTGTAAAGACGTGGGTCCTTTATTGTAGGCCTCAAGAATGAGTACTATGCTGCCATTGAAGTGGGCCTTGTCTGCAAAGGGAAGAAGCTTTAAAACTCACAAAAGACCCATTATTCGTAGGCTCATGAACATAGCTATATGCAGCATTGCTACACATGGCACATCCGGAGATGACACTTGCATATTCCTGACTCCATTGGGAGTGAACTCTCTGGGTCACAAGAATATTGTCATCATGGAAAGAAGCCAGATCTTCACTTTTTAATTAACTTAAATTAAATATTCTATTTTATTTTATATTTTATTTTAAGCAAAGTATTTCCTAGTAGATAATTAAAATTATAGCTGTTGTATATATGTTTGTATATAGGTGTGTATCTCCATTTATATCTCCATAAATATGCCTGTGTATCAGTTTAGAAGTGTATATATGTGTACATATATGTATGTGTGTATATATTTGGACATATATATCTCAGCAACATTTTTTTCTTCTGTTTGTCTTACGTTAAAACTAAAGAAAACACAAGGTACTTCCATAAATCTAACCTTCAAACAGTACAGGTTGTCCTCAGCATTAATTTAAAGATAGTTTTTTCCCCAATTACATTTGGAGTAACTTTGGTAACATTCTGATTTCATGAAATCAGTAAATTTTTTTGGCAGCTTTGAAGGCAACTTGCTTGGCAAATAGGCAAAATGCAGTTAGATTAGATTAGTCTTTGTAAGGAGTTAATTCATGGCAGAGTTTTAATTAGACAATGACCTTTTCAAAACGAATATGAATGAGCAGTCTAGTTGAGAGGGCTGTGGTCATGGTAACAGTAGGAGTACTAACGTGTATCGAGTTCTTTCTATAAGTGGCACCCTGAATTGTCTGCATTAAAGAACCCTGTGAAGGAAGCTACTGTTACTTACATTTTATGCTTGAGAATACTATAAGTGTTGGGGAAGTAGATAACTTGATGGTTGGTTTTGGGCTCAGCATTGAACTCAAAGCCCATGATCTCAGTCACCTTCCCAGAGTCTGAGAAAATGCAGTATCTGTCCAGGTAGATACATATGAAAGACCCTTAGGGAAAACAAATACTGAAAATCTTGGTGGAAGAAGAATGGAGAACCCAAATTTCCAAGGCTTCTAAAAGGAATTCTAATAGTCATTTCTCTCCCCTGAGAGAAACTGTCATAGTCGCTGTTTATAAATAAATGAGTATGACTTTCTCAGTCTTAAACAAGCTCCACAATGGGGATTTATGCACTGTTTTTGGCTAGCCTGTAGGCATTTCTGTACATACAGCACATGTAGTGTATTCCTCGGTTTAAATTAATATCATCACCTCTACTTTCATCCTTTATCCTTGAAGGATTTTCTACTTACAATTAGATGCAGAAAGTTATTTTTGTTTCATGTTTTTGAACCCCCAAGTTCAAGGAAAAGCAATATGCATTACAGTTTGTAATTTGGGGTATAAGGATTTTGAAATTATCTTTTTTTCCCAGAATTATATAGTCATACTGTGGAGTTTGGTTGCAGACTAGGAGAAAAGCAACCACTGTAAGATTAGACTAAGTGACAGTTAGCCAAAGGTATAATACCTTATAGGGAGTGAGGAAGTCATTTAGCTTCTATGGTTCCCAGAGACTGAAAGTCACCCTAGACTTACTCTGTCCACATGCTTTTCTGCTGGATTGAAGAAGCTAAATTCTTCATGATCTGGGAAATGATTATCCTACATAATCTAACCCATACAGTTTAATGTCAAGGATTCACAGGCATTCTTTCACTGAGATCCTTGACCCTCACTCTACCGTAAATACTCATCTTGGAAGAGAAAACAAAGTAGTGAGCTATTAGTTGTACCTCTGACTTCCAGAAAACTAGAACTAGAACTACTTTTGTCTATTAGGCTATTTGTGAAGATCCCAGAATACACTGAAGAAAATCTGTATTTGTTTTGTGGCATAAGTGAAAAAAAAATTATTTCACTGAGGTATTTTTCAGCCTTATTTCCCATGGAAAGGAAAAAAAAAAAAAGTAAAGGAGCTAAAAAGCTATCCAATCTAAGGATATCGCCTCCAAAATCTTTTGTTAAAGGACTTTTGGTAAAAGTTTTAATGCCTTGATTTGTTAAATGGTTAGTAAGAGAGGATTTCTAATCCATCCCTACCTTTTTATTTTGGAGGTCACAAATAAAGCAAACCTTCCTTTTGGAAACCAAGCCAGTATAATAGCTTAATGACTCAAATCACAGTCACCACATTATGAAATGCTCAAGCTATTTCATTTCTCAGAAGCAGCTCATTATCTGCACTCTTATGGACAGAATAAAAGGCAACAAAATGCTAACTGGCCATAAATCCTTGGAAGAAGATATTAATTCCATGTTGGATTGTTTTCACTAGCCATAATAGAGGAAATAATTAGGACTTCTATTTTAGCAGCTGTAACAGTCTGACAACTAAGGGAAACTACTAAAAAGATCAGCATAAAGACTAGAGCTGCTTCTGGCATCAACATTGCAGGAGGCCTCTGTACTTTTTACATCACTGTGTAGTGAGGACACAGAACACAAAACCACTGGAGAAGCAGTATTGGTGAGTATTGAGAGCCTGGGTTGGGGATCTGACTGTCTTGTTTCAAAGACTTCCTCTGTCACACACTCACCATGCTCCATCTTTCTGAGGCTCAGTTCTCTTATCAGTGATATAGGGCTTTATAGTACCCACCTTATAGGATTACTGGGGAGATTGAGTGAACAAATACTTGTAAAGCACTTAGTAAAGTCCTCGCACACACTCAGTTCTTTGTATGGATTAAATGCTGTTGTAAGATTGCTACATGTGTCTAACTTTGACCTATCCTGCTGTTTCTATCATGATTAGTACTGGATGGTATTTGGCAAGAAGAA
Source organism: Procyon lotor (assembly GCA_028646535.1). NCBI lineage: Eukaryota > Metazoa > Chordata > Mammalia > Carnivora > Procyonidae > Procyon > Procyon lotor. The sequence goes on along the minus strand of CM053607.1, from coordinate 43,024,921 downwards.
AAGCGGAAATGTTAAACCCTTATTATGTATCAACACTGTGCCAGGTGATGGGGATACATGAAGATGAATGAGGCAACCAAAAATTGAGACTCAAAACTTAGAGGTTAGTGGGATGAAAAATTATGTAATAGTGAGATGAAGAGAAATAGGATAAGATAGTGGGAGGGGGCCAGGTTCTAGAGTTTGTTTTTATAGGTTTTGTGGCTTTTTAAAAATTACCTAACCACTATAATTTGAAAATAATATCACTTAACTTATAGAACTATGATCAAAATTAAATAATGTAACTTATATAAAGTAGCTAGCACATAGTGGGTGCCCAATAAATAATTGTTGTGGCTTCATTTATTGCTATAGTTACTCAGATAACTGAAAACATCAAAATCAAGTAAGTACATGCTATGTATCATATAGGTGCATATATTTTATCTTCTGATCCCCAAATAATCCCATCTGGCAGATATTAATATCATTCCATTTTTATAAAAGAGGAAACTTTTATTGTCCTAGGCAATCTAGTAACTTGTTCAAAGAAGCACAACTTCAAATGTCAAGGCTGGAAAGAGAATTCAAGTCTGTGACTCTGAAACCCATGTCCTTCATGTTTTAACAGGTTTTAATGGAGAGAAATAACCCAGTGCACAGACTGGAATGTAGCAGAGCAGGGACAGACATACTCAGAATTTTCATTAGACTGATAGCTGAATGTTTATTCATTGTGAATACCTAATGTTAGGAATGTCTGTGTAGTGTACTCAAAGGAAGCAAGAGAAAATACTAGTATTTTAATTTATGTTTAATGAAACATGGGCATTATAGTCAAGTCATTTTCTGAACCTTTAGTTCATTTATGTATCAATCCACCCAATCAACTGCTGAGTAAACCCTTCTTGTTGCTCTAGGTGGGGGATGGGGTGCAGGAGTGAATAAGCCAGGCATCATCCCTAACTCCAGAGGCTTGTACTTGGTAAAGGAAACATATATAAACCACCAGCGGAAAAAAAAAAAAAAGAATATTTAATGATCAACATGAAGCTTGCAAATTGTGATGAATTCCATGAAAAAAATTAAACAGCATGAATGATCTGATGAAGAGTGACTGGAGGAAAGGGCTGGAGTCCTACCTTAGGAGTAACATCTGAACCAAAATATTATTTATGAAGATCAATAGGCAGAGATCTGAGGAATGAGTGTTCTAGTTAGAAAGAACAAAACACAATGGTCTTAAGGACAGAATACATTCATGTGCTCGCAGGAAGAAAGTTAAGTCTTTTTGTTTCCTCTCTTTCACATTACTGCATTTTATGTTCTTTATTTTTTTTAATTAATTTTATTTATTTTTTTTCAGTGATACAAGATTTATTGTTTTGCACCACACCCAGTGCTCCATGCAATACATGCCCTCACTGCATTTTATGTTCTTTATAACTAAATGCATTATTCATTTGTTTACTATTCTTATTGGCCTCACTCCACTAAACAATAAGCTCCATGAAAACAGGGACCTCTGTTTATTTTTCCCCTGCTGTATCCCAGCATCTTGAACAGTGCCTGTCTCCGAAGAGTCAATGAAAAACTACTTGTTGAGTAAATGTCTGCATGAATGAATAAGTAATAGCAATTTCTCCACAGCACTTCCTACTTTATCAGTGTAACTACCTGACTCTGTTTATCAGTCAGAAGGGATCTGTGGTCTCTGCAGGGCTTATCTCAAATTGATTTAGCATTCTGTCTCAGTGCAAGCAACTCGGGCAAAATGGCATCTCATGTTTTTAAACAATGAATTTGCATACTGAGGTAAATTAAGAGGAGAAAAAGAGAAGCATAAAATCAAATCAATATCATGAAGAACCCAATTATCAAAGATTATTATGTTTTAATAGGGTGAAAAAATCTGATTGTCTTACTTAGTAGAGACTGTGTACGTTTCTCTTTATTAGCGGGACAACTACATTAGCAGTGAGATGGTACTTGAGGTGATACTTATATAACCAATGATAAGAAGGCTTTCTGAAAACAAAGACAGAATCAGTATTTGTCATGAATTCAGGTTTCCAAGTTGTGACTTAAATGCAAATATGAGTTGACTGTGTAGAAATTTCCATTGGTGTGGTGTTTTCTTATGTTACTTTATTATTTGCTGTGCCTGTGGTATTTTAAAAGTTATACAGGGATGTGAAGGTGAAGAGAATTGTATGAATGTGAAATTTAGGTGACCCATATTACCCTTCTACTGCAGAATGAGTCAGTGAGAAAACACTTTCTAATGAGAGCTAGTGTTTTTCAGACACACACCTCAAAAAATCCATTATAGCTGATTCAGAGGAGTATTCTTTTTTACTTATGATAGTCAAGTCTTTTGTGATTAAAAAGGTATATAGTTTCTCATTGATTGCAGAGCAGAAATATCATATACTTTGCTTAGCATAGAGTATGTTATTTGAACTATCTTGTCTATATTTCAAACTGTGTGTGTGTGTGCATGCACCTGTGTGCACAAGTGTATATTTTCTGTGTTTGTATGATAGGAAGCAAGGCAGGAAGTGGGAGGAATGAGGGTTGACTACTGTGTGGAGAAAAGAAGCACCTGTATTTGCTCAGAACAATATTTTTCGCAAATCGTAAGTGTGTTAGCCCATATGGCTGGAATCATGGATTGATTTTTCCCTTGGGAAGTTAGATATAAGGGTCACAGGGGTCAGCCGTCTTCTGCCTGTGTAAAAGAGGTCTAGGGTGCAATAATGAGAAACATTGCCCCCTACTCCCAACTGGCTTTTAATTAGCCCATTTAGTATGTGACAAAATTATACATTTCACTGCTTTACTAATCTTACTCACTAAGGGTTAGTTCATGGATCCTTGTTACTTAATCTCTGAACAATCAGTCATCACCCAGTGATGAGAGGGTGAGACAAACCATAGGTCTGATCCTTATTTGTGGAAGGTGAAGTTACTCTAAAGGAAGAAAAGTCTGTGTCCACTGCATTCATGGCCAGGGGCTGGGTGGGGATGCACGCTGAAAGAATAGAGGGGGGAATCAACACAGGAGTGAAAATGCATTTCTAAGGCATAAGAAAAACAGTGTTTCACTCTGAGAGGCCAAGCTCCAAATAATATGGATTATCAGACCTTCTAATTTAAGAATGCTTAAGACTCTGAAGTTGCCTAAGAGGCCGAATTAGTCTGCATCATCGGATAGGTTTTAGTTTAATGTTTATTTTATTATGAAGATTCCAGACATCTTAGACAAAGAAGAGACTATATCCCAGGGTTACTTTTCCTTTATCTGTGATTTTGTTCTTTTTGATTGATGCTCAGGCTTCTGTTTTCTCCATCATGAGTGGGATGCTTGGCTCAATTTCATCTTTTGTAGTATTTTAAAATTGTGCGAAATCAAATTACTATTGTTTAGTGACAACTTTCCTTCATTTCAAAAAGCTATTTTGTCCTTGCAAGTTTTCAGTTTTCATAGGCATGTTTAGAAAAAAGAATAAAATATACATGGAACCAAATTTCCATAGGTCATTAGTGTAGTTGTTAACTGGTAAGATTTGGTGGGGGTTGGAGGGTAGGGGAAGGTTTAATTCTATATTTAAGGTGCTGTCAGCTATTGCAAACACAGTTTTGTTCAAGAGAATGTCAGAGTAAAGTTTTACCTATGTAGATAGCATTCACGGCAAACCCGACACCAAACATGAATGTATTCCTTATATGAGTCATTACCTTTCTTTAAAATATGGTTTTGGGGGTGCCTGGGTGGCTCAGTTGGTTAAGGGTCCAACTCTTGGTTTTGGCTCAGGTCAGGATCTCAAAGTGGTGCGATAGAGCCCAATGTTGGGCTCTGTGCTCAGCATGGAGTCTGCTAGAGATGGGCTCCCTCTTCCTCTTCTCCTTCCCCTGCTTATGCTCTCTTGCTCTCTTGAATAAATAAGTAAAATCTTTTAAAGAAATAAATAAAGTAAAATGTGCCTTCCAATTCCTCATTTATTTTCTCCACTGCTCTGTGTTAAAGAGAACCAACTGGATCAGGAAGGATTTGGGGACACCAGACTTTTTTACTTCTCTGGATAGCACCATGTGCACAAACAGATGGGGAGACATGTCACAGGGCTAGAGGGGGACTCCAAGATCAAAAAAGAGGAGAGCAATGAAAAAGAAATGCAGGGACACCTGGGTGGCTCAGTGGGTTAAAGCCTCTGCCTTTGGCTCAGGTCATGATCTCAGGGTCCTGGGATAGAGCCCAGGCTATCTGCTCTGCGGAGAACCAGCCCCCCCCCCACACCTCCCGCCTGCCTCTCTGCCTATTTGTGATCTCTCTCTCTCTCTCTATGTCAAATAAATAAATAAAATCTTTAAAAAAGAGAAAAAGAAATGCAATGGCAGGGTAGAGCAGATGAGTGCCAGTGGCTGGGAATTCCTTTCCGTCTGACCCAGGTAATGGTCACTGAGTAGTTGCTACATATGGAATCCCAAAGTCCCCAGAACAGTGATGCTCTGCATGTGCTGTGGACAGGTTGCTTAGCACTGGGAAGGTGCATATATATCCATTTCTCTGTGCTGACAGGAGGAGAACTTTGGTACTGTCAGTTAAAATTCCCCATAGCATATAGTAAGGTTTAGTTTCCATCAAGCCTTCCATGGGGCCACTGGCCAGCAAAGTGGCTACCTCCATATGCTGGTGGAAGATTCTACATAAGACTAGATATATAATTTTAAATATGTTCCCCCAAATTAACACAAAGCATATACTTTTTGCTCATGACATTTTATTTATTTCCATGTTTCTTTTTTCCCCATTCATTTATTGCTCATTTAAACATTTATTTTAATCCACATTTATTTAGCAGTTATTTTGGGACAGGCACACTATACTAAGTGCTTTATATACTTTAACTCCAAGAAGTAGGTATTTTTACACAAGAGGAAAGTGAAGTTCAAAAAGTTAGGTAAGTACCTAACATCACATATCTGGTGAATGCAGAACTGAATATTTGATCCAAGTCTATTTGCCTTCTGAAATTGTAACAATGACTCTGTATGTCACTGTTACAAAGATTATCATAGATAATCTATTATTATAGATTATTCAATTTAAAACATCATTCTATATCTATATCTATGTATCATTCCATATCTGTCATGTCTATATGCTATATGGGGTGATAGGATTTGCAGCATGATTATTGGCATTATTGTAAAGTCATGTATCTGTAAAATGATGAGGCACTGGAGGTTTGAAAAATTATTGAGTCCTCTGCCTTCCAATTTATGTAGATTTATCTAAGAAATGTCATTTCTCTCTTTCTCTCTCCCTTTCTTTTTTTAGTAAGATGAGGAGTTTGTTTCCCAGTTACCTAAACAATAAATGTTAGTCATAGAAAATTTGGAAAGTAAAGTATTTTATTTTAATAAGATTTTATTTATTTATTTGAGAGACAGAGTGAGAGAGAGAGGGAGAGAGCACAAGTGGGGTGAGGGGCAGAGGGAGAAGCAGACTCGCTGCTGAGTGGGGAGCCTGAGGTGGGACTCAATCCCAGGACTCTGGGATCGTGACTTGAGCTGAAGGCAGATGCTTAACTGACGGAACCACCCAGGTGCCCCTAGTAAAGTATTTTAAAAAGTATCAGATTTTGAAGAAAAAAATACCTTCAGAGATACCTGCCACTTTCAGGTCAGGTAGTTTCCTTCTGTATTCTTTGAATATTTTTTCACATAAAATTGATCATGTTTTTTGTCCATTTGATAATTTTCTTTATTCACTTAATATCTTCCTTCATTTTTCTGCAATATGATTTCTGAAGCTACTCAATCCATCATATTTGTAGGTAATGCTGCATGTTGCCAACCCTGTACTTTAGAATATTTAAGTGGTTTTCAACTATTAACTACAGTCATACCTTGTTTCATTGTGCTTCCCTTCATTGTACTTCTCAGATATAGACTGATGGTTTGTAGCCGCCCTGCATCAAACAAGTCTACCAGCACCATTTTCCCCACAGCATTTGCTTACCTTATGTCTCTGTGTCACATTTTGGTAATTCTCACAATATTTCAAACATTTTCATTATTATTATATTTGTTACAGTGATCTGTGTCCAGTGATCTTTAGTGCTACTATTTTAATTGTTTCGGATCATCACAAACGGCACCCCATAAGATGGCAAACCTAAGTGAAAAACGTGTGTGTGTCTTCTGACTGCTCCACCAAGTGACCATTCCCCTCATCTCTCTCCCTCTTCTCAAGGCCCCATATTTCTTGAGACACAACAGTGTTAAAATGAGGCCAGTTAATGATCCTACAATGGCCTCTTAGTATAAGTGAAAGGAAGACTCACACATTGGTCTCTCACTTTAAATAAAAAACTAGACGTGATTTAACACAGTGAGGAAGGCATGTCAAAAGCCTAGATAGGAGGGAAACTTGGGCTCTTGTGCCAGCTACCTAAGTTGCGAAAGCAAAGGAACAGTTCTTGAAGGAAATTAAAAGTGCTACTCTGGTGAACACATGAATGATAAGAAAGCAAAACAGCCTTATTGCTCATATGGAGAGAGTTTCAGTGGTCTGAATAAAAGATCACATCAGCCACAACATTCCCTTAAGCCAAAGCCTAACTCAGAGCAGAGCCCTAACTCTCTTCAATATATGAGGGTTGCAGGGCCTCTGGGTGGCTCAGTCGTTAAGTGTCTGCCTTTGGCTCAGGTCATGATCCCAAGGTCTTGGGATCGAGCCCCACATCGAGCCCTGCATCGTGCTCCCTGCTCAGCAAGAAGCCTGTTTCTCTCTCTCCCACTTTCTCTACTTCTGTTGTTCCCTCTCTCACTAGGTCTCCCCTGTCAAATAAATAAATAAAATCCTTAAAAATATATGAAGGTTGAGAGAGGTGAAGAAGCTGCAGAAGTAAAGTTTGAAACTAGTAGAGATTGGTTCATGAGGTTTAAGAAGTCATCTGCATAATGGAAAAGTGCAAGGGGAAGCAGCAAGCACTGGCATAGAAGCTGCCGCAAGTTATTTGGAAGGTCTAGCTAAGCTAACTAATAAAGGTGACTATGCTAAACAGCAGATATTTAATGCAGACAAAACAGACTTCTATTGAAAGAAAATACCTGGGGCGCCTGGGTGGCTCAGTGGGTTAAAGCCTGTGCCTTTGGCTCAGGTCATGATCTCAGGGTCCTGGGATCCAGTCCCGTATCAGGTTCTCTGCTCGGCAGGGAGCCTGCTTCCCCCTCTCTCTCTCCCTGCCTCTTTGCCTACTTGTGACCTCTCTCTCTGTCTGTCAAATAAATAAATAAAATTAAAAAAAATTAAAAAGAAAAGAAAATACCTTCTAAGACTTCCATAGCTAGAGCGGTGAGGTCAATGCCTGGCTTCAAACCTTCAAAGGATAGGCTGACTCTCCTCTTACGGGCTAGTGCAGCTGGTGATTTTACATGGAAGTCAATGCTCATTTACCATTCTGAAAATCCTAGGGCCTTTAAGAATTATGCTAAATCTATTTTCCCTGTGTTCTATAAATGGAACAATAAAGCCTGGATGACAGCACACCTATTTATAGTCCACTCTTGAGAACCACTGCATGGAAAAAAAGATTCCTTTCAAAATATCACTGCTCATTGATAATGCACCTGATCACCCAAGAGCTCTGACGGAGATGTACAACATGATGAATGTTTTTTGCGCGCCTGCTAACACAACATCCATTCTGAAGCTCATAGATCAAAGAGTAATTGCGACTTTCAAGTTTTATTATTTAAAAAATACATTTAATAAGGCCATAAATTTCATAGTTCTCATAGATGTCATAGTTTCATAGATTTCATAGATTTCCTAGTTGCCATAGAGAGTGATTCCTCTAATGGATCTGGGCAAAGTAAATTGAAAACCTCTGGCAAGGATTCACCATTCTGGATGCCATTAGGAACACTTGTGATTCATGGGAAGCGATCAAACTATCAACATGAACAGGAGTTTGGAAGAAGTTGATTTCAACCCTTGTGGATGACTGTGAGGAGTTCACAACTTAAGTGGAAGAAGTAACTGCAGATGTGGTAGAAATAACAAGAGAAGTGGAATGAGAAGTGGAGCCTGAGGATGGAACAGAATTGCTGCCCTCATGATAAAACTTGAGTGGATGAGCAGTTGCTTCTTATGGATGAGCAAAGGAAAATGGCTTCTACTCCTGATGAAGATGCTGTGAAGATTGTCAGAGTACCAACAAAGGATTCAGAACATTACATCAACTGAGTTGACAGCAGGGGCTGAGACAACTCACACCAATTCAATTTTGAAAGAAGTCCTACTGTGCAAAAAATAAAAAATGCATGCAAGCAGCATTGCATGCTACAGACAAATCATTTGTGGGTTTTTGATTGTTTTTGTAGTTGTTTAAAGATTTTATTTATTTGACAGAGAGAAAGAGACAGAGAGCACCCAAGCTGGGGGAGCGGCAGGCAGAGGGAGAAGTGGTCTCCCCCACTGAGCAAAGAGCCCAATTCAGGACTCGATCCCAGGACTCTGGGATCATGACCTGAGCTGAAGACAGATGCCTAACCAACTGAACCACCCAGGTGCGCCACAGAGAAATCATTTGTGAAGGGAAGAGCCAACCAACGTAGCCAACTTCAGTATCTTATTTTAAGAAATTGACACAGGCACCCCTATCCTTCTGCAACTATCACCCTGAGCAGTCAGTAGCCATCAACATAGAGGAAAGACCTTCCACCAGCAAAAAAATTATACGCTGCTAAAAGCTCAAATAACGGTTATCATTTTTTAGCAATAAATTGTTTTAAGGTGTGTACATTGTTTTTTACACATAATGTACTACACACTTAATAAACTATAATAGATTATAGACTTAATAGACTATAGTATAAACATGACTTTTATATTACTGAGAAACCAGAAAATTCATTTGAATTACTTTATTGTGATTGTTGCTTTATTGCGGTAGTCTGGAACCAAACCTACAATATCTCTAAGGTATGCCTGTATCTTGAAGCTGGTGTCACAGAGTCAAACATCCACTGGGCCTGGGTGGATTATAACTGAAGAAAATCTGGAAATTTGGGTCCTTAGAGAATCTGGAAAATGCATGTCTTCATTAAAGGCCTTTTAATTCACATTTTAAAGCTATATGCTAACCAATTGAAATAAGTGGTGATCCGCTTCCTATATATATATATATATATGCATATATATATATATATATGCACCTGGCCCAGTTCCTCAGATGGATAAAACACTCCCAAAATCTTTAGTTAACATTTTGTATTTAATGAACACTATTCCTATAAATGGTACCAGTTCAATATCTATGGAAATCAAAGATTACATTAATTATGATTTAAATATAAAGCAGTATTTTCCAGAATGAGAAAAATGATTGAACAATCACCTAAAGAAATTACTAATCTTAGATACTTATTTTTAAATGACCCCGAAGATGGAAGTGCTGTATTTCTTACTGCTTTGTATTTCTTCTTAAAAAAAGCCATTATTAGAGGAGTGCCTGGGTGGCTCAGTTGGTTGGGTGTCTGATTCTTGGTTTTGGCTTAGGTCTTGATCTCAGGGTTGTGGGATCGAGCCCCATGTTGGGCTCTGTGCTCAGCATGGAGTCTGATGGAGATTGTCTCTCTCTCTCTCTCCCCATCTCCCCCTGTTCCTCCCTCTGCTGCATGCATGTGCTCTATCTCTAAGGTAAATAAATAAAATCTTTAAAAAATTATTTTAAAAAAGCTATTATTAGAGAAAGAAGTATAAAAATCATGCAGAGGATATCTAGAAACTACTCTTTATCAAGTGCTTTCCTTACATAGTTTTTTTTGGGTATTTTACTAATTATTAGGACAAATGTAAAAGGTGTACTTAATGTGTTTTCTGCTGTCATGGAAGCTGCTGTTTGATAGAGCATTCCTGTCAATTATGTAAAACAAAGGCATAAATGTGAATTTGCCATTCTAGATTTGACATAAATCACATTACTTTTAATATAAAAATTTATCATGTTATCCATTGTGTTCAAAGCATTAATTGTAATATTTTTTGCAATAGTATTTTTAACTACTCCTTTCTTTTTCTTTTTAAAAAAAATATTCTAGGGGTGCTTGGGTGGCTCAGTCAGTTAAACCTCCAACTCTTTTTTTTTAAATTTTATTTATTTATTTGACAGAGAGAGAGAGAGGTCACAAGTAGGCAGAGGCAGGCAGAGAGAGGGGGGGAAGCAGGCTCCCCGCTGAGCAGAGAGCCCGATGTGGGGCTCGATCCCAGGACCCTGAGATCATGACCTGAGCCGAAGGCAGAGGCTTTAACCCACTGAGCCACCCAGGCACCCCAAACCTCCAACTCTTGGTTTCAGCTTAGGTCATAATCTCAGTATTGTGAGATCAAGCCCCAAATCAGGCTCTGCCCTCAGTGCAGAGTTGGCTTGGGATTCTCTCCTCCTTCACCTACTCCCACCACTCTCTCTCTCAAATAAATAAATAAAATCTTAAAAAAATATTCTACTTCCCCCTTGACCTCACTCAGAGTCTTAAAATAGATTATAATAGGGATGATAAGAGCAGTTACCCTCTACCTAATGCTGAGGATTTGCAAGTAATTGCTCTAAGTGCTTCATAGACATTATTTGTTTGATTTCTCATAGCCCTGCTATAAAATGGACATTTTTATCCACAAGTAACAGAAAAGCAAACTGTGAGAGGGATTAGTAATATCCCCAGTGTCACAGAGCTGGAAATGCCAGGTCCAGCTTGAAATCCAAGACTGATGTCAAGTATTATCCCACCTCTTTTCCAAAAATGCTAATTCTGTGTCTTTTGGAGTCACAATTGTAAATACAGGAGAAGTCTATTCTATTACAAGCCTTGCTTATTGCCCCAACTCATCAATTTTCTTGAAGATTTACAGTAACTCAGCTCATTTCTTTAACTGTGAAAACTGGCTTTAACTCACAATTCTTCTATCTTATAGTACGTTATAAAAGCAGTTAATCTTAATACCATACATAACCCATCCTTATTTCTGCCTTAACAATGTCTGAATTTTTCACTGATTGAGATTATATGAATGGTAAGGGAGTTTATTAGTAATTTAATTAGCTGTTATTATTGCCGAGTTTTAAATTACTCTTCCTAGGGAACTTGACTATAAGTGCTCATATCAGAACATGCTTTCCTGATTCTTAACTCATTCATTCTTTCCTTGACTTCCTTAAGTCAATGCTTGAAAACCAAGTTTTATGACATTATCACTCAAATATTGTGATAACACATCGTCAAGTTATCGAGTTCCATGTTATCCTCCAGCAATACTAACATGGCAGGCATCATTATTTCCATTTTAAAAACAAGCAAACTAACTTCCTCAACTGACATGACTAGGAAATGATAAACACAGGACCACGTGACTACTTGGACAAGTTCTTTCCTCTCTATTACACTAATAGCAAGAAAAGAGAACCAATGCTTACACATGCTTTTTTAATTTTTATTTTGACCTGTGTTCATCTGATACATTGTTTACTTTGAGACTGTGATGAAAAATTATCTAGAACTTAAAGACATGTATTAGTACAATGGACATTGCGCTGAAACTTCTAAGATGCCCTGGCTCAGGGCATGTGCCCAAGTGGTTCCATGCTGACTGGAATAAAGCCTAGCCCCCAGTGAGTATTAGTTTACCTTTGGATAAAATTACCATTGGTTCTGGGGAGCCTGGGTAGCTCAGTGGGTTAAAGCCTCTGCCTTCAGCTCAGGTCATGATCTCAGGGTCCTGGGATTGAGTCCCGCATCAGGCTCTCTGCTTGGGGGGGAACCTGCTTCCCCCTCTCTCTCTCTGCCTGCCCCCCCTGCCTGCCCCTCCTTTCTCTCTGCCTGCCTCTCTGCCTACTTGTGATCTCTCTCTCTATGTCAAATAAATAAATAAAATATTTTTTTAAAAATTACCATTGGTCCAGATTCTAGTGGTGCCTCTAACTCACTCTGTGTCAATTAGGGTGGATCACTTAAGGTCTCAGACAAATGAAGGTTTCTTCATTTGTAAAATTATAGATTATATCAAGGGATGCCTAGTCTCAGCCTTCAGGACATATCCAATTCATGGAGGTGTTTTATTTGACAGCACAGCACTTTAAAAAATTAGGACATCTCATTTTAAAATTTATATTTTCTAATTATTTATTTAAAAATCTAAAAATTGGAGACATTGGGCCTTATTTCCCACATAGCAATAGTCAGCTAGAGCTGAGAAATACTTCGTTCAGACAGGGTATGTTTTCTCCATTTCACCCTAGTCCTCACCATTCCCAACTGTTTTACGTTGAGCCTACTCCACATACTAAAGAGGCCATTAACTGGACCCTGTAGGTGTCAGAGTATGTGACTCATCAATCAGATTTAAGTATCTCATAATTTCATCACTTTGTTTAGTATTATATTATACCATGTTCTACAATTTTCAGTGGATAAAACTACACTAAGTTGCCTGGAATGTGAAGTCAACCACTGTTTCCAGCCTCTCAAACAGGTATGAATCAGCAAATTTGTTTACCACACAAGTTTCTCTATCCATTTTACCCATGTGTCCTGGCTCTGAGCATGTGCTCACCCTGTGCCATGCTGATGAGAAAATCCTCCTAGCTACATTCTAACAAAATCTTATCTATTCTTCATCACCTAGCTGATAGCTCATTTTCTCTGTAATGGATGCTTTAGTTTCCAATCATCTTCCTTATTGGAGATCTTATAATGCAAATTATTCATAATTAACATATATACCTAATAATAAATGTAAGTAAAAATAAATATAATTATATTTATAGCTAAAGTTTGTAGGAATGCTTATTCCATGCTAAACAATTTCTATGTATTGTTTAAGTTTTTACATCCATACTAAGAGGTAGATGCCCTTATTGTTGACATGCTATTATTATTATTATTATTATTATTGAGGCTCAAAGAGCTTAAATAATTAACCCAAGGTTATACAGTTAATATCCTCCTAGATCAGTTCCTTCCTGGATCTTGTATTTGGGCTTTGATTTTAAGGTCTTAAGGCCAAAGACCACATCTTAATAATTTTACAAAATATTTTCTCCAGTTCTTAGCAAACACCATGAAAAATATAGACTCATTATGGATAGATTAATATTGAAAAATTCTTTATTGTCACTCAGGTATATTTTTTTTGTCACTCAGGTATATTATAATTCAGGAGGTTAAATCTTTCTCAAACTCATTTACCAAATTATAATAAACTTGCAAATTTTAGGTTTAGGTTTTTAAATTAATACATACCCAGCCCAAAGTACTTATACTCTCTTTAACTCCCTAATGGTAGGTTAAGAATTAATAGAGATTAGTTTGTTGCATTGTATTTCTCTCAGGAATGGTGTGCATTTGGCAATTATTAGACTATTTTTTTTCCTGTCAAGAAAAGACTGTTGAATGTGCTTTGGGGTGGGGGAAGACAAGAAATCTATTGAGAAAGCAAAAAAAAATTGGTTATATCACAGTGGTACAATATATCTTAATCACTTATAGAAATAATTACTCATTAGGAACATTGTAGTATTACACCACCGCAAATGCCTTAACTAATGTGAACACTGAGCATAAAAATTATGACCTACATATAATGTTGCATCCTAGTGCTATAAGGATAGTCATGAATGGTTTTGTTAATAATTACTTGACAGGAATAGATCTTTACCTACCCCTTGTTGCCATTAAGCATGCATTAAAATACTTTAATGTTTATAGGCTGTATTAAAACTCTTTAGTTGTCTAATTACATTTAGCGAGTCCTCAAGTTATTGTCTGTTTTATTAAGCTAAAATCCATTACAAGCCAAATTAGCAAAGGTGTGCTAAGGCTGCAGAGAATTTGGGCATTTGCTTCGGTAGCTGAAAATTAAAGATAGATGCTGCCTTAGTGAACCAGAAAGTACAGCCTGTGACTGAGATTCTCCTTGTGCCATGGTTAGCCCCCTGCCTTTATCACCCTGACAGATGAGCCATTCTTTGCACATCATCTTCAGAAAGGGAAATCTACCATCTACCCTGGGGAGCCATTTCATTATTTTACAGCCCTCGTGACCAGCCAAGTCATCTTTCTATTTAACCCTAATCTTCCACATCCTTCATGATAGAATTTATGACCGCAGTTTCCGTTTGGTCCATAGGAGACAATGTGAACAGCAGATCATCACTCCCTTGAGCCCTCCATATAAATAGAGGCTGTTATTATATCTATCAGTCTACACTCTCTTCTCAAGCTGGAACAGCAGAGCTCATCCAGCCATCTGCTAAACAATTAATTTTTCAGGTTTGAATACCCAGTAACATTTCACTGAATCATGAAGCCATTTTGTCATATTCTCTTTTTTTCCTAGAGAGAGAAATGGAGAGACCAATACAGCAATTTAGACAAAATATTGACACTGTAGGCATTCTTTAACTTCGTTGTCCATTCTTTCTTCTTTCAGCTCTGTTTCCCTCTCCCAGCTTTGATGAAATGAAATAGTCCATATAAAGACAGTGCTACACACCTTTTCCCTTATGATAGCTTCTGTTATCAATTTTCATTTTTCACCCCAGAATTGGATGTGCTTGTTTTCATGCTTGCCTTTTTTGCAATGTGCTAGAATATTATTTGAGTAATTTTTATTGTAAATTGTGTTTATTTAATGTGTTTATGCTTTCTTTGGTGAGCCTTTTCTGTTTTTTTAAAAAGCTCCTTTAAAGTGGCCCCATTTTAGGCACCTGGGTGGCTCAGGGGGTTAAAGCCTCTGCCTTCAGCTCAGGTCATGATCCCAGGGTTCTGGGATCGAGCCCCACATCGGGATCCCTGCTCAGCGGGGAGCCTGCTTCCCCCTCTCCCTCTTCTCCTGCTTGCGTTCCCTCTCTCGCTGTGTCTTTCTCTGTCAAATAAAAAAAAAAAAAAATCCTTTAAAGTGGCCCCATTTTAGAAATTATGAACCATTTTATTTTGCTTTAACTGTTTATTTTGTCAACTAAACTTCTTTAGAAAGTGTGCCATCATTTGGATACAAGGTGATTCTATTTTCTTTTCCTCTTGTGTTTTCAAAACACATTATAGATGTGTTATAGATGTGCATTATAGATGTGTTTTAGTAGGAATTTTTCAAATACACCTTTTTCCAATTTAGCCTCTAATTTTTTTAATTTAAAGATTTTCCTTATTTATGTGAGAGAGAGAGAGAGAGAAAGAGAGAGCACATGCAAGCACACCAGCAAGGAGAGGGGCAGAGGGAGAGAGACAAGCAGACTCCTCCCTGAGCAGGAAGCCTGATGCGAGGCTGGATCCCTGGACCCTGAGATCATTACCTGAGCTGAAGTCAGATGCTTAACTGAGTACTGAAGCACTGCTTTTTTGCTTTGTTTTAATCATTCTACTTGTATGGGGCTCTCTGAATTTCAGTTTTTAGTTGCTGTGACTTGCTTTCATACCCCACACACTCACTTCAAAACTCCATCTTAAGTAACTAAACACCTCTGGATAGATAAAATGATTTCCATGAGTCAAAGGAAAGTTAGTCTTAATTCTTTTTGGTGAGATTCTCAGGGTCATGCTTCTATAGAATTCTGAATAAATAATTGTCCAGGTTCAGAAGGACCTTTTGCATTGTAGAAGTTCCTCCTCATATGCTCAAGCAAACACAGCAAGAGGCAGAATTAAGACCTGAGATCAAGACTCCTTGTTCATTTCCAAGGTGCCTACTCTTGATCTCTATGTTCATGTATATGAGAGTCTTATACCATCAGTTAACCATATGCCATGTTCTCCATGCCTTGCAGCTACGTGTCATGCAAGGACGAATATCCTTGTACATGCTTCTTTGTCCTCTTCTCTGTTTTCCCCAATAAATTTCCAAAAAGCAAAACTACTGGCCAGTATGTGAAAAGTTCCAATAACCAAACTGCCCTTTATAAAGTTTGAATCAATTTATATTTTTACCAGCAATTATGAGAATTTTTTCTTTTTATCCATATTCTCACCACTTATGACATTAAAAAAATGACAATTTGCTAGTCAAAAAATCATAGCCCATTGTTTCCATGAAAAATGCGAAGTATGTCCTCATTGCTCACAATATATCAATAACAATTCCAAATGGATTTAAAATTTGAAACCATGAAACAGAAATATAGTAAAAACTTTATCTCATCTTAGGATAGAGAGGGACTGTCTAGACATAGGCAATTTAAGAAACAAAGATGTAAATGATTTATAGCTTTGATGACAAAATAACATCAAAAACTCTAATGAATCACTAAGTAAAATAAAAACACTCCCTATACAAAATACTGCAAAATATATGGATAAACAATTTACAGTTAAAGAAATTGAAACTTCTGTTAAATATAGAAAAACTTTCTGGTAATCATAGCTTTTCAAAGTTGGAATAGGGTCCTTTCAGAAAGAGTGAGTTCCAAGTCACTGGAGAGATTTAAGTTAGAACAATAATTATAGAGGTCTTATGAGTGAAAGGAATTCATTCATCAGAAAGCAGTTTGTATATCTGCACATCACTTAATCATCCTTTCTACCTTGAGAATCCATAATCAAAATGATGACATTTCTGCCAACATTTTAATGGTGTAGGAAATTTATTGAAGCGCCTATATTTGACATAGCATGCTGTCCAACATTTCCAACCCATGGAATCTAAGTATCCTGGGCATTATCAAATGTTCTCAATACAGAACAAATGCTGCTGCAAATAGAATAAGTGAGTAATAATGAATAGTCTTGGTCAAGACTAAAGCAGACAGGAAAAATTACCTTCACATACATCAGAGAGAAAAGCAATATACATTCATCAGAAAAATGGTGAAACTACAGGAAATATAAGAAAAGAAAACCCAACTACATTTCCACTATTTATTTTAATATACTTTTAGTCATTTAATTATGTACCACCAATATACCTCTTTAAGTAAATATGAAATTGCACTTAACTGCTTTCTAATTTTTTTCCTCTGAAAAAAATTAAGAGCACTTTTCTATGTCCACATTCTTCTCAAAGTGCATTTTATTGCATCATGTTACTAAATCAAAATGCATTTAATTATCCTTATAAGTTATTCTTTATGTATAAAACGTTTCCATTTCTTCCCAGTTTAAAGTCATACTTAACATCTTTGTATATAGTTTTACATGATTTTATTTTCACATTAATTTCTTAAAGTGGAATTTCAAGAACAAAGGTTGCTCATTTGGTGGGTTTTGATTAGTGTTGTCAAATTACCATCCAAAAAGTTTGTACTGGTTTACATACAGTTCTACCACCAGCATACCAGCATCAGAGGGTGTATTTCCCTGAAGAAACTGTAAAACTGAATACTATAATTCTTTTACATTTCTGCTGATTAGATAAGCAATAATAATCATGGCTTAATTTGTAATTGTACAAATTTGTGGTTTCTAATGGTGTTAAGCATTGTTTCCACGTATCTGGTGCCTATTTTATGTAAAAGACTTTTAAATAGTAAAATTGCCAATTAGTTGGAAATCTTTACCATCAGAGATCAGAATGGCAGAAAGGCCAGAGACTGCAATGTTTGTGGATTGTGTTGGAGTTGGAAGTACAAGGTGAGTTGCCAGTATGTGACAGGAGGCAGCTTTTCATAATTGATTTTTGGTGTTTGAAACATAACAGCAGTTGTTACTGTTACTGTTACTGCAGTAAAGCCTATTTTACTTTACTGGTTAAGGTTACCACAGTTGCAACTATATACTGTGGAGAAAATATGTTGTGAGGGCATGTTCAAGGCTGGATCTACTACAAAAAGGTTTGTAGTAGCTGAGTAGCTTTGAGCTTTTCTTTTTTTTTTTTTTTCTCCAAATATGTTTGTTTTATTTTTTCAGTGTTACAAGATTTATTGTTCATGCACCACGCCCAGTGCTCCATGCAATACGTGCCCTCCTCAATACCCACCACCAGGCTTGCCCAACCTCCCTCTCCCCTCCAAAACCCTCAGTTTGTTGCTCAGAGTCCACAGTCTCTCATGATTGATCTCCCCCTCTGGTTTCCCCCCCATTCACCTTTCCCTTCCTTCTCACAATGCCCTCCATGTTTTTCTTTACGCTCAGCATGTAAGTGAGATCATAAGGTAATTGGTTCTCTCTGCTTGACTTATTTCACTCTGCATAATCTCTTCCAGTCCCATCCATGTTGATACAAAAGTTGGATATTCATCCTTTCTAATTGAGGCATAATATTCCATTGTATATATGCACCATATCTTCTTTATCCATTCATCTGTTGAAAGGCATCTTGGTTCTTTCCACAGTTTGGCAATTGTGGCCATTGCTGCTATGAACATTGGGGTACATGTCAACAAAACAAACAGGCAACCCACAGAATGGAAGAAGATATTCATAAATGACACTACAGACAAAGGT
>CM053607.1:42964815-43006395 GCA_028646535.1 Procyon lotor | reverse complement strand
CAGCTGTTGGATGCCAGCTGCTTAAGGAAGGAGAGAGAGAGAGAGAGAGAGTGTGTGTGTGTGTGTGTGTGTGTGTGTGTGTGTGTGTGTAGCAGTGGTGGAGAGGGAGATGGTTTAAAGGCCATTTCAGGCTCATGTAGGTATTCTGATGGCAACATTCTCTCCAGAACTTCCATGTTATTGGTCCTGAATCCTGTGCTGACATTTTTTGTGTCCAGTCCTGCTTCTTCTCCCTTTCTTTCATAAGTGATGATGCTTGATGAGCCTCCTTCAGGGTCTACTAGAAAACCCAACTTCAGATAGACCCTGAGTCTCCTAGGGAGACAGAAAATAATGAACAAACAAATGCATACACAGGCTAATTTCAGATAATGACAATTACAATGAAAGAAGTAAAATGAGATATGACTGTGACCAATGGGAAGGGGAGTTAGGGCTACTTTAGCTGAGGTGGAGGGAGAATGTTTCCTAGGTGGGCTAGGATGAACTAAGACTGCAGTCGTAGAAGGGAGAAGCTCATTTAAGGTAGAGGGAACCTTCCTCCCCTCATCCCTAAAATCCAAAGACAAAGGACCCAGGCATGGAAGGCTTCTAGTTTTTTGACAGCCTAACTCAAAAAACCTCAGATTTTAAATACTTTTCTATAATATATTTTATCAGTCAAGAGCCTAGCAGGAAACAGATGGCACTCTGAAAATGGGATAATTTGAAGACATTGTATTAAAAGGGAAGTTTACAAAGAGAACACCACTACCCACCTCCCGGAGATAGGATCAGTGGATTGCCCATCCATTCCCTGGCATGCCAGACATGAAGAGAGAGAGCAAAGCAGGGCCAGGGGAACCTGGACATAAGTTCCACAGAAATGGAGCCTAGGAAACAGTCCCTTGATCTTACTCTCCTTCCTCTTCTAAACTCCGGGTCTGTTCCCCATTGGCCAAATCCAACCTGAAGCTAGAGAATTAGGGAGACAGTTTCTGAAATCCAAACATTCTAGTCTGTAAGGCCACAGAATATGATGATGAAGGGTGGAGGGTGGAGCTGGAGAGGCAAAGGAAAACATCCAGCATGTGTAGTTTATATTATAAAATAATACTGTATGGAATTTGGAAGAAATGGCAACAGACCTAAGTGAAGTTATAACCTCAGTCTGACACTGGCTAGCTATAAATCAGCATCTATGAACCATTTACTTTGTTTAAACAAATAAATGACTAGAACAAAACTGATTAACTTATTCTGAAATGATATGATTCTAATGTGTTAAAAATCAAAATTAAATATTTTAAATATATTTCAATGAATGTAACAAAAATTTTCTGGCATACCTGGATATTGTTTTAAAATTCAAAAACAAAACAAAACAAAATCGTGAGATAATCTGAGTCCCAGCTATATGTCTTCCTAGTTGGTAAGTGGCTCTGGTTCAGTTAAATCCCTTACATTGATCTGAAATCAACTTTTAGTTGTTAGGTTATGAGTCAAAAACTAGAATGATTACTTTTTCTCAGGGGCTCAGACTTCCTTTAAGACAACTTAGAAAGAAGTGAGCATATTTTCATTGCTGAGATAAGCACACAATTTGCAGATGAGACAATCAGTAGTGTAATGTGGGGAATCTTGGTAAACAAGGGACTGACTGCAGAAGAAAAAAGGCTTAGACTGTATGTCCATATCAATTAATATTTTTGACTGAGTAGGATTTATATGCTTGCAAAATGAGAGTCTGTTCAACGATGCTGTTTGGATTCTAGGGGCATGTTATTCAAGGAAATATCTTTGATAATAGCACCTGGATTTGTAGCAGAAACCTGTGTAGCCTTTAAATGGTCACAGTATCTTTACAGAGGATAAGATTCCAGAAAAGCAAAGAGTCACAGAAGGCCAAACAGCTGCAGAAGAGTACAAATAGCTCTAATCTCAAATGCACGATTTATCAAATGGGAACATGATTGCTAGCAATCTTACTTTTTTTGGTGATTACAAAGTTGAGTATACTAGTGCATGTGACTCTATATGAGGACTTGTAAAGAGCTTTTAAAAACAATTATGCATGAGTGTTGGGGATTTTAATTTAAGTAGGACTCTGTGGAGGTAAATCAAGAGCATAGGCTGGAAGAAAAATGCTGAGGGAGACCTTCAATCAGGGGAGAATATTAAGTGGGACTCCTTGGGGAGAGGCCTGTATTTGCTTGTCTGGGGTAGGCTAATCTACATAATTGACTAAAACAGAATGAACAGCTGTGAAATACAGCATTTCAATGTGTGGGTAAAACACAATTACAAAATATACAGGGTCAGAGAACATGCAATGTATTTTCATAGGATTACAGAATTTCCGAGCTCATTTGGGATTTCAGAAATCGGCCAGTTCCCCAGAGAAGCTAAATGACTTTATCAAGGTCAACTAACTAGTTAGTTATAGCACAGTAGTTAAGTACGTGAGCTCCGGAGCAAAACATCCTAGATTTAACTCCCAACTCCACCACTCACTCTGTGACTATTAGAGAAAAACACTACCTTTCTGTGCCTCAGTTTTCTTATCTATAAAATGGGAATAATAGGACACTGACATTAAATGAGATGATACATGTAAGCAACACTAGATGATGTCTGCAACTCAATAAGTGACCAATTAATATGAGTAATATTATTACTAGTAATTTTATTACTAGTAAGAATGCAATTAAGTCTTGTATCAATGCTTTACCTACTCTATAAAATGCAAGAGTATATCACAAAAAGGATATATGTGAGAAATTAGTTTTCAGCTAAAGTGGTTGTGAGACCCAAAATAATATCAAGTCTGGTTGGTGATACAGAAGCAAATCTTTTCAAGGACATTTTGGGGAAATGACTCAGATGTGCTCTTTAGAACTTTTAAAAATTTCAGTTTGTACTCTCATGCTTAAATTCAGCATATTGATCTCCCCCCACCCCTACCTGAAGTCTTTAATTAGTTTAACAGCCAGAAAAAATATATTTTTTGATAATTGACTGTTTTTAACAGTGTAATTTTTCTCTAGTAATGATGCCTACTCATGTTGCAGGATTCAGAGGAAGTTGTGCTTTTAAGTAAATTTACATTTCAGATAAAATGAAAGCATGCTATGAATTAGAAAACATGTTTTGAATATAGTTGGAGATAGGCACCTGATTTTCTTAAAAAAAAAAAAAACAAAGCTATTGAAGAAAAGAATTTTGTGTGCATAGAATAATCGGGTGGCTATCTGGATAAAGAAAGCAAAGTAGAAGTCCACAGTCAATTTCTTACTATCTCTGACTGAAATATTAACATGCTTCCCACCTGTTAAGGTACTTGCTTGACCATATATTCTAATGTGGGAAGTCCATCTTGAGGAGTCTGTGGGGGGCGTCTGGGTGGTGCAGTTAGTTAAGTGTAGGATTCTTGATTGGAGCTCAGGTCATGATCTCAGGGTCATGAGATTGAGCCCTGCTCCAGACTCCGTGTTCAGCATAGAATCTGCTTAAGACTCCCTTTCCCTCTCCCTTTACCTCTCCCCCTTGCTCTCCCTCTCCCTCTTCTTAAATGAATAAATAAATAAATCTTTTAAGAAAGAGTCTATTGAAAGGGCCAAAACATGTCACGTTGATTATGATTTTGAGTTATCTCTTATTGGCTGAGAGGCAAAGACACATTATTACTTAATAACTATCTTTGATCATATTAGATCTCAAAATGCTATGGTAGTGTTATTAAGTTTTAGGTAGTAACACTGTAAAATATTTGTTATAGCTTTGGTGCAAAATGCTGGCATAGCTGTTGAATTTCCTGATTTTGTAGGTCCCTTTAGTGACTGTTTTAGGATGTTACATATGTAATTTTCTTATACTGTGTCAGTATTTTATGCTTGACAAACCAATGGATAAGGAATAAAAAGTTTCTCCAAAGATCTAGCCTTCAGAATAGCCCAGTAGAATATTGACATTCCCCAAAGGTAGCTTTCATCACGCAATAGTATTCAGCCTCAAAAAGGCATATTTCCACTTGGAACTAGAGAAAATGTGTGACATGTAAATGAGGTACATTCTGAAAGCATCATTGACTGTTTCCTGTGATTGAAGACAAAGCTATCTCTATATATTTCACAGCAGTCTTAAAATTTAATCAGGATACCTGCATAATGAGTTACTAGCTTCACTTCAAAGACTCCTAGTACTAGTGTTGAGTAATTTAAGGCCCATTAAGGATGTTTATCAGGATTGAGAAAGGCATGTTCATGAAAACCCCATTAAGTATATTTGTTGTATTGACTTATTCCTAAAGAAACTTAGCACTGCTATAAATCATAAAGTTCCAAAGAATTAATTTTGATGTTGATCATTAAGCTTTTCTGAATAAGATTCATTTATGAGTAGCTTCTATAAATCTATTCTTTTAGAATTTTTTACATAAATTAAATGAGGCACTTAATATAGAAAATTGTTTCAAAATTCTCAGTTTGAGAATGCTTATGACCATTACTTTCTTTTTTCTTCTCCTTATTTTATTTTTTTTAAGATTTTATTCATTTATTTGACAGAGAGAGAAAGAGGTTACAAGCAGGCAGAGAGGGAGGGGGAAGAAGGCTCCTTGCCGAGCAGAGAGCCCGATGTGGGGCTCGATCCCAGGACTCTGAGACCATGACCTGAGCTGAAAGCAGAGGCTTTAACCCACTGAGCCACCCAGGAGCCCCACTTCTCTTTATTTTATTATTATTATAACTATTTTAATCTTGGGTTAGTGATACATGCCAGAGACAGGCCAAAGTGCTTGAAGTACAAATAAGACAAAAACAAATGTAGTTCCTGATCTGACAAACATGTGGAAAAGATACAGGTTTGTTACACATGTCTGTACCATGTATTATAATCTATTCAATATAGTTCTATATACATATATGGCACAATTTTTTGCACGGTTATATGTTTGGATGCTATTTACATCATATTTTATAGTTCTGCTTTACTTTTAATATAGGCGTATAAGTATTCTATACTTCTCCATGTATATAAACATATACATATGTGTATTTCCAAATACCAACCACTGATCAAATGAGTTATCACTGTATCTTCTCATTAGCAGGTGGTCATAACAAAAGCTATAGTACATTTTGTGAATTACAGATCTCTTCTTGCTTTTATCATCTCACAACCAATTAGGATGACAATCTTTTATTTCAAGTGTTCAGGAGCATCCAAGTATTACAGGATCTAAGTGATTCATCCCAGCTCACTCATTTTGATCTGTATGAACAGGACTCCAATTGGATTATTTTGTCTACGGAGTTTCTGCTTTAACCCAATAGCAGACAGAAATAGGAGACACAAATGCCTTATTAACATCGACTAGAAAATACTCATATGTATTTTTTTGTTTTATGAAGTGTAGCATTAAAAAATTAAAACACTGGTGTAAATACGAAAGTTGATATGACTGAAACGTTTTCATCTATTTTATTTTTTAAATATGGGTAGAAATTCATTTCTTCTGCAATAGCATTAGTCTATTTATTTTGTTCACAACATTCATGTTTACAACACCAGTTCACAGATGTTAGTTGCCATGAATACGGATCCGCAGAAAGTGTGAACCACAACCCGTATACCGCAGGCTTCAACCTAGTTACACAGCTGAGCATCTGCTTATGGCTCTTGCTTCTTTTATTTTATCATATGTGTGCCCTTGTACCTTTAATGTCCTTTGTGTTCATTCTGTCAGATGAAGTTAATTTTCTCTAGTTTCTCAAGATAGGGATTATTTCTGCTTGTTTACAGAAGTAACATGGAAGTTTTGGCGTGACTATCATACACCTAATTTTATTTCTTTAAAAATCTCTCTTCTACATAATGCAGGCTTCTGTATGCTAGTAGCAATTCAGGCTGTAGCTACATGTTAAAAGAGAAAAAAAAAGAAAAAGAAAAAAAGCAGAAAGAAAAGAAGGAAAGAAGGGAGGGTGGGAAGGAGGGAAGGAGGGAGAAAGAGAAAGAGGGAGGGAAGAAAAGAGAGAAAGGGAAAGAAAGAAAGGAAAGAAGGAAGGAAGGAAGGAAGGAAGGAAGGAAGGAAGGGAGGAAGGAAAAAACCAGTGAGGAATTCAGTCAAGTATTGCATAGCCAAAATAAGTTGTCATTTCAAGCCCCTAGTAAATAATTAAATGTTATATAATTAATAGTTAAATGTGAATGTTAAATTTTATGTAATTTTTAGAATTTGTAAAATACATGTATTTGGTAAGTCCCATTGACAACAGAAACAGGGATGCCAGGGGTGGCTCAGCTGGTTAAGTGGCTGCCTTCGGCTTGGGTCATGATCCCAGCATCCTGGAATCGAGTCCCACGCTAGGTTCCCTGCTCAGCGGAAGCTTGCTTCTCCTTTTCCCTCTGCCCGCTGCTCTGCCTACTTGTGCTCTCTCTCTGTCAAATAAATAAATAAACAAACAAATAAATAAATAAATAAATAAATAAATAAATAAATAAAATCTTAAAAAAAATAAAAGCAAAAACAATCAGTTTGATGATAAGATAAACTCTAGTACTATAGACACAATGTTAATCAAATGATTTAAAATTTATTTACTGTTAAAAATATAAGAATCCCTAAAACCTAAGGCACATTATAAATCAAAAAAAAGAAAAATTATGCAATAAGATAGTCCTCCAAATAAAAGACTTATAATCAACAAAACGAAGTGCTTGCTTATTTATAATTCATGTTTTTATTTATCCAACAGATGTTTATTGATTGTCTTACAATAAATAGAACAAAGTCTATGCCCCTGAACAGGTTACATTTTCTTGAGAGAAACAGTACTTAAAAAAAAAAAGAAAGAAGCAGAAGTTTTTACTCTTAATCCCTTCACGCATCCCCCAACCCCTCCCATTTGGCAATCACCAGTTTGTTTCTCTCGCTTTGTTGTTGTTTGTTTGTTCAATTGCTTTGTTTATTATATTCCAGGTAGAAGTGAAGTCATATGGTATTTGTCTTTCTCTGTCTGGCTTATTTCACTTAGCATGGTATCTACTAGGTCCATCCATGTTACCATGAATTACAAGATTTCATTCTTTTCTTATGGCTGAGTAATTGTGAATTCATTATGTTATATACCTGAAACTAATTTAAATTTTTAAAAATGAAAAAAAGCAAGATAATTTCAGATTGTGATACTTGTCTGAGGGAAATAAACTGGTAAAATGCAACATTAGTTAAGGCAGCTACTTTGGGTGGGCTGTTTGGGAAAAGCCTCTCAGAGGAAGTGATTTTTGACCTGAAGGATCAGAAGAGAAGGCCTGTGAAGATCAGGAAGACACTTGTTTTAGGCAGAAGGAAAAAATATGCCGACTGGAAGATAGCAAGTAAGGACTTGGTATGAGATAGTATTGGGAAGGAAGAGAAAGATTATTCAAGGCACAGTGGGACACAGCCAAGACTTTGGATTTTATTGGAAGAACCACTAAAACTTTTAAGCAGAGGAGTGATAAAATCTATCTTTTTAAAGATCTGATAGCTGTGTAGATAATGGATAGTCAGAAGGCAAATGGAGAGGCCAGGGGACCAATCTACTGTAATAATATGAGGTGAGACAAGAGGGACCATAGATTCTGAGGGAGGCAGTGGAGATGAAAAGGAGCCGAGATAGAGTAGCTAACTCCTAGTGAAGGAGAGAAGGAATCAGGGATGAACATCAGCCCTAGGATACTCCCTTACTGTGAAAAAGAAAAAAATTAACAGAGCACAAACTTAATGAAGTAGTAATCAAACTAAAGAGGCATGAACTACTTACGTTAAGTTAATCACTTATTTCCATCCTACAACTGAGGAGTGGGACTCACACACCTAACTGAGGAATTTCAGAAATTCGGTCTACTTAGATTACTTGTAAACTCTGACCAATCTCTCAGTAAAAAATGTCTAGCTGAGGACTGTTTCTCCCAAGTTGGCGCTGTATCATATGTCTGTATTCCCAATTCATAGTAAAGTGCCCTTCAGAGTAGAGAGAGCCAAAGTTGCTCAAATTCAGTATAAATTTCTTAGTTTTTTTCAGCTGATGTAAAAGACCGGCTATATGTAGATACTCTTTTATATTCTTTCATAAATTTTTAATTCTTATAGAAGTCTTGTTATGTAATTATTATTGTTGTTAATAATATCCCCTTCTTAGAGATAAAGAAACTAAGGTTGGTTAAGAGATATTAATGGCATTGATGTCAGTCAGTTAGTGAGACAGAATTAGAATTTATACCTAGGTCCATTGTATTATAAAACTTGTGTTTTTCATGACATTATGCTGTCTTATTGATCAGAAAATATATATATATATATATTTTAAAGATTTTATTTATTTGACAGAGAAACAGCGAGAGAGGGAACACAAGCAGAGGGAATGGTAGCGGGAGAAGCAGGCCTCCTGCCGAGCAGGGATCCTGATGTGGGGCTCGATCCCAGGACCCTGGGATCATGACCTGAGCCGAAGGCAGATGCTTAACAACTGAGCCCCCAGGCGCCCCGATCAGAAAATATATATTAACAAATCATTTAGGACTTCATCCTTTTTGACTCCTTTTAGTAGGTCTTCAGTAAGAGATCACTAAAAAATGATAGAGGAATATAAAGACATTAAAGGGACATATTCATATCTCTCTGATAAAATAATAAGGGTGCCAGGTATTCTAAATGAGTAACTCTGCCAGCCCATAGGAGGATGCTTTCTAACAGGTCATAAGAATATCACATTACTCAACATAGAGCAAATCAGGTGATAGATGAAAGCTAATTGTGGGTTGCGTTAAAGCAGTTATAAAGTACTATGCTACGCATAGAAATATCAAAAATGATGGATCAAAGCCAAGATTTAATGAAGATTAGATTCGAGGGAGGAGGAAACAAATGTGAGTGGAAGAGGAATTATCTATGTTGATATTCTTAATCACCTGTGATGCTTATAAATAAAGAGCCCTGGGACCATCCCTCCCTACACCATTCTGAATCATGGAACTGCCTATTTAACAAATACTCCCAGCTGACTTTGGTAAAATAGGGAAAACTTTCCCACACTCTGGGAAAACACTGATTTAGTTCCGTCTTTTTTTTTTTTTTTTTTAAATCAGCCTGAGGCTTATAAAGGAAAATGGTTATCCAAAGCTGTTACACTTTTTTTTTTTTTTTTTTTTTTGCTAGGACTTTGGCTAAATCAGTTTTCTAGAGGCCCAGTTCTACCATCTTTGATATTGGATTTAATTTTTCCAACTCCAGCCACAGAGCAGCTAACAGTATATATTGTCACTATTTCTCTTCTAGAATCACAACCACAGCTGCTTGCATGATGGACCTAAGGCGGTACCCTTTGGATGAACAGAACTGCACCTTGGAAATTGAAAGCTGTAAGTTTTTCTAAGAATGCAGCTAGACTGAACTCTGCTTTAAGGTTATTCTTGTTCGTGTCCAGACCACAGGTCCTGCAAAGGTCCTGCTACCACAGTAAATCTGGTGGAAGGAGATACAGTATCTTTCCTCAGTGATGCGCCAACCTCTTAGTCTCATCTCTAAATCCCGGGGAGAGATATAAAAGGGAAGACAAAATCTAGCAATAAAAGGAAGAACCTAAGACCTAAGAAGAAGACCAAGTGCTATTGTAGGCATTTAAAGTATGGAATTAGTGCATAGAGCTGCAACAGGGTTGGGAAAATGAGTGGTGATGACAGGGTGATGCAGGAAATCCCAATTGTTTTTGCTTCCCATAAATGTTATCTCTTTGCAATTGCAAAATCAGTATGGCCTCTGGACAGTCAAAACATTCACAGACTGTGGATTGGTGGAATGCTTTGTTTTGAGGGACTATTTTCAGTGTCTAAAATTTATTTTATATTCTTGCCGAAGGCCATATGATGGACAAGATTGGTGTATATGTGCATGTTTATTTTCTTTCCTGTGCTGACCTGTTTTGCAGTGTTGTTGCTTTTCTGGGCCACAGTTGCAGCGTCCTTCTTCATAACTCAATCACCTACCCTATTGGGTGGGCAAAAACATTGATTTCATAACCTGTCTCCTTTTTGGAGGTCACATGGAGAGGTCATTTGAGATGGAATAGGATTTTGAATCTCTTTTCTTTGTCAGTTCTTTGCAGTGATTTTGAACCTCATCCCACCAAACAATTGGAAGCTGACAATTTTATATCCAGCATTCTTAGATAATGAGTAACTTGACTGCTGTGCAGATAGGATATTCTCAGCTGTTATGAGGAACTCTAGCTGTGACAAGGAGTCCAACTCTAAGTCACTGCTCTGAGCAGAAATACAAGCATTTAAGGCACATTGCTGGTATTTTGTCCATTAAAAAAAAAGCTTCCAGAGATAATTAAATTTACATGCATTTTTTTTAAGAACTTGATTTCATATTTCTTTACCCAAATCATTATTTTCACATTTGATCTTTGTAATAAAGAACTATTGGATGAAATTGGTCTATAGGATTTTGATGTTTATTTTATATAAATATTTTTGGGATAACTTTGCATTTTCATACTTATGATACAATTTAAGTATAGAATGTTCTCCAAAGTCCAAATTCTTTGGTTATTTCAAATTGTTGGTGTAAGGATGTGGTTTTTTTCTTTTAAAATAAGTTGCCATGTACTAATATTGAATTTTTATGGTAAGAGAATTTTTCATGAAATTTGAGTGTAATTTTAAATTATCATAATTTTACACATAGTTAAAGCACTTGCACTGATGTTATTTCATTTGAGCTGTTTACAACCTACTCAGGTAAGTAAAAAAGACCTTTTTATTTTAACGAACTGATGCTTAAGGGCACAGGCAACACCCAGGTATTTAATGTAATTAAATTATAATTCTGACATGAATATTTTAAAATTAACATGATAATTCTTCAGACTTTTAGAAAGTTTGAGTTTTAATAAAAGGACTTTTACATCTCTTATTTCAATTCACAGTTACCTTGTTAACAAACTTTTTCCCCCAACTTTACTGAAATATAATTGATATATATATATAACATTGTTTAAGTTTAAGATGTATAATGCCATGATTTATATTTGGTGAAATGATTACCATAATAGGGTTGGTTAATACATCCATTACCTCACACAGTTACCCTGTGTGTGTGTGTATGTGTTGAGAAATGATCTACTCTCTTAGCAACTTTCAAGTATATAATACAGAGTTGTTAACTATAATTACTATTCTGTAGATACCCAGATCTTATTCATCTTTTAACTGAACACTTGTAACCCTTTAACAACCTCCCCCATACCCCACCTCTGGGATCCAGTAAGTTACCCTTTGTTTCTATGACCTCAGTACTTATTTTTAGACTTCATATATAAATAAGATCATATACTATTGGTTTTTCTTTGTCTGACTTCTTTCACTTAGTCATTATAAGTATTATTAATTAAGATAATTATAAGAATAATTATCTTAAGTTTTGAGGTGCCTGGGTAGCTCAGTCAGTTGAGCTGCCTACTCTTGGTTTAGGCTTAGATCATGATCTCAGGGTTCTGGGACGGAACCCTGCATTGGGTTCATGCTCAGAACAGAGTCTACTTGAGATTCTCTCTCTTCCTCTCCTTCTGCCCTTCCCCTCACAAATAAATAAATAAATAAATACATACATACATACATACATAAATAATTTTTAAAAAATATTCCCTTAAGTTTTATCTGTGTTGTTAAAAATGACAAGATTTCCTTTATGACTGACTATTCCGTTTTATGTGTATATTACATTTTTTTAACCTATTCATCCATCAGTGGACACTTGGGCTATCTCTATGTCTTGACTATTATAAATAATTCTGCAATGAACATGGAAGAGCAGATATCTCTTTGAGATAGAGATTTCATTTCCTTCATGTATTTACGAAGAATAAGGATTGCTGGATGATAGATAGTTCTACTTCTAATTTTTTGGGAAAATTCCATACCATTTTCCATGGAGTCTGTACCAATTTACATCCTCACCATCAGTGCATGTGTTTCCCTTTTCTTCACATCCTTGCTAGCACTTGTTCTCTTGTCTTTTTGATAATAGCTGTTCTAAAAAGTGTGAAGCAGTGTCTCACTATGGTTTTGATTTGTATTTTCCTGATACAATTTCATTTGCAAGTATATATCCAGTTTCCCCAACACCATTTGCCGAAGAGACTATGTTTTTCCTTTTGAGTATTCTTGGCTTTCTTGTTAAGGTTGAGTTGACCGTATATGTGAGAGTTTATTTCTGGGCACTTGATTCTGTTCCATTGGTCTATCTGTCTGTTTTTATGCCAGTACTATACTGTTTTAATCACTATAGCTTTGCAGTACAGTTTGAAATCAGGAAGTGTGATGCCTCCAGCTTTGTTATTCTTGTTCAAGATTGCTTTAACTATTCTAAGTCTTTTGTCGTTCCATACAAATTTTAGGATTGTTTGTTGTTTTATTTCTTTAAAAATACATTGGAATTTAGATAGGGAATGCATTAAATCTATGGGTGGCTTTGGGTAATATAGACATGTAAATAATATTAATTCTTCTGATATGTGAACATAGGCTATTTTTCCATTTATTTATGTCTTCAGTTTCTCTCATCAATGTCTTATACTTCTCATTGTACAAATCTTTTACCTCCTCAGTTAAATTTATTTGTAACTACTTTATTGTTGTTGATGTTATTGTAAATGGGATTGTTTTCCTTATTTTGTTTTTAGGGTTCATTGTGTATAGAAATGCAACTGATTTTTGTGTTTATTTTGTATCCTGCAACTTTACTGAATTTGTTTATTAGTTCTAACAGATTTTTGGCAGTCTTTCAGGGTTTTCTATACATAAGATCATGTCATCTGCAAACAAAAATAATTTTACTTCTTCCTCACCAATTTGGATATCTTTTATTTCTTTTTCTTACCTGATTTTTCTGGCTAGGACTCTCAGTACTATGCTGAACAGGAGCACTGAGAGTTGGTACCCTTGTCTCGTTCCTGATCTTAGAGGAAATACTTTCAATCATTAACCATTGAATATGATGTTAGCTATGGACTTGTCATATATAGCCTTTATTATGTTGAAGTACAGTCCCTCTATACCAAATTTGTCAAAGAGTTTCTATCATGAAAAGATGTTGGATTTTGTCAAATGCTTTTTCTACATCTATTGAGATGATTTTTATCTTTCATTTTATTAATTTGATGTATCACATTTATTGATCTATATATAGTGAACCATCACTACATCCCAGGGACAAATCCCACTTGCTCATGGTATACGATTTTTTTATAATGTGCTGTTGAATTTGTTTTGCTAGTATTTTGTATCTATATGTATCAGGGTTATTAGCCTATAATTTTCCTGCAGTATTCCTATCTAACTTTGGTGTCCAGGTAATACAGACCTTGTAAAATGAGTTTGAGAACATTCCTTTCTCTTCAACCTTTTAGAAGAGTCTGAGAAGGATTGACATTAATTTTTATTTAAATGTTTGGAAATAAGTAAATAAATGTTTGGTAAAATTCATCAGTGAAAACACCTGGTTCTGGGCTTTTCTTTATTGGAAACTTTTTAAGAACTGATCCAATCTCCTTACTTGTTATTGGTCTGTTCATAGTTTTTAGTTC
This sequence comes from Procyon lotor, assembly GCA_028646535.1. NCBI lineage: Eukaryota > Metazoa > Chordata > Mammalia > Carnivora > Procyonidae > Procyon > Procyon lotor. The sequence continues at coordinate 42,992,785 of CM053607.1, read as the reverse complement.
TTCATGAATCAGTCTTCATAGATTGTATGTTTCTAAGAATTTATTACTTTCTTCTAGGTTATCTAATTTATTGGCATATGAGTCTTCATGGTAGTCACTTTGATCCTTTGTATTTCTGTGGTATCAGTTGTAATATCTCCTCTTACATCTGTAATTTTATTTGAGTTTACTTTTTTTTTTGGTTAGTCTAGCTAAAGATTTGTCAATCTTGTTTATCTTTTTAGAGAATGAACTCTGAATTTTAATTTTTTCTTTTCTGCTTTTTTCTTTTCATTGCTTTTGTCTCTATTTCATTTATTTCTGCTCTATTCTTAACTATTTCATTCTTTCCGCTAACTTTGGGCGTAGTTTGTTCTTTTCTTAGTTTCTTGAGATATAATGTTAGTTTATCTGAAATCTTTCTTTTATCTTGATAAATGTTTGTAACTATAAACTTTCCTCTCAGAACTGCTTTTGCTTCATCTCATAAGTTTTGATAAATTGTTTCTGTTTCATTTGTCTTAAGATTTTTTTGTTTCCTTTTTTATTTCTTTTTTTAATCATTGATGGTTCAGGATTATTTTATTTCCATGCATTTGTGCATTTTCCAGCTTTCTTACTGTTATTGATTTCTAATTTCATAGCTTTGTAATCAGGAAAGACCCTTGATATAATTTCTGTCTTCTTAAACTTTTTGAGACTTATTTTGTGGCCTAACATATGATCTATCCTAGAAAATGTGCTGTGCATGCTTGAGGAGAATATGTATCCTGTTGCCATTAGGTGGAATGATCTATATATCTGTTTGGTCCATTTGGTCTGTAATGTTGTTCAAATCTATAGTTTCCATATTGATATCTGTCTGGATGATCTAGCCATTATTGCGAGTGGGTTATTAAAGGATCCAACTATTATTGTATTCCATTTATCTCTTGCAGTTAATAGTTTCTTTATATATTAGGGTGCTCCAATGTTGCATAAATGTTATGATTGTGTATCTTTTGATTAACTTATCCATTTGTCATTATATAATGACCTTCTTTGTCTTTTTTGAGCATTTTTAGCTGAAAGTTCATAGATAGATATTAATATTCCTGTCTTTACATCTAAGGAAACAGACTCAAAGGGGTAAAGTGATTTGCCCAAGATCATGTAGCCACTGGGGAATAATGGCTCTGTGCTGATGTGTTAATTGATAGCTGGCTTAACATTTAAAGCCACTGATTTTGTAGGGACCAGATTAATAGAAGATCCCTATGTAGAAATCAAGAAAATGTCCTATGATTACAAAAAATTGAAACTTACTCATATTTAGTCAGACAGCAAATCATTGCTGTATGAATGAGTATGAATTAATGGTTATGAAATATGGTGTTATACTGATAATATATATGATATGCAGGTCTTGCTATTGTAAGTAGGTAGTTAAGTAATTAATCCTATTGAAATGAATTTAGGATCCTGTCTCTTAAATAAGTTGCTCTGAAGTTTATGTCTGACATTAGATCTTATTTCTTTCTGTTAAGGAAAACATAGGCATTCATGTATTTTCCTTCTCCCTTTCCCTCACCCTCTCCCCTCCCTCTTTGACTCTACCTTCTTCTTAGTTTTCTTCTCTCCTTCCTTCCCCTCCATACTGCCCTTCCTCCCTACCTCTCTCAAATGCAAATGACTTTAGTAGTGTCTTTACTAAATCATTATTACCTTGACTCTATGTCAGCAATTAGTATATTGGTTTAATGTCAGAGAAAATAATATAATTTTATTCCAAGTAAGGGAATATTAGGATTGAGGTTACTGCAAGGCTATTTAGTATGTTTTATCCAGGGGTGCCTGGGTAGCTCAGTCATTAAGCATCTGCCTTTGGCTCAGTTCCTGGGATGAGCCCCACATAGGGCTCCTCTCATTAGGCTCCCAGAAGCCTGCTTCTCCCTTTCTCATTCCCCCTGCTTGTGTTCCCTCTCTCACAGTGTCTCTCTCTGTCAAATAAATAAATAAAATCTTTTAAAAAAAATACGTTCTATCTAGAAATGAAAAATAGTGCAAAGGGGGCAAGGAGAGTAATACATATCTTTGAAATGGGATTTTTAGATGGTTAATTTTAGATGGTTAATTTAGATGGTTATATTCTGAGCCAAATTAGCTGCCAATATCAATATCAGCTACATAGCCTCTCTCCCCTCCTTAGAAGGGTAAGATTGTCTTATATACTCTTTAACTCCATGTCCACGTTCCTCATCTGGGACACATGAACCACTTGTGTGAAAAGGAGTATGGAATTCTCTCAACTAGATCTACTGATAGGCTGCTCACATTGCCAAAACCCCAAAGGTTTCTCTTTTTCCCCCATTTGTTGATATGCTTTTATCTCAGCCCATCTCTGGGTGACTTGAATTGGACAACCTCAGTGTCTCAGAATAAGGTTAATGCTCTTATTTTCAATATTGTTGGTTTTTCCATTAGTGTCAGCCTTGGTGCTATCTATAGTAAATTAGAGAGCATAGAACTTTTCCAGAAGTTCACAAGGCTATGCCAGGTGTTCACTGGGATAGCCAGTCAGGCATCTCCCTTTAGGATCAAAAAAAAAAAAAAAAAAAATCTAACACTGCCCTTGTGGCAGTATCGGAAACCAGTTGTTGCTGGCCTCTAACAGTCACTAAGTACCTATATTATGTGAGGGAAGTCACCCAATTTATCTGAGCCTCAGTTTCCTCATAGATAAAATAGGAATAATAATATCTACCATATAAGGTTGTTTGAGGATTAAATGAACTAATTAAGATAAAGAATATAGCACTTTGCTTGGTACATAGTAGACATCTAATGAGCAGTAACTTTGGTAATTATTATTATTATAGCACCAATTTTATTTATTTATTTTTAAAGATTTTATTTATTTGACAGAGAGATCACAAGTAGGTAGAGAGGCAGGCAGAAGGAGAGGGGGAAGTAGGCTCCCTACTGAGCAGAGAGCATGATTCGAGGCTCCATCCTAGGATCCTGAGATCCTGACCTCAGCTGAAGGCAGAGGCTTAACCCACTGAGCCACCCAGGTGCCCCTAATTTTGTTATATTTAAAGATTCCTGTACTACCACAGATTTGACCTATGAGATCTAGTAAATCCAGCCAGAGAGAGGCCAAAACATTGCCCTTCTCAAATTTTGTAGATCTTATTCCAGCTCTTGCTTTTACATTCTAAGTCAGTCTCATTATCTGTAGGGCTGTCTACTTACTCATAGACTGTCTCAGCCAGCTGTGCCTACAGTATAAAATGCAAATTAATTTCTTCTACTTCTGTCACAGGGAAAAGAATTAATAGCTAGCTTCAAAATCCAAAGAGAGAGATTTAAAAGCTCTTCAACATCTGTACTTAGATGAAATGAAACCGCAGTCGATTTTAAAATATAATTCATTTGTGATTGTGCTAATATTTTAAACTGACCAGAGAAGAAAGCCATCACCTGCTGACCATCTAAAGTCTCTGCAGACAATGAAGCAAATGTGTCTATGATTGTGTGAGAGTGTGTTGGCACAGGTCTCTCTTCTTCCTTGAGAAAGTCACCATGCTTTAGGAAAGGAGGAAATAGAAATGTGGCTGTTGAAATTATTGAATTATTGAATTCCAATTTGAATATTATATAAAAACAACTTGCTGTTAGGTTATTGATGGAATAAAGGCTCTATTTTCTTTCAACACATTTATTTAAAATAATCCTTATTAAAGAGGTCAATATAGATTGATACATTTAAACAAATTAAGGTATTGAATCTATATTTTCTATGGATTAATATATTTTAGATATAGTTTATGGTATGTACTTGTCAATATTTTAGTAAATATACATATAGGATTTTTAAGAACTTAGAGGAGAAGTGTTCTTCCACTCCTAAAGTGAAAATTGATCGCCCCTTAGAGTATGTCATTAGATTCAAAATATCTATCACACAGAAAGTAATGATTGGATAGGATTCTGAGTTAATGGGTATAGTGGATAAGAGGACATTTATTGAATATAGGTAGCTTTCTGGCTAAGCTAACCAAACAGGTCACTTAGCTTTTTCAAGCTATGGTTTCTCATCTTTACAATATTGCAATACCTTAAAGGTAACAAGATAATCAAGACAGAGAGCTTTGTGCCATGCTTGGTACTGGAACTTCCATACGTAGCAGCTGTTATCTTTATACCTTTATTTTTTTTTAAAGATTTTATTTATTTGACAGAGAGATCACAAGTAAGCAGAGAGGCAGAGAGAGAGGAGGAAGGAGTCTTCCTGCTGAGCAGAGAGGCAGAGAGCCTGATGTGGGGCTCGATCCCAGGACTCTGAGATCATGACCTGAGCCAAAGGCAGAGGCTTTAACCCACTGAGCCACCCAGGTGCCCCTATACCATTATTTCTGTCATTATCAATTTCACCTGGAATATTGTGCTCAATTGGAGTCACAATATTTTAAGTGGGATATTTAGCAGTCAGAATAAACAAAATATGAATGGTAGATAAACCATGGAGTATGATGAACCAGTAGAAGAAATTTACCAGTACATTTACCTTGAGGAACAGAAACCATGAGAGAGTGGCAATATTTGAATGGGATAGCTGTTTTCCAACAATTACAGCATTTCCTATTAAGAGAGCAGACTGTGTCTGCCCTGAGGGCAAAACTAGGCTAATGACAAAAGATGCCAAAAGGCAGTTTTGGACTGAAATATTTAAAAAAAGAAAAGTTCATAGCAGTTAAAGCTGGTGAAAATCCAGCAGGTTGTTGAATGCTCTAAGACCATTCTCTGGGAAAAAGGGAATTCTTGCATTGGGCAAGTGATGGGATTATATGATTTCTAAGGAGCTCTGTGTTGATGGTTGCTTGGCACCATCAAAACTGTGTAGGACTTTACTTAAGGGACAATTATGTGAACTCTGGTTTCTTTGACGATGCCAATCCCATATGTATATATATCTGGGAGCAGTGCTATTTAGGAAAAGATGAAAATCTCATGCTGGCTAAGATTTTAAGTAGATGATATGTGTGTTTTGCTGATGGTCTGTTGTTATTTATCTAGCAATCTTTCTTTTCTCATATTTCCTCATAGGAAAACCTCTCACTATTGAGTGTGTGAGGATTAAGACTAAGACCTCCACATTTTCCTGCCTTTCTAAAAAATTTAGAACTCCTTTGAGGGTTTTGATCTCATTAAAGCTTTAAAAATCATCACAGCAGAAGAGAATGAATGTGTGCATATGTCTGTGTGTGTGGAGGGGGGGTGATGTTAGATCATGAAGCCACCAAGTATTTCAGGTGATCCTAGAATTATTCAAGTTAGAAAAAATACTCCAGGCAGGGAGGGAGTTTGGGGGGGGTGAGGGAGAGAGGTGAAATAGGAAGGGATGGGGAGGGAGACAAACCCTGGGAGACTCCTAGACTCACGAAGCGAACTGAGGGTGGCTGGGAGGTGGGGGGCGGGTAGGGATAGGGTGGCTGGGTTGTGGACATTGGGGAGCGTACATGCTGTTGAGTGCTGTGAAATGTGTAAAAAAAAAAAAAAGAAAAAAGAAAAAATATTCCTGTGACATTCCATTGGGACTTAGTCATAATTATTTATCTAGAGAGGATCAAAGAGCATTGCAAAGCTCTGTACTGTTACTGCATTCAAATTTAATTTGCATCGCTGTCCCATTTTGGTATTTTCTTGAATTGTATCTAGCAGTGTGAAAGTGGAGGATTTGTCTTCCCCTCCTTGCTGTGTGCTACTTGGTTAGAATATGATCACTGCCTAATAATTATTATTCCCTTTTGACAATAAATAAATGCCAGGATATGTATTCAGAAACTCTGGCACCTTGTGAAGATATTATTTGTGATCTTGTGTATCTGGATTTTAGGACTTCTATTCTTTCAATTCTTTCATTATGAGAAAGTGAAGAAGTGACTTAGATATAAAGGGTACACTTTAATATTGAGTATGAAAAATTAGAATACTGAACGCTTTCCATCTAAAGCTTTTTGTTTCCCCCAAAGAGAAATCTTATTTTTCATTCACATTTTAAATTTTCTCTTTCTGTAGTCTCTATTTTTGCCTTCTGGAATTCCCACAGATAGACCTTGGGTCTCTCACATTTATCTGCCACAGCTCTGAAATAAAATTTGTAGATTTTTATCTTCCAGCTTACTAATATTTATTTTATTCCAAATAAATTATTCAGTATTCTTTTTTGGCCATCATTTTCTCAATTTCTAAGAGCTCTTTCTTATTCTTTGATCACTCATTTTCCACAGTCACTTGTTTTCTTATGGAATGTCCTTTTTATTTTAAGGATATCGTTTTAAATTATTTTACAAGTTTTCTTCTGCTCTCTTCATCTTTCTATTTCCTTTTGTGATGGTGTATGTTTATTTATTGTGGTCCTTCTTTTTTTACGCTCATGGTTTTCCCTGTAAGTCTGCTGATCTTGGCAGTCCATTCATATTTATAAATAAAGGGCTAGTTTGGCCAACAAGGTACTTGTATAGGTTTTCCAAACTGATGTGGGTTTCCCTAGCACTTTTACATGGCTGTTTTTCATAGTCAGCCTCTTCCCTGAATAAGGAGAATGGAGGCAGGAGGAGAACAGGGCATGCTGGTCAGGCAGCCTCCCCCTTTAGGAGAGTGGGCTAAGATCTTTCACAGGGAACCAAGGCTCATCTGAGCCTTAAGCACCTTACATTATTTTACCCTTTCATTCCTAGGAGGATCTGATGGAACAACAACTTATCTTTTCTGTTTTTTTCCTCCCTCCATTTGTTGCAGTATCCAGGGCTGTCTGGAGCTCTGTACTGATTCTCTCTTCAGCCCAATATCTAAACTAGGAACCCAGGCAGCCCCCACTCTGTTTAAGGAGCCTCTTCCCAGCACTATCTCAGGGGCAGTCACCACTGCCAGGTGTAAAGCAAGGAGACTTGTCTGGTGGTGGCATGGTGGCTTCTACTCTGTGAACTTTCTGAGTCTGCAAAGTCTCGAAGGCGTAGGTTCTCAACATTTCTGCACATCAGATTCCCTAGCAAGTTTTTAAAAATCCAAATAACAGGCCACACCACAGACCTACTGAATCAGTCATTTTAAAAGTTCTGCAGGGGATGACAATGAACAAAGTTGGAAGAGAGCCCTCCAAGGCCATAGTTCTCACACTTGAGCCAGCATGAGAATGTCTTGCAGAGCTTGCTAAACAAACACAGATTGCTGTGTCCCATCCCGGGAATTTCTAACTAAAATGGGTCTGGAGTGAGTCTCAAGACCACATTGTTCACATTTGCTGGCGATGCTAACACTGTGGTTGTAAAGACCACATTACTGGAGGACTTCAGTGGAAAGATCGGCTCTCTCCGTTGCACTTGTCATGGAAAACTTGTTCCTGTGGTTTTCTCTGTCTGCATGACCTCATTGCTAGTCTAATTTTTGTACATTTTTCAAAATTATCATCCCATTGATGTAATACTGTCCTGTAATTTTTAGTGCTATTATGGATTTTTACCATTCCTTCTCCATACAGTTATTTCTATGAGATTGGAATCAGGCTGGAAAGGTAAATATGCAATCTTAAGCTGGAATTCTCCTTTTTCATACACATATTCAATTTTTAACTACATTTACAATTTTCAACCTCATTTAAAAAATTTAATAGCATACCACAAATATCCTAATTTCTGAAATCCTCTCATAATTTCTCATATCTGTCTAGTATTCCACCTGTGGCTGAATCATAATTTATTTAACAAGTTTCTAATTGTAGAACACAAAATAATTCCACTATGTTGCTATTTTTAATAATGTTATAATTTGTGTTTGATTGAAACTATTTATCATTAAATACAATCATGATTTTATATATGTATGTGTATATATGGCTCTTCTGTACAATGTATTATGTCATGTTAAATTTGAATTAATTAAAATTTAAAAAACTAAAAATTCAGTCCCTCAGTCTCACTAGGCATATTTCATGTGCTCAGTAGTCACAGGTGACTGGCTCCTGCCATACTGGACAGTGCAAATATATAGAACATTTTCTTCATTTAAAAAGTCTGAGTAACAGTAAGATAAAAAGTAAATTCATGGAAGTTGAATACATTATAGAAAATATAAAATTTAAAGTCTTTTAATATGGTTTTATGTATATCCTGATTTCAAAAACACTTAATGTAAAAGGAAGCCAAAGGGCATTAGAAGTGAAGTATATCTTCTTAATTGAAAAGGAAACCATTATTTTATTGTTCCTAAGTGGGCAAACCAAAAGGAAGCACAATTCATAGTGTTATCAAATTAACATCTCCCAATATCACAGGTGAAAATCTGCCTGTTTTGTTCATTGCCCTCAAGGCACCATTAGGCCATCTCTGCCATGGTGTGCAAAGTGAAGAAGTTTGTGAAATGTGTATGTATACCTTAGTAAATGCTAGCCCAAAAGGTAGAACGTGGATAGACTATATTATCCTGGCAGTGGTCAAGATTTCCACATGAATTAACAGGTAACTTTGGAATCTAGAGTTTTAGATACAGAGAATTTTGGGAGAAATTTCTTAGCAGTAGACTCAGTCCCTTATCAGCCTTTTGCCCTGTATACATTAATATAAATACTATGCCAAACCCAGGTTAATTAAACACAAAGTCTTCCACCCCTCACCTGTATTAAGCTGACTTGGTAACTAAAGGAGCCCAGAGCGTAGGAGCTGCTCACCCATCTGACCAAGTGGTAAGCACAGGCATAAAATTTAGGATGCATTGGCACAGGCTCAGCTTGCAACTCAAAGAACAGCAAGAAGCAATTACAAGAAAACAGATTCCCATTATGGGTTCTTAAAGATGGAAAGTTTTCTTAAAGACTAAATGAACTCTTAAGTCTCTTGGGACAGAGTATTGGATGAGACTATGCTCAAAACCCTGTATAGTATGTATTTACCTTTCTGAAAGTGATAGCTACTTTCTTTTGTGTTTCTAATGCTCCTTTTTTCCCCCTGCTTTGAAATCTCCCATTAAAACTAAAAATGCAGTTTAGGTGCTCATTGTGTATTATAAATTTTTCTATGGCAGATCTCATCCGGGAAGGGTAGTGGGTGTATAAACTTGTTTACTTGTTTCTCCTTTAGATCAGGAAAAGTGCCAGTAGTGCTGTCAGCAAAAATTGTCTCTTTTTTTGGCTGGGCTTCAATTCATATTTGGTCCTAATTAAGTGAAAATGCCACATTTGTGGCTTTCTTAGCATTTTTAGTGAAAGCTGGAGAGCACTTCATGAAACCTAACGTGAACATCATAAGCCAGAGGCATAAATACACCCACAGACCTTCCCTGAAGCATTTCCAGAAGACTCATGTTGTTTTGTTACATAGTTGCAGCCCAATGAGTTATAACTCAGACTGACTTTTCTCAGATCCTGAATCTAGCTCCCTGTGTTACCACTTGAAGATATTTTCCTTTCAGTACATTTCAATATTGTTGATTTGTTTTTGCAAATCTAAGACCTTTTCTTCTTGATAACTTCCAGCGTTTTACCTTCCTTCCCTGCTCCCACCTCCACTGTAGCCAGTACCATGATTATTATATTTATGACATGATCACCATCATCAATAATAGTAACTACCATTTACTAAATGTTTACTTTGTATGAGACATGGTGGTGTGTATGTACATACATGATTGCAGCTAAATACCTCGTGTGGTAGCTACTAATATTATGTCTTCTTTATAAATGAGGATGTGGTGCCTTAGAGAGGTTCTGTAACTTACCAAAGGACACAGGTTAGCGGGTGAACATCTAGTTGCAGAAAACAGAAGGCAGTGTAGCTAGTTTAAACAGAAGGAGACTTATTTGGATTGCTGAATTCCAGGGAAGACTGAAGAAACAGACTCTAGGCTGAGCTTTTATATATAATTCCTACAATCACAGCTGGAGCCGATACTGGCCAGGCAGTCATTGTTCCTGCAAGGGTGTTAGGACTGCCTACTGAACTAAAGGGCCACTGTCCTAGTTGCTAGACCAAAAGCAGACTGCTTTCCAGGTAGTCTGTTCCAGGTAGTCTGTACCAAGGTGTTCCATCCTGTACCTCTCTCTCAAGTTCTGAATTCAGGTCTCCAGCAAGTGTATCTGATTGTCAGAGCCTGCATCACATTTAGAACTAGAGGCAAAAGTGAGGAATGTAGTCAGGCAGTACTCATTATTGAACAGAGTGGCCAAGCTGGGATATGAACCCAGATCAGTCTGATTTTAGAGCCCACGTCTAAGCATTATACCTATTGTTTCTTTTTTTATATCCCTAACATTAAATTAATAATTCCTGTTTGTATTATAAATAATTTATTTCTAAGAATTCTGTATTTGTTAAATCCTACCTGGTGGATTGTATGCTTTCAGTGGATTTTGTTCTTTTCTTTGCCTGCCCATATTTGAACACTAGATTTTAAAAGTCCCCTTTATGAAATAGAGCCAACCTCCCATAACAGAAGTTATGAAAGTTTCATAAAGTTATGAGACTTTATGAAAGAGCCAACCTCCCATAACAGAAGCTGAAAAAGCCTCACATTCATTCTCTCAGCCTTATGTGCGACCAGAAGGTGGGTGCAACCGCAAGGTGCTAACAATCCTATAACTGAATTGTAAACCTGTGCCATGAAAACCAGCGACTTTGGGAAAGCCCAACCTAAGAAAGGTAGGAGCCACGGCAGTGGATGGGTGGAAGTGTTCAGGGGCACAAGTCGCTCTAAGAACTGCTGTAAGAACTGCAGTACCTCGACCCAGTGGAGGTGCCTTGACCCCTTCACTACAGCAGTTCTGTCCTTTGATTGTGGGCCTTGTTCCTGACTCCACAGCCTACACAACTGGAGCTCTGGCCTAATGTAAGCTGTTCAATATCATTTTAATAAATGCCTGTTCTATTTAGTTTGATCCCAAGTCACTTTATATTATCTGCAGCTAAATATCTTGATTTCTAGGTTTTTTGAAGGAAGGGTTATGTCTTATATTATTCTTTATCTCCTCTATTGCTTTGCAAATGACAGGTAGGTAGTGAAGAAATACTTCACCAATTTAATTCATTTATTTCATCAAAGTTCATTCTAGGACCAGGACCTCCCTAAACATAGTGCAATTAGGAATTCCCTAAATGTAAGCCCCTCGGTTGGGATTTTCACCCTCCCTTCCCCCAAGCTATTTGGCAAGTAATTTCAGGATATTTGCATGAAAATACTAGAGACTTTATGTTAATTTTTCTGTGGCTACATTAGGTAGATAGAATTTGTTGAGATTTATTTAGTGCTAAGTGCCTTATATTCATTGTCTCATTTTATTCTATCAACCCCATGGGAATAGGAGATTAAGTAAAGGTCACACACGGGTCACAGTCAGGATTCAGTCCCAGCCATACATCCTTAGGGACCTTGCTCTCAGTCAGTATGCCACCTATTTTGAAAATATACAGGAAGAAAAAAAAAAAAAAGAAAAGAAAATATACAAGAAGATTGGGGCGCCAGGGTGGCTCAGTCAGTTGAGCCTCAGACTCATGTTTTCTGCTCAGGTCATGATCTCAGGGTCAGGAGATCAAGCTCCACATGGGGCTCAGTCTCAGAGCACGTGTATTCTTTCTTTAATTAATAAACAAATAAAATATTAAAAGAAATTATATAAGGAAAGATAATACTGAAGTCAAACAACAATGGTGAAACTAGGCATTAAGTTTTTAAGCCATTTTAAGGTCAGAAGTTGCCCTACTCCAGTTTAGTCGCCATAATTAATGGAGAGTTTTTACTCCGTTGGTATATGCATATTAATCATCATATCTATAAATGTGTCAAGAATATCTTAAACCATTGCTAGTCAGTCACTTTGTTTCTCTAGGTTTTTTTTTTCTGATAAACATAAAAAAATATATTTTTTAAAGATTTTATTTATTTGAGAGAGAGAGGGAGCATGAGCAGATGAGGGAGAGGAGAGACAGAGGGAGAAGTAGAGGTGGGGCTTGATCCCAGGACCCTGGAATCATGACCTGAGCCGAAGGCAGACACTTAACCACTGTGCCACCCAGGCACCCCCAGGAAAAAAAAAAAAATTAAAGATTTATTTTTCACTAAGAGAAAGCCACTTATTGGTAAATTAATTGACTTCAAATGGCCCTTTTTATCATATTAAGAAATAAATATTTAGGATGGTTATATATATATTCTGAAGCATTTTTGTACTTACACCCCTGACATAAAGTCTAAACTTAATCAAATTTACTGCCCGAAGGTAAGCCTTGGTGGACAGACATGGAGAATACATTAAGGATCATCTGACCTTAGGCTGAATAATTGAGGCTGGTCTGATTACAACTGTATCAAAATAACATATAAGGAGAAGACAGAGTACTATATATTACTTACATAGCCAAAGAAAGTTATTTTAATATGTCTTTTCAATCCTACCTTCTCTTCTTCGTACTTATGTAAATAAAGGTCATTGCTAATTGGCTACAGTTTTCTAGTTGTGAAGATATATTAGCCAATTGTTCCTTAAAGTTTAACTAAAAGACCCTTTTAGGATTTGAAGAAGTATATTCAATGCAATACTAAAAATAGCTACCACTTGGAATACCAGTTTTGTTGTGAGCCCTTTACATTGATAATCATTTAATCTTCACCAACAGCCCCTTGTGTAAGTACGATGTCATCATAATTTTACAGAGGTGGGAAAATGAGGGTTAAGTAACTTAAGATACACATTTGAAAGTGGTGAGAATAGAATTCATTTAATCCCTAAAGTCTAATTACAGAATGATAATTTAACCATATTGGTGATGCTTATTCATTGAGATAATAAAAACGGCACAGGCTTAAGAACAGAACTTGAAACTGTAGCTCATACTCAGTTAAACACATACTTACTGATAACTTACTAGGTTTAGGAAACCATCAAAGGAATTGGGAGAAATTATGTAAAAAAGACTCATTCAAGCGCCAACAGAAGGATTTGTTATATAAGCCAAGGGGGTTTGGGATTCTCATTTTAACCATCTCTCTCCTCTGGGAAATCTGAGACAATGAGAATGCTTTATCAGGTTTTCCAGAAAGAAGAAAACAGATAATCTGCCCTACTCTCCATCGCCAAGTTGGAGTTGAGTGACATTCCTGGAGCAATGAGAAATCCTCAGTCCCTCTAATCACTCTCTGTAACATTTTAAAGTCTCAGTAGGCCATAATGCAACTCCTGCACCCGGAGGAAAGGATGGAATGTATTTAGACTAGTGTGGTCCTCTGCATCCTTACAGGGCTAGCCTAAACTGTTACTTTTCAAGACCTAGTTTCTGACATTTTAAGCTTCTTAGTTAACCATTATGTGTATCTATGACCCAAAAAGAAGACCGAAAATATATGAGAATAACTTCCGAAGCATGATATATCATATAGAAAACTATTATCTAAAATTTTTACTCAAACAAAGAAAGTAAATTTTTCTTCTTTTTGTTTTGCCTATGGAAAGCAGAAAGAGTCAGAGACTAGAGGCTTCTTTCCTGTACCTTCACAAGTTCTCCAAAGAAGACGTATTAATGATTATTATATTCTTGTAAATAACATTGAGTTGGTGAACTACCTCTTGATCACTGAAAGGCAGGTGTATGAAGTGGGGAGAGCAGCCTTGGCTCTTCAGCCTAACCATTCTTTACCTGAAATCCAGAGAAGCAAGTCACTGTACCACCTATACCAAGAAAAAAACTTTTTCAGTAGCCTCAGGGATTTCTACCTTGATGTTCTCTTTGCCTACAATACTATTTCCTTTCTTTGCCTAGCTTACTCCTACTCATCTTTCAAATCTAGAGCTATAATTAATTTCTTAGCATTGCCTTCCCTAATTTCCCTTTCTCAAAACACCTGTGCCATTTCTTCATAACAGTTGTTACACTTGTAATATTTGCGGGTTTTATTCTCTTATAATTAATGTCTGCCTTTCTTTCTTAACTGTAAACTTCACAAGATACATGCAATGGCTGCTTTTCATCATTCCATCCACAGTGCTGAATGCAAAGCCTTATAAAATTCTAAAGTATTGTTGAATAATAAATGGATGAATGGGTGGTTGGATGAATAAGGAATAGCCAGCCCTACCCATTTTTGTTTACCATTTGCTACATTTAAGGAGCTCTTTTCAGTTTTACCATCAAACTCAAGCTATCACTGCCTCCTCAAATTAAGGAGAAAAATAACAGGAAGGGAAAATGAGACTACTGTGTTCCATTAAGCTAACTCTCAGAATGTAAAGGATACCCAGCTATCAGCTGCCTCCTCAACCTTACTAAAAAAGGAGAATAAACAGCTCCTCAGGGGCTGATCACATGGTTTTTCTTTGTCATTATGGTACTTTGGTGGATTGTATTAATTGATTTTGGAGGATAAACCAGTCTTACATTCCTGGGATAATCTTCCTGGGTCATGGTGGATTATCATTGTCGCATGGTGTTGAGTGTGATATTCTAAGATTTTGCTAAAGATTTTTGCATCATGAGAGGTATTGAAATACAAATTTTCACTTTTGGCAGTACCTTTTTTTAGAATTTGGCATTAGAGTTATGGGGCCTTAAAAATGATTAAGCACAGTAGGCCGCCTCTATTTTATAAAAGTATTTGTAAGCTCGGTGTTTGTGTTGTTTTTTGTTTTTCTTTCTTGAATGTTTGATAGAATTCATAAATGACACTATCTGGGCCTAGAGGTTTTTTGTTTGTTTGTTTGTTTGTTTTTGTTTGGTAGAGGGGTCTGATAAATGTGATGTTTTCAATAAATATAGAGCTTGTCAGATTTTCTTTCTTCTTGTGTTATTTTTGGTAAGTTCTATCTCTATAAATGTTTCTATATCTTCTAAGATGTTGAATTTTGGCAAAATGTTGTTCATAGTATCCTCTTATAATTCTTTTAGTTCCTATAATGTCAGTAGTGGTAATCCTCTTTTCAGTATTAACATTGGTGATTTGTGTTCTTTCCTTTTTTTGGATCAGTTTTCCTAGAGGTGTGTCAATTTTGATAGCATTTTCAAAAATCATTGTTTGGCTCTGCCAATTTTCTCTAGTGTCTATTTTGTACTTTATTGATTTATGTTCTTTATTACCTTCTTCCTTTGCTTCTTTTATATTTACTCATCTTTTCTCTAGATTTTTTTAGATGAAACCTGGGGCTACTGATTCAAAATATTTTACCTACACTAATATGAGGATTTAAAGATAAAAATTTCTCTCTAAGCCCCGATTTATTTGCTTTCCCAAAATTTTAATGTATTTTCATGGTCATTTTTTAAAAAATATTTTCTAACTTCTCTTGTGAGTTCCTCTTTGTCTTATGAATTCCTTGAAATTGTGTTGTTTTACTTCCAATTAGTTGGACTTTTTCTACATGTAGTATTATTAGTAATTTCTTTTTTTTTTTAAGATTTATTTATTTATTTGAGAGAGAGAAAGAGAGAGCATGGGCGACTTGAGGGGAAGGGCAGAGGTTGAGAGAGAATCTCAAGCGGACTTCTCACTGAGTATGGAGCCCAATGAAGGCTCGATCCCACAACTCTGAAATCATGACCTCAGCTGAAATAGAGTAAGATACTTAACCAACTGAATCGCGCAGGTGCCCCAGTATTATTAGTATTTTCTAACTCAGTCCTGTTGTAGTCAGAGATTACCTTCTTTATAGTTTCTACCCTTTTAAAATTTATAGAGGGTTATCTATCATGGGTAAACATTTTGTACCTGATGGATCTATTGTTCTACACAAGACAATTAGATCAAGGTGGTTAATAGTATTGTTTTTATATTCTCTGTCTTTACTGATTTATTTTCTAGCCCTATCAAATCCTGGGAGAGCGCTGTAAATAAATTCCTGCTTCCTGCTATATTTGTGTCGTTTTTCTTTCTTTCATTCTGTAAATCTTTGCCTCATGCTTCTTAAGACTATTATTTGTAGCATACATGATGATAATTGATATGTCTTCCTGATTAATTTTCCCTTTTATTATTATGAATTCTTTATTTCTAGTAATATTCCTTGCCTCAAAGCATTTTTTATATTGAAAGAGCCATCTGGCATTATTATGCTTGCTTTTTACATGATTAATCTTTTTTTAATCCATTTATTATCAATGTATCTGCCTTTATATTTAAAGTAGGACTCTTGCAGGTCTCATATAATAGGGTCTTTCTTATATGCTTTGATAATCTCTGTTTTTCAATTGGATGAAAATGTTTAAATCCAATTTAAACAGGTTGGCAAACTATGACCCATGGGCCAAATGTAGCCTATGTCCTTTTTTGTATGGCATATTGCTAAAAGTGGGTTTTTTTATATTTTAAAGAGTTTTGAAAAGGAATTAGGCCTAGGTGGGTACTTGTGGTTGCACTATTGATTGACATAAAAATTTGACCTCTTTTCACCCTTTCCCTCACTGGATACCCTATCCATACAGCTTAGTTACTTTCTGGAAAGTAACATTATCTTGTGACTTCGTGTGGAGCTTCTACTCAGCGTTAATTAAAGTTAACTTTAATTAAGTTAATTAAAAAAGATATCTTTTTTCCACAAAAAAAAGAAACCAGGTCTCCCTGTGAAATTTCATCTTGTTTACTTTAGTTCTTCCTGTGTTGGTCATTTCTGCATCCCAAAACTTACAAAAAAAATTCCCTCCCAGAATTGTTGCATTAACAAAATTAAAATCATAACACATATATTTTTACCTAAACTGTTAGTAAAAAGTTTGAATAATATATAAAAGTAGCCCTGCCATATATATATGAACTCATTAATAATTTGTTTTATAGAGTTATCTAATTGGCTATAATTTAGATCCACTTTCTAATTTAGCTTACATTTCTCCCGCTCATCAATATGGTTATCCACCGTTTGCCTCCAAAAAGGTGTTTTTAGAAGTGAAGCATTAAATATTAATAGCTAACATTTATTTAACACTCTATACAATAATCAGTGTTTTGAATTATTTATAAGGAACACTGAATTTAATCCTGTGAAGTACTCTTAGAATGCCCATTTTCTGATAAGGGAAGGGAGGCACAGAGAAGCTAAGCAACTTGCCCAAGGTTTCACAGAGTAGTGGAACCAGAATTTGGGTGAGACTGTTCGGTTCCAAAGCCTGAGCCATTAACAACCACTCCTGCCTCACAGTTACTGAAAGAGCATTGCATTTGAGGTCAGGAGAGCCGACTTGGAGCCACGGACTAGTGCCAGACATCAAGTAAGTTCTGCAGAGAGTGGGGGAGTTAGACCAGATGGGCACTAGGTGCTCAAGTTCAAAATAGTATGATTATTCTTATTTACTGAGATATCTAATCATTTCCATAAGAAGAGGCAAGGATAATCATAAATACTGTCACATGGGCCTTTTATCAAGGTCCTCGATGAATATTCTTACGTCTGAGTACATGACAGAACTAGAGTTTGAACACCGCTCTGTCTGCATCCAGAGTTTAACATTCTACCAGAGTTGGCTTCATGGGCACAAGAGCCGGGCAGGCAAACAGAGCCCTATCATTATAGGGTTCTCATGCTTGGTGTAATTCTCTGGTGTTGTCCTGAAATTCATCATCGTTTGTCAGCAAGAGACTTCTCATTTTAATTTTGTACCCCACAGGATTATGTCACCAGTTCGGCTTGGCTTTCAATCCATCTGCAGGAGTCTTAAACTGCTGATAGCAGAAGTTCACTTGGCATGGGGGTCAGGGTTAGGAGATGCTCCCTTATGTGAGAACATGATCTGTGATCCAGCCCCTTATCAGAGACAACTAATAACTCATCAGTGAATGCTAAGTCTCTTGGTTTGGTGGTCTCTATTATTTCTTGTCTTTTGGATTCTGGAAGAGCAGAATTTTTCATTATGTCTTGTTAATATCTGCAGCCAAGTTCTGTTGGTCAGTATCAGTTATCTTTCTAATTGGAGAGATAATGAAACATATCTGCATAGATCTCACATACACAAAGAAAGAGAGATATTCCTCAGTGTGTATTCCTGGTTTTCTCTCTAAGCATGATTCCTAATGCTAATATTATGCATTATCTGTTGGCTATCATGTTGTTTCTTATGCCATATGAGAATTCAAAATTCATATTTTAAATAGAACAGGTTTTATTCTACCCTGTGAAACTACTTCACATTTGACTTACTCCCACCACTCTACCCCAGGAGAATATCTCAATGATTAAAGAAACTAAATGAAGGTTGTTTTGCACATAGAGTATATAGCCTACTAATGCTTCTTTGATATTACAGATTTTTAAATATCTGTCTTGTTAAAGTGACCCACCATTCTCTCTCTCTCTCTCTCTCTCTGTCTTACACACACACACACACACACACACACACACACACACACACACACAACATACACACAAGAGGGCATGGTTTGCCATTTTTTAACATATGCTCCTGCTTTACACAGTTAGTTGAAGCAAACCTGTCAAATGCCAAAGTGTAGAGTATGAAAATTTCAACAGAATGTCAGGAGAAATGGGAAAACTAGTGAATTTAAGAAAATCTGTCATAAAGACTGCATTGCATATTTCTTTCTGCCTAACTTTAGATGACATATGGAAGTTTAAAAATATAACCTAATGATGTGTCTTTATGGAAAGAAGTTTATATAACCTAATTGCCACAAAACTGTCATTGCTGGTTAATTTATTAGAGTAATAAAAAGATGTTGTGTTCTTAGAACTTAGCTGGAATGAATTCTATCCAACAACACTGATGGCCCATGAACCATGATTTCTATTTCTGATACTTATTTGAAACTGGATAAAATGCACATGTGGGTATACTCTTCTTAACCATTTTCCTTGGAGCACTGGTGTGGATCCAAGAACATAGGTGAGTTAAGGACAGTGCTATGAGCCTCCTGTTATGGGAGAAGCTGAGGTGTAAAGGATTGGGAGAAAGGAAATAGAGACTAATTTAAAGCCTGATCATTTATGGCAAGTATTGGCCCTCAGATTCCACCCAAATTTTAGGTTTTGGGTTTTTTTTATTATTATTTTGGAGTAACTTTAGGGTCATAAAAAAAAATGGTGATGATAGTATAGTGAGTTCCTTCAGGCTTTCACCTAGCTTCCCCTAATGTTACCATTTTACATACCAGGATGCAATTCTCAAAACTAAGAAATTAACATTGGTAAAATCCTATTGAATAAACAAGTCTTCAATAAGATTTCATCAGTTTTTTTCATGAAGGGCCTTTTTCTGTTCAAGAATCTAATCTAGGTGTTTTATTTAGACATCATGCCCAGATTTCCTTTTGCTTCATAGTCTCAGCACTTTGAAGAGAACTGGCCAAATATTTTTAGAATGTCCCTCCACTTGGGTTCATGTCATATTTCTCATGATTAAATGGGTGGACACAAATATTTAATCTACTTCCTTAAGAAGCTACATACAATCCAAGAGAGCTGACTTGAAAGCAGGAAAGAACAGGGCTACTCTGATCATATTTGACCATGTAGAGGCCAACATGATCAACTGGACTAATAGTCTATTAGTTGAAACATTGGTTGAAAGTTTACCATATGGAAACTTATTTTATAAAAGAAACTAATGCCAATATGTCCCAGGTACTGTGCTTCATATACATTTCCTAATTTTATTATCAAAACAGCCTATGATTTAGATGTTAGTATTATTATTACTACTATTACAGTCATTGTCATCATCATCATCATCATCTTGGAGTGGAGGAAATTTAAGCTTAGGAAAAGTTAAGTTCCCAGAAGCAGAACTCACACTATGTGCGGAATGCGTCCTTAAGCCTATATCTTTCTGATTCCAAAGTCCATACTACTTATTCATTAAACAATAAAAATGTAGGTCTTCTGTAATTTGTTGCTCCTTCTCTTAGAAAAGCCCATGTAAAATTTATAGTAAAGATGTATTCCAGGGGTTTTTTAATTGAGTTATCCCAGATATTGATACTATATTAATGAAAATTTCTATGAAATGATTCCTTTCATAGATATTGATCAAAACTATCTAAAACAATTCCTTAATCCCCTGTTTTGTCTCTCTGTCTCTCTTTCCTGGGTCTGTTTCTCTCATCTATGTTACTCTTTCTAAATACAACACACACACATGCGCACATTTGCACATTATAAGTGTGTTTGTGTGTAAGTATCTATAATCTAGGGGCACCTGCATGGCTCAGTAGGTTAAAGCCTCTGCCTTCAGCTCAGGTCATGATCTCAGGGTCCTGGGGTCGAGCCCTGCATTGGGCTCTCTGCTTAGCAGGGAGCCTGCTCCTCCTTCTCTCCCTGCCTCTCTGCCTACTTATGATTGCTCTCTCTGTCAAATAAATAAAATTTATAATCTATCTGTAAATGTAATACTGAATATGAGAACTATGAAAAATCATGCTTTCAAAACAAATATCATTAATTGGTAAAATTTCTTATGCTTCAGTGCCAAGATGATATTAGTCAAAGACCAATTTTTTTCACACTTTTAACATGTGTCAGCAGAAATAAGGAATTTTAAGAGTATATTTTAGAAGTTTAATTATCTACAATTTTGACATGGTGCCTCCTACTAAATTGGATGATCTGGAGGTTACAAACTATTAAACTAAAACCACTAATGGTTTGTTTTAATTTGAATGCATTACATTCTGGCATTGTTCCCATTGTCTATTGTTTTGCCAGAGTGCACTGAATTGAGAGTTATGTATTGTCTAGTTCAACAATTCAATTTAACAGATAAGTAATCAATATTTTTAAGGTCATTAATCTGGTTAATGACAGAATCATGGCTAGAATGTCTAAGTTATAAGTTCCTTCCTCCTTGATAGTCTGTGATTCTGAGAAAACAAATTGACCTAAGGATTGATTAAAATAAGGTTTTCTAATTATATTTATTTTGTACATGTGATTATAATAGAAGAATTTTCCAAGACCTATAGTATGCTTTGTGGGGATTATGTGTGATTTTATTTCCATTTTTATCAAAACTAAAGAAAAACTATATATTCTTGATTAGAGTAATTAATCAGTGTGTTGCCATTGAAGACAGATTGAAATTTAAGGATGAAGAGCTTTGGTGATACATTAACCAGTAGTAAAATATTTTGAATATCTAACCACTATTTGATTTTATGGAGGATGTTGCATAGCCTAAGAATGATTAAATGCATAATGGCCAATATATCTCATGTTATCTATCATCTTACAGTTAAATTAATAAAAAATGTGTGCCAATAAAAATGTGGTTTGTGTAATAAAAAGTCAGCATTGCAAGCAAATTATACCTCTCAGTCTGAAAAATGATGATAGACTATAGGTAATACATTTGTGGAATAATGAATCTTTAATGGTTATTTTTAATATATCAATAGGCTAATTTTTATAGGTTTCATCTATTGACATCTTTGGTGAATGATATCTTGAAAATCTTTTCAACAGATCTTTCTGAAATGCTTTTATACAAGTTGGAATCAAAGGGAAGGCAACTCATCTATGTGACATCTCTAGATACTTTGAGCTCCTAATAAAATCACTTTAGAGGAATTTAAATTTTAAATCCTTTCACAGATTCTTAGAATATGGTCAGCATATTTGCTCCTAGTGGAATAAGAACAACTTTAAATTGAAAGATGTATATATTTAGTTTGTGATCTGAAATCATAGTTCAGTTTTCTGTGTTCTGACAAACCTACATTTTGAACTTTATCTTTCAAAACCTGCTATTTGGCTTTCTGTGCCAATTTTATGAGGTTTAGTTGAATTTAAATCCTTAAAGCTGTTAGGATTTCTGTATTAATATCTCCTAGATTTAATTATGTATGGTTCACTTAAAAAAAAACATAGCATTTGAAAATCTCTAAATATGTTAAATCTTTAGTAGCTTAACTATTTATTTAAACTAATCATTTCTTACATAATGTTTCATTTGATTTTACACTTTTTAGGTTTAAGTATTTAGTTATATAGTTCTTTCCTAAAGAAAAATAGTTGACATGAAAGATGAGGTTGTTCACATCTATCACATGGGATTTATTACCTATTTCAGCTTGAAAACAGAAAAATCTGAGCAGTCATTGACATTAGGTAATATACGGATTCTGTGTGGTATAGATACTCTACATTCTCCACACAGCTAATTTATGTGAATGGTTTTAATATATATGTTCTTTGATTCTATGAAATCTCTCAGAGGACTGGTTTGACAGAAAATTAATATTTTGACATAGTCTTAGAAAAGTTTCAGTTTCCTCTGATAACCTCAAAGGATACATTCTCAGCAGAGTGACCAGGATACATCAGGCTGGAAATGTATTAGTCAATGGACATTTCATTCATTTTAATTAAAAGTATCACATTTGAATTTGATTATGATATATAAATATAAACATACAAAGTAAAGTATAAAATTTCTTTATCATCTCTTATACCTTCTAGAGATAACCATTGTTAATAGATTGTGTAGACAGAACTTTTTTCTATGAATACTGTTTTGTAACCACCACCCCCCAGTACTGTATGCATTATGGATATCCTTCAAGGTCCATATTAATAGATATCACTCAATTTTTTCAATACTTGCCTAGTATTGCATTATATAGATGTGCCATAAATTGTGTTTTGGGTTTTTTTTTACAATTTTATTTTTTTTTATTTGAGAGAGGGAGGGACAGAGATAGTAAGAGAGGGGAGGAGAGGGAGAAGTAGGATCCCCCCTGAGCTGGGAGCCAGCCATGGCCCACCCCCTCCAGGGCTCCATCCCAAGACTCTGGGATCATGACCTGAGCTAAAGGCAGACATTTAACTAACTGAGCCACCAAAGTGCCCCTGGATGTGCCATAAATTGTTTAATCATAATCTTATTGATGAACCTTTAGGTCTTCTCTGATTTTTCAACTGTCTTATACCATGAAAGCAATGAAAAGCACTGTTTGCCTGTCTTTGTACTCTTGTATTCCATAGGATATCGGATTAATAGGATTGGAAGTGTTGGTTGAAAGAGAAATTTCCATTTAAAACATTTACAAATAAATTGCAAACAGTATATTTTATCAATATTTAACATTTTTTGCAGTCTAATTGATAAAGTCTTTTCTCTAATTGACCTGCATTTTTTTGACCACTAGTCAATTTGTGCATCTCTTCAAATATTTATCAAATATTGATATTTTTTCTATCAATTTTTATCTAGTATTATGCTAATTTTTCTTCTTTTCAAAATGTTTTAGTCTTTGTATTTGGAAAAGGGTGACCCTTTTTTTCACATTTATAAGACTCAGTTCACCATTTGTCTTTTCATTTGGTTTATGGTGAATTTCATCATAGAAAAGTCAAATTTTTTATGTGGTCTAATCAACTGGTCTTTTGTTTTCTTGCCTTTGGGTCTCGTTTTCTTCTTATGATTTTTGTTATCCCAGAATAATAAACATGTTCTTATGTTATCTTATATATCCTTTCAACGTACTGATATAACCCTGTATCTCCATCACAAATTGAGCTCCTTAAATTCTTTGAGAGAATTACAAATGCTGGTCAACTTCCTAAGATGTATAAAGAATAGGTCTAGGGCACCTGAGTGGCTCAGTCTGTTAAGTATCTGCCTTTGGCTCAGGTCATGATCCCAGCGTCCTGGGATTGTACCGTTCCCCTGTGGTAGGCTCCCTGCTCAGAGGGAGCTTCCTTCTCCCTCTTCTCCCCACTTGTGCTCTCTATCACTATCTCTGTCTCCGTCTCTCTCAAACAATAAATAAAATCTTAAAAAAAAAAAAAAGGAATAGGCCTGTGTATTGCCAGTCAGAGGAATGGAAGGAGATGGCAGTCCAAATTTTGCAAAAGTATACTCTATTGGGGTGTCAAACTTCATATTTTAGTTTCTTGACCATCTTCACTGGATTGCATAATATTAAAAATTATTAAAGTTTTTCCTGTGGCATTAAATCACAATAAAGTCCTTTTAGGCTGGGAGATTTTAGGGGGGAAATCATGTTGCTATTTAAAATGTTAGCAGAAAAAAAATAAATACAATAAAATGTTAGCAGAGATCACAAGCTTAAATAAATCTGAAGGTCGCTTAAGTATAAACCTCAGATTGGTGAAAATAATGATTGGGTAGGCCCATAACATCAAACCACAGATTTTTTTTTCTAGTGGTTATTTTAAAAGAATAATTTGAATGTGAAGGGAAAATAGTTTGAGCTGGGATTGCTCAAGAAATATGCAGTGATATCCAGGGATCCACTCAACTTTTGAATATGTACTTCTACATATTCCAGCCCAACACACACACACACACACACACACACACACACACACACACACACACACCACAACAGGTAATAGCTATTAAAAGCTAATTATGTGACAGGCACTGTTGTAGATGCTTACTTGATTATCACACTTGATCCTTATAATAAGTGTATGAACTAGGGACTATTCTATTCCTTGTTTTCTGGGTAAGGAAATGGAGGTGTAGACAAGGTCAGTCACTTATGTAAACCAGCACAGGTAGAAGTGTAGAAGTGAGGGAGGGAGTTTGGGCACTGGCATTTCAAGTCTGGAGAAAGACTGTTGCGCACCTGCTCACAACTCCACTCCAAAAAGAAAAAAATAAATATATAAAAATGACATAGGGAACATTTATGTAGCACATCATATTTTTCAAGATAATTTTATGGTCTAACACATTTAATTTTCCCAACCATGTGCTGAATTCCCCAAGGCTAACTTGATTATCCTGGTTATATAGGCAGGGAAACTGAGGCATAGAATTTTTAAAGAAGTTGTCAAAGGCCACACAAAAGCTAATCCGAGACCACAGGGAAAAAATGAAAAACAAAAAACACAGGTTTGGATCTTTCTAGGGGGATATTTCTACTCTCCCAGCCAATAACAACATCAAAGGCCACCTTGGAATATCATGTTTGAAATATACCAAGACTTTTAAAATGTAGCAATAGAAACATCAGTGCAACAATGTACTTATAATTTAAAGTGTGTTTTCTACAGTGTCTTTAGACTCACCTATGCTATAAAGTATATAACATGGGTATAAAATATAAACACATACAAATTAGATTATTGTTTATGTACATCAGTTAAATTGATTAGCATTTAGTTTATCAACAAATAACAGACTAAACCTGAAAGAATTCTCAGCTTGACAGCCTCAAGTAGAAAACAATATTTAAGATATAAGGGAATACACACAATAATATATCCATTCTTGTCGTTCATTCAGAGGCAGTTCCTCTGCCTTTTATTGGAAGATAATATTGAAGAATTAAATATACACAAGAGTCAAAACTTACTTTATTTGAAAAAAATGCATAACATAGAATGTGCTCCAAGCTTATCCCAGATTTGACAGAAAGAAAGCTTTAAATTGAAAAATAGAGATCCCTCTGATTGCCACATGTTCTTCCATTCTCCCTGTGCTGCTCTTCAAACTGGCTAATTCCTTTCCTCCTTATTGTTTCTTCAAATGCTTTTTCCCCCCTACTCCTGGGGCATACTTCCATTGCTAACTCTCCTAGCTTCATCTGACTGTTCCTCCCCACTTTTTTTGAAGTTTTCCCTCACCAGTGGAAAACCTAAGCCCCCTTATTATTAAGGCTTTTACTACCAGATACTTTATCCTATTTATCCTGTAAGTTCTTCTTACAGAGCGTAGTTATATATTTACTCTGGTGCTCATTTGTTCAGTGTCTGTTTCCCATTATTCTCCACTAAGACAGGGACCATGTTTATGTCACTCAGTAATCTGTATCTATTGGTTAGCACAGAGCAAACAATCAGGTGATATTTATTGACTTAATGAAATAATTTTCCTTTCAAATCTTGTGAGTGTAGGGATTCTTAAATTCCTGAATGCTAAAAAGCTAAGATCAATTTTCCTATCTCCTATTTTGCCACCAAGAATTTTTTTCTCCTCACCTAAAAAGAAAACAACCTTGAAGTATTAAGGAAAATATAAAATGACTATTTCAAGCATCAGTAACTAAGACTGTTTCTGTTAGTTTCATAAAGAATTTTCCAAATGAGAGGGCCTCTCTCCACATCATCACTACTGAGAAAGAAATGAGGAGAGAAAAGTTTGCTGGAAAAAGTATTTATAGAGAAATGTTCATGAAAGATTTTGCATTAAAGGCTTCAAAAATGACTGATGTACTAGAATTCAGTTGGGAGTAAGTGCAGAGTGTGTAGAGATACAGATGCAACTGGCAGATATTTGCCTCTGGAGTGGAAGAGAATATTCATTGGAGCTTTTTTGATAGGGAATCTTAGTTTAAAAACTGGAGGAAATCAGAGACCTGGAGCTTTCTGGAAAAGGTCACAGATCCTCAACAGGAAGACTCCAGCTGTGGCTGGGGATTGCTCATTTTCTAGTTAACTTAATGGATGTCTAGACTGTGGGAAGATCATGCAAAGGGGCAACAGATCTTCCTGGGGAAGATCATGCAAAGGGGCAACAGGTTAACTATCATTTTGAGAGTACAAAATCAGAAACACAACTTAGAGAATGAAAGAAGAGAAGTCACAGAAAATATAAAACTGTATAATCCCACTTTCTCTTACTTACTGCCCCAAAGAGTATTCATCAAAAGACAATCCTCTCCCCAGTTCTCAGAATGGGGATATTGGGTGGAATGCAAATGGAGAATATAATCTCTGTGAAGAAAAGACTGTATCTGTCTGGCTTACCCACTACAAGGCCTGCTTTACAATAATTATTGGATAAATATTTGGAACTAAATTAAGAAAACTCTCTACTCTCACCTGTCCCTGGACTCTGGCACAGTTTTCCTCAGGATTCCAGCTAGGGGTTTATTTAGAGCTGAGATCAACTTTTTTTTTAAGATTTTTAAAATTTATTTGACAGAGAAAGAGAGAGAACACAAATAGGGGGAGCAGCAGGCAGAGGGAAAGAGAGAAGCAGGCTCCTTGATGAGCAGGGATCCCAATGTGAGGCTCAATCCCAGAACCCAGGGATCATGACTTGAGCTGAAGGTAGACACTTTAACTGACTGAGTCACCCAGGCACCCCTAGAACTGAGATCATCTCTTAACCATATCAAAACCATGGGCTTATATTATTAGCACATGGCTGGTGCTATTAATAAATAGGTGTTGAAAGAATGAGTTGGATGGGTGGGGAATAAATTAATGAAGGTGAACATTATAGTTACCACAAGAGAAGCGTAGGGCAAACTTTCTCCACTTTCTAAGTCTTAACCTAATTAAAGCAAACTGAGAAGCATGTTCCCCTCTTCTCCATATCCAATTATACATTACCATATAACACATGAAAAGTCCAGACACTCATCTATATTTTATAGTTAAAAATAATGAAATGTATGGGGCGCCTGGTTGGCTCAATGGGTTAAGGCTTCTGCCTTTGGCTCAAGTCATGATCTCGGGGTCCTGGGATGGAGCCCCATGGCTGGCTCTCTGCTCAGCGGGGAGCCTGCTTCCCCCTCTCTCTCTGCCTACTTGTGATCTCTCTGTCAAATAAATAAATAAATAAATAAAATCTTAAAAAAAAAAGAAACGTATAGAAAAAAGATGTCTCTAAGAACACATTCTTTTAAAAAAAATAAATAAAAAGATTTTATTTATTTGACCGAGAGAGATCACAAGCAGGCAGAGAGGCAGGCGGGGGGGCTGGGGTGGGGCATGCTCCCCACGGAGCAGAGAGGAGCAGAGAGCCCAACCCTCGATCCCAGGACCCTGAGATCATGACCTGAGTCAAAGGCAGAGGCTTTAACCCATTAAGCTACCCAGGAGCCCCAGAATACATCCTTTATTTCACATTTATAAGGCCAGCTTTATAGTGGTAGTAACAATTAAACTACTTCATCTCTTTACTTATCCACTTAACCACATACTTTTCTAAGGGAGTCTTTCTTTCTTTCTTTCTTTCTTTCTTTCTTTCTTTCTTTCTTTCTTTCTTTCTTTCTTTCTTTCTTTCTTTTAAAGATTTTATTTATTTATTTGACAGAGAGAGATCACAAG
>CM053607.1:42926005-42964315 GCA_028646535.1 Procyon lotor | reverse complement strand
TTCTTTTAAAGATTTTATTTATTTATTTGACAGAGAGAGATCACAAGCAGGCAGAGAGGCAGGCAGAGAGAGGGGGGGGGAAGCAGGCTCCCTGCTGAGCAGGGAGCCTGATGCGGGGCTCAATCGCAGGACCCTGAGATCATGACCTGCACAAAAGGCAGAGGCTTTAACCCACTCAGCCACTCAGGCACCCCTAAGGGAGTGTTTCTTGAATGGAAAAACTGACCCCTATAAGCATTTTAGAACTACTACCGTAAATCATCTCCTCAGAAAAAGGCATGTATATTCTTTAACAAAGTTTTGCTTGTAACCTAAGAGCTTTTGCTAAGCCCTTGAAGGCTCCCATGTACCCCAGGTTAAGGAACTTTATTATAAGGGGGAAATCTTAACACTGACTCCATATTTGATATTATTACATATTATTCTTATTATATATTATTGCTATATATATTCACGATATTATAACATATTGCTAATATGTGATGTTATGTTTAGATGACATGGTATTTGCTTCAGAATGCTCTGTGGTGAGGGTTGGATATAGGTTAGCACAGTCTAGTAAAAAGTTCTGTGATGATGGAAGTGTTCAACTGTTTTGTAGAGTTGTAGTGTCCAGTGATAGTCACTTGCCACATATGGGCATTGATCCCTTGAAATGTGGCTAGTGCACATGAGGATCTGAACTTTCATATATTTTTTAACTTTAATGAATTAACAAGTGCAAGTGTTATTGTACTGGAAAATACAGGAACAGATCAACATAGTTAGACACCCAGCGATAATGCTTAAAGCTTAGCGATGGGGGTGTGACTGTTATTTAAACCGTTTTCTTGATTATGTGTTTGGAATGGTCCATAGTAAGCCAGTCACAAAAGGACAAGTACTGAATGATGCCCTTATACAGGGTATCTGAAATAGAAGTCACAGAATGGGGGTTGCCAGAGGCCATGGATTGGGGAAAATGAGGTTGATGTTCAACAGGTAAAATGTTTCAGTTTTGCAAGATGATTAAGTTCTAGAATTCTGCTGTGTAACATTGTGCCTATAATTAACAGTACTGTATGATGTACTTGAAAATGTCTTAGAAGGATAAATCTACTACTATAAAGAAACAAAAAATAGTACGAATTTTTTAAAATTGAAGAAAAAAAGAAAAACACTTGAATAAACAAAGGAAAGAGAAAAAATTAAGTCTTTAAAACCTAATTCTTTTGATGTCCATCCAGAGTTCTCTTTGAAGGATGAGAAGATGTCTGTTGGATCTTGGCAGCCTTTCCTCAGGAGAGGTTGCCAAGAGACTGGCACACGGGGATGCATGGCCCGACTGGGAGGCTCTGTGTACCCACAGAGCTGCTTGAGTGAAGAATGGAACCTTGGCCTGTCAAAGTGAAGAATAGACCTTTTTGACTAGATTGTAGACTAGATTATAGGATGAGAAGAACCAGGGATTTAGAATTGAGCCATAGGGCTACCACTCCTATTATGTGCAAGAGACAGAAACACAACATGACACAGAAGCCAGAAGATTCTGAACCAATGGGTGGAATTTAGGTCCTTGGGAGACAGGTCATGTGACATTAACTCTGAGAAGGAGCAAGCCCACAGTGACAGGTGAAGGAGGATAATATTCCTTTGCCCAGCAAAGGAGGAGAGCAGCTGAGAATAAGCAGATGTGTAATTGCTGTGGAATCAATCACTTATAAGACTGAAGACTATGACCCAGATAGAGGACTGTGAGAGTTCGGACTATGATCAGTGGACACAATGGAGATAAATGGATTTGTGTTGTGCTGGGAGATAGGAACCTTCAATTTTATATACCCTCACTCTGAGTATCTAAGTAATTTGGGGAAAGTCTCTGATGAAATATTACTTTATGCCATAACAACCTACCGTCCAGCTTTCTCCGGCTTGCTACAGAGGACAGAGCTCTTCCTGGCAGTGGGGGGATCTGAGCCAGCCTCCCTGACATTTGCTCTCATCTGCCACTTGAAGTTTCTTCTCCCTCCTCCTCCTTCTTTTCTGTCCCATCTTTTCAATGTCTTGGGTCAAGAATAGGCAAAAGAAATACTTTTAGAGTTAACAATCTTTTATAGTTAAAATCTGCATAGCAAGGTTTAGATTAGATCGACTAAGCAGCACTTTACTCTATGGCATGGCAATAACAAAAGGGAAATGAACAGGAAGCCTAACAGGCAGCCAGATAATATGTTATTAATAATATTAAAGAAATTAAAGTGTATTGAAAATATACTGCATATCCAATACTGTACTATTTGCTTATAAATATTAGTAGATCCATACACCAGATATATAAAATAGATATTATTCTCATTTAATACAAAAGAAAACTGAAGTAGTTTTTGGCCTAACTTGCAAAGCTAAAGCTATTCAAATCAGACTAGATGTGAATCTGAGTATGACCACTCCAAAGCTCATGCCCTTAACCACTTTAGGGTATTTTCTTATTTCATATTGAGCTTGGCAACTCCTGGAGAGCATTGCCTAACCTGTTTCCTGACCCACCACCAAGTGTCATGGGACATGTTTTGTTTTGCTTTGTTTTCCTTTTGTAAAGAGCACAGTGAATAACCACTCACCTCCTTCAGAATAAAGCCCATCCTCTCCCACAGGGATGCAGCCAAGTCAACTATCTCTTCATGTAATAAATGGATCATTCATCCAAATCACCTGCGAACTCTCTCTTTCTTCCCTAATCCCCGATCCTGGGTATCTCTCTTGCCTTAGGTCCAAAGGAGGGTACAAGTTCACTTCATAGCGTTTTCTTCATCCTAATTCTTTTTTTTTAATTTAATTTAATTTTTTCAGTGTTCCAAGGTTCATTGTTCATGCACCACACCCAGTGCTCCATGCAGTACGTGCCCTCCTCAATACCCACCACCAGGCTCGCCCAACCCCCACCCCCCTCCCCTTCAAAACCTTCTGTTTCTCAGAGTCCACAGTCTCTCATGTTTCGTCTCCCCCTCCGATTTCTCCAATTCACCCTAATTCCTTATGATGGTGATGCTACTGTGGTAGTACTGTTGGTGGTGGTGGCTTCATTTATTGAGTCCCTCATGTATCCCAGGAGCTATCCTTAACTGCTTGACACGTTGATGATAGACCCAATAGGAGATAATGTGATCTCCATTTTACAGTTGTAGAAACTGAGGCTCTAATAATTTAAGTGATCACCCAAGGTCACTCAAACTGATAAATGCAAATGCTGGGATTTGAATTCAGCATTGCCTGGTTCCAATGCCCACATTTCTTTTACTGAAAAAGGTAATAATATCTGCAGGGAGGGTTGAAGGCCCCCCTAAATCTGCCATTTGGGTACCAGCATTTGTCTTTCAATATCTTCTCTTCTTCTGAAGTTTTGTGGTAGGGCCTTTGAAGTGGGGTGAAGATCTATTTATTTTAGAATACATGGAATTTTTATATCTTCCCTCTGACCCCCTCTTATTCACCCTTAGACTCAATAAAGCCCATTCCTTTTTTCCCTTGTAAAATCATGAGAACAATTGATCTCTTGTCACATCGTGTTGTATCAAGACCCAGCCACTTTATTTCCACCGCATCATAGTCTGTCATTCTGGTTCCATGCGATAAGTATGTGTTCACCCTCAGGTTTACAGCATTGTGTTGCCAAAAGTTTCTGCATTCCCTAAAGCTTGACTGAATTCAACTCTAGCCACTCTGTTTTCTAATTTTCAAAAGTCAGAATCCTTTTTCACAAGAGTATTGCATGTCCCGAACAGAAAGGTTACTGACTCAGCATCGCTCTTGAAACTTTGCACAGAAAGCTAATTCCCCCCGACAGTCGCAATGCAGCTCAGTGCTTAACTCCCAAAGTCAGAGGTTGTTATTTGCAAATGCATTGGTAAAACGCTGGTACACTTGAGTTCTAAATAGAATTTGAAGAACATTTGAGCATGTCATTAAGAAAAAGAAAGAGAAGGGGATTCTTAAAGTCCAGAATTTTGATAAGCTACAGTGAAAGTGATCTGGCTTTTCATAAAATAATAAGGCTACTTTCCATTGCCCAGGTGATAGTTTATACCCTCAATGGTAAAATAAATTCCTAAGAGGTATAATTTTGTGGAAAGAACTTTGGGGGTTTTGTTTGCTTGTCTGTTTTTTTTTTATTATAGAGTCGCAGAATAAGATGGATCAGATTACAATAAAAATGGGCTCTATTCCAGAGGGTATATTTAATAATGTTTGGTTATCAGAACACTTGCAACAAACTGACTTGGGATGTTTGCTTAAAATGTAGATGTCTGATACTTATCTTGGTGAGCATTGAGTAATATACAGAATATGTTGTATGCCTGAAACTAACATAGTATTGCATTTCACTTATTCTTCACTAATAAATAAATAAAAATCAACTTCTAGATTCAAACTTAATGAATCAGATTCTATAGACGTATAACCCCAACCAAAACATTTAAGGACAGAAAAGTCATTGAGAAGGTAATTAAATGAGATCAGCTCCGTAGATTAGCAGGTATTTAGCTCTCAGTATTTCTTATCTATTACTGTAGTTAATTGCATTCTCTGCCTCTCACTTACACCTTGTCCCTTTCCTCCTTCAGCTTCTTTCAGTATTTTTTCATTTTGCTCTCTAGAAAGAATACATTCAGCACTTTCACACTGTGGCACAAACAACTGACAATGATTTCAAAAGTTATCCCTCCAAGAAGCAGCATACACAATTTAACATATATTAAGCCATAAGCTTCATTTCAACCAAAGGACTGAAATGCTAATAGTACAGTTTGAGTTGAGTCAGGGACAGGAGATAACTGGAAGTGGTGGGCAGTGAAGTCTTATTTTAATGGTTACTAGAAATAATGTATGAAAATATGCTCTGTGGTCAGAGAGTGTTGACTCATCATCCAAAATACTTTAACACCTGGAAGGTGAGAACCAATGTAATAGGAATGGAATGAAATTTGAGAATGTATTATTTGAAATATTTTAGTAGAGATCATCTTGTAGGTATATTGCTTTTTGATGTATGAGTATTTTTCTTTTCGGCTTAAATATTTGCAGCATTTACAAATAAAAGCACATGTCTCAGGGGGCAAAAAGGGCAAAATCTTTAAAATTCAGGAAATTCAAACACACACACACACACACACACACACACACACACACACACACACACACCACAAACCCTGCAACCCTGCAGTATTATTCTGGGAACATTAAGGACGTATGTGTGAAGCTCCTTATAAGTTTCACAGTGCAGAAGTGAGTATCAGGGCCTGTGTTGTACACCGTTTTATTTTTGCTTTTGCTTTTGTGAGTGTTTAGCTTCACTCAACATGTGTATTCTATTTTAGACAACTGTGATGGGTTTATGTTTGAAATGACTCTGTTTCACTGAGCACCAGCTCCTGAAGACCTCACTTTTCTGTTTTAGTCATTCTCTGTATGCCCAGCAACTACTTAGGGTAGGTGCAGAAAGATGCCAGGTACGTGTTTTATGAAAGACTGAAATATGTTTTATATGTTTAATTTAAAACGATAGCTAATGTCATTCCTAATGTAGCTTAAATCAGAAAGTAAGAGAGTATGGTTTAATGATGAGTAATGACAATGAGGAGATTAAATTTCTAGTCTAGTTGAATGACTTCAGAAAGCCGCTTCTCTAGATTGTTTTATCTTTAAATTCTACCGTTCAACTGGCTCTCCTGTGACTGGTGTAAGTGGACCCCTCTGTATCTCATGTCCCAAATTCTATCAGACACTCTGGCTTGAATTAAACTATGACCAACTCTGTTTAATAGTTCTCAGTTTTGCTTCAAATTTTAAGTATATGCTTTTCAGATGCACTGCATGTTTTTGAGACTTACCGGTCTAGGGTATTTTGTCATTATTGGCTGCGCCTTTCAGAGCCATTATAATGAATTTATATCAAGCTTTATTTTTAGCAGAATAAGACTAGTTTAGGGAAATTCCTTTTACTTGGTCTCAGAAAGTCTCATAACTGCCTCTCTACTTGTGGATCATAGTAAACATATTGCCATGATTGCTATTAGCTTAAAGCCAAGAATGGTACCAGTTGGTGAAAACATGTGTTTGCCTCCAGAACTACAAAAATATCATGTGATCTCATCCACTAAGTCTTGCTATTAGCTTGTTTTAAGGGCTAGAGTGAGTTCATTGGGAATATATTTAATTATTTATTTAATTAAATTAGCTATTTATTTAAATATATTTAATTACAGGTATTGTAGGAAATTAAAGTTAATATAGAAATAATGGCTTCTTCCCTCATGAACTTCATATTTCAGAATGATTAAGATTGAATATTTTTCTTTCATGTTTGTCAATAACAACTTCTATTGAATATTCACTATGTGTTACCTCATTTAGCTTACTTAAGCCACACAACAACCTTCTATTAACTGTGATTATTCCTCCATTTTACAGATGAGGAAACACAACTTCCAAAAGAGTAAATACATTTTGTAAAGGCATGAAACTAGTAAACCTCTTAAATATGTAGTTTCACAGTTCTCAAAGTTTTCAGTCTCAAACAAGTGGAATAGAAAAATTGAAATTGGAATCCTCAGAGGGAAATTCTCTCTCTTACTCTCTCTTTTTTTAATGTCTGCAAAAGGTGCTTTTATTGTAGCACAGGAAAGGGAGCCGTGTGCAGAAAGAACTGCATTTGTGATTATGAGGAACCTCTTGCCTTGGTTCTCCTCATCTATAAGCACTCATGAAATATGGCCCCTCTAATTTTCAAGGCCAAATACCTGGAGATTTTTTTTACCCTTGTAGGCTCCCCAGTGTGCTAGTCTGCTTCTTTCCCCTCCCTCTGGTGGTTAGACCTTGGGAGTCTAGGTTCCCACAGAGTCCTCACCCCTCCTACCTTCTTTAGTACTTTAGCCTCTTTAGCCTCTTCTCTACATTTAGTTGTGGAATCCATTCAGCCAGTCTTTGGGTCCCTTTCTCGACTATTTGCTCCGCAGTGCATGTTACCTAGTTGTATCCATGGAACAAGACTAGTTCGTGGTCCCAAGAGGGAAATTCTAACTGGATTTCCTATCTGAATAGCATTATATATAGTAGTTAAATACTTAGTATTAAGTCTAATACTATAATCAGGCCAGTTATGAGTTCAAAGAAATTTTGTGAGCTGATCTGCAAATGTAGCCGGTCCTTCTATAGGAAAGTAAGTGCTGCTACCAAATAACTGGTTTATAAACTTAATAAGGATTTTCTGTTATGAGAAAAATAAGTGTTGAACTCCCTGGGTTCCTAGACCACCCATAACTTAGCTAAAACTTGCTATTTATTAACACATTGAACATTTATCTTGATACATTATGTAAATTACTTTCTACCTTAAAGTAGTCTTTGCTATCAGAGAACTTGCAGTCAGAACAATTCTTGTTCCTTTCTTCTTAGGAAGCATTGACAGCTCCATTTTGTTTTGTTTTTATAGATATCATATACCTAATAGCAGAAAACTTCTCGTCAGGCAAAAGATTTTCAATTGCATTTATTGCTGATAATACGTTTTTCTCAGTAACATGGGTTTAATCTCTCAGTTATGATATCATGTATTATATTTCTCCCTCAGTAAACATTCTCTGTGAAAATGAAAAGTTTACTTCAGAGACTTATCACTAATTCCTGAAGAGGAGCCATGATTAATATCCTTAGAGAACAAATTTGAGATATGGAAGCTCTGTTCTTCTGTTGGGGTTTTCCATAATGCTAGTGGGCTTCCAAAGCTTTTTCCATGCAAGTGTCAACCCACACACATGCTTGACCCTTTAGACACTCAAAACTCAAAAAATTATGTCCGTGCCTTTAAAATGCAGATTTTAAAGATTTTTTTACCAAAACTTCAAAGCTTGACAATTATGACTTACAATAACCACTTCCAGGAGCAACAACAAGCCACTGTTAGCAATTAGAAGAATGGAGGTTTCATCTACTGAGGTAGAGATTTGAGAGGAGCAGTTTTGTTGTAGAAATCAAGATTTCTGTTTTGAAGATGTTAAATTTGAGATACCTCTATAAATTCAAGTCTGGATGAAATGTCAAGAAGGAACTTGGCTCAGAAGAGAAGAATGAACTAAAGATGGCAACATAAAAAAAGAGATAGAAAAGAACATTCAAGGGGTGTCTGGGTGGCTCAGTCAGTTAAGTGTCTGCCTTTGGCTCAGGTCATGATCCTGGAGTCCTGGAATCAAGTCCCACATCAGGCTCCACTGCTCAGCGGGGAGTCTGCTTCTCCCTTCCCTCCCACTCTCGCTCTCTCTTACTGTCTCTGTCACTATCTCTATCTCTCTCTCAAACAAATAAATAAAATCTTAAAAAAATAAACACTCATTTGAGTGGCACAGACTTGAAGTACCATGGGTGTTCAGAGAATGAAGGACTTGTAATCTGAAAAGTCTACCAACTGCTTAGTAAAGAGATGGACCATAGAGGAGAAGCTGTAAAATAAATATAGCTTGAGGCATCAACGCTCTGGCTTGCATGGAGGTTAAAAATGAGAATGAATGAGAGTCACAACACTTAAGTATCCTAACTTCTTTGCCTGGGACAGTTCTGAAACTTTTGACATATAGGATTCAATTTCAAAGGTGATCTATAGGAGGGAGGGAGGGAGGGAGAGAGAGAGAGAGAAAGAGGTGCCACATTATGAAAGTAGAAAGAGGGGTGCCTGGGTGGCTCAGCGGGTTGAAGCCTCTGCCTTCAGCTCAGGTCATGATCTCAGGGTCCTGGGAACAAGCCCCCCATCAGGTCTCTGCTCAGCAGGGAGCCTGCTTCCCCCTCTCTCTCTGCCCACCTCTCTGCCTACTTGTGATCTCTCTCTCTCTCTCTCTCTCTCTGTCAAATAAATAAATAAAATTTAAAAAAAAAGAAAGTAGAAAGATTTAGTTCACAACAGCTGACAAAATGTGTTCCAGCAGTAGAACAATGGGTGAAAGGTAAATTTTTTTAAACAAAGTTCTCCTTGAGTGTGAGCCCCCAAAGGAGCACAGTTCCAAAATTAATACAGGTACCAGCTCTGCTAGGTATACCATTCGTACTATATTTTTCTTTATTTTATGAGTGTACTGAGGTTGATTCTCTTGAAATGTATTGTCTATTGAAATGCTTTTGTAAGTCACAGAATCAGTGGGAATCTGGGAAAATTGAGCCCAGCAAGGCAGACCTTGTTTGTCTGTGACTGATATCTCTCTTGTATATGAGCTGAGAAGGGACTGTTACTTGGGTCTTTTTTATGATAATTTATCTATAGTTATTGCACTTGGATGCCCAAGGGATATCCTTATGTAACACATATTTGCATATGAAATTCCAATTTATGTTGGAATTTCCAAGAAGAAAAAAAAAAGAGTATAGGCATTCACCTAAAGAGGTGTGTTAGTTTGGAATATTGATGCCTCTGGCACTTCACAGTTTTGATTTTCCCCATAAGTAAGTGTTCTGTGTTCTTTCTTTCTTTCTTTCTTTCTTTCTTTCTTTCTTTCTTTCTTTCTTTCTTTCTTTCTTTCTTTCTTTCTTTCTTTCTTTCTTTCTTCTTTCCTTTCTCTCTCTCTTTCTTTTTCTTTCTTTCTTTCTTTCTTTCTTTCTTTCTCTCTCTCTTCTTTCTCTCTCTCTCTCTCTCTCTCTCTCTCTCTCTCTCTCTCTCTCTTTCTTTCTTTCTTTCTTTTTTATTAACATATAATGTATTATCTGCTTCAGGGGTACAGGTCTGTGAATCAGTCTTACACAATTCACAGCACTCACCATAGCACATACCCTCCCCAATGTCCATAACCCAGCCACTCTATCCCTCCCCTCAACCCCAGCAACCCTCAGTTTGTTTCCTGAGATTAAGAGTCTCTTATGGTTTGTCTCCCTCCCCATCCCATCTTGTTTCATTTTTTCCCTCCCTACCCTGCACAACCCCCCCACCCTGCCTCTCAAATTCCTCATATCAGAGAGATCATATGATAATTGTCTTTCTCTGATTGACTTATTTTGCTTAGCATAATACTCTCTAGTTCCACCTCAATGTGAGACAGGAATCCATCAAAATCCTTGAGGAGAACACAGACAGCAACCTCTTCAACCTCAGCTGCAGCAACTTCTTCCTATAGAAACATTGCCAAAAGCAAGGGCAAAAATGAACTATTGGGACTCCATCAAGATAAAAAGTTTTTGCACAGCAAAGGAAACAGTCAACAAAACCAAAATACAAGGGACCTAATGGGAGAAGATATTTGCAAGTGGCATATCAGATAAAGGGCTGGTATCCAAACTCTATATAGAACTTATCAAACTCAACATTCAAGGAACAAATAATCCAATCAAGAAATAGTGCTTTCTTTCTAAAGGCCAGGGCTGCTCACTCCCTGAGTGGGGAACTCTATTCCAGTGATTTTAATGTAGTAGAACATAGTACATGCAGACAGCAGAATGGGGCATAAGGTCTGGGAACCACATTGACCACATGTGGATCTCACCTCTACCACTGCTTGTATGGTCCTTTAATTGTCTCCTCTATAAGGGGAGATGACAACACCAAATAAGAATTGACATGGACTTTAAATGAGTGAATGAATCACGTGAAAATGTTAGGACAGTATCTGGAATGGAGTAAGAATTCAATAAATATTAAGCACATCAATTGTTATGAATATTATCTACATTTTGTTGATAAACAGAAGGCAGGTCCATGAATATTTTCCTTACAATGAAGAGAAGTATTTGAAAAGAGGGAGCCATGAAGATTATTGTACTTTAGTGGATATTAAGTTAGTCTCACTCAAAGGGCACAGGTAAGTGAGTAGTTTTCCCATACTGAAGGACGTATTTTAGAAACGATCCAAAATAGAGATACAATCTCAAATACCTGTGGAAGGTAGGGAGGTAAAGAAAACAAGTGAAAATGACCATGCATACAACAAAAGGGAAATGGAGACTGGAGAATGACAAGGGGACATTTCCCTCTCCCTAGGAAAGGGCAGGCATTATCAGCCACAGGTGGGTGTGGCCAGCCAAGACTGTTCTGTGCAGAAGTACAGTCCCGGGGGGCCACATTCTCTGATTTTTCAAAAAGAATTTCCAAATTCCTTTGTGTGAAATTAAGACATAAGATGTTTGGCAAGTAATTTTTTAAAAAATTGTGAAACAGTGAAGGTGATCCAAAACAATACATCTGCAGATCAGATTTGATCTGTCTTTCACTTCTGGGTAAAATGGCAATAACACATGTCCAACAGATAGAAATAAGGTAATCAATTAGCTAATGATTGGATTCATTTCCTTACAAAGTATTTTTATGAACTGTGTATTTGGCTCTCGTTTGGGTCAAACGGCAGGACTTCTGGAATCCTTTCCCATCCTTAGACTCAGCATTAATATATAAAGTTCCTTCAAAATCCCATTTAAAAACTGTTACTCGATCGTACCCTTGTCCTTGACAGCCAGCTCTGGAATAAGGCTCTGCTGCGTAGGCTGATTGTGATTCTATTGCACATCATCCCATCAGCGCTTTCTTTTCATAGAAATAAACCAATGGGCATTTTAAATTTCTAGTCCACAGGATGCATTAAAGGCTATTAAAAGAGATTAGATTGTGCCTTGTCTTCTTTTAGATGCTTATTTTAGAAATTTAGATGTGGCCCAATATAGAGAGATAGATAATAGATATTGTTATTTTAAGACAATTCATGTATTTAAATAAATGGTCCTTAAATTTTACCTTTTTTTTTTTAACTTTGAGGTCATTCTAAAAGTGTACTTCCAAGAAAGTTTAAGCCCTGATCATGACTAAGAAATGAAGAATTATTTAATCATAACAATATCCTGTCTTTTATATTCCGGAAGTTGATTCGTATCAGAGAGCGCTATGAAGACAAGAATATGGCTTAACACACGTTTGGTACCCCGTCTGACCAGTGCTTAGAGCTAAAAGGAGGAAGAGGTGAGAAGTGTAGGACTACCCACCTCGGAACTATTAAATAATAACATACTGCTAGATGATTTTTCTGAAAACAAGGTTAGAAATCCGTAGCACAATAGATACTGAATTTCCCAAAGCTGAAGGCTGATTTTTCTTATTCATATCAGTGGCTTTTCCATCAACCTGGTCATCAAGTTGACATCTTTAATGACCATGTGGCTATTCTTCAAAGCTAGATTTTCCAGTGATTAATAAAGATAGCTGCTGCCCCTTGATTTCAGTTTCATTGTTATGTCCCTGGCAGGAAGATTCTTAAAGTGTATGGACTACTAAATCATTACTTTATTTACAAGTAGCAGAAGATTTAATTCTCTGCTAAAAGACTCTTGAGTACCTGATCTTGCCAAAACACCAGATCAAATGCTGAAGGAGAAAAAAGGAAAGCAGATTTTTTTTGGATGATCCACAGCCGATGGGAAGTTATACAACACAATTTCCTCTAGGCAAAATGACAGATTTACAGAGTTTGGCTGCAAAGGTTTCTGGCACATTTTGACAAATGGAGATGGTAGATCTGTTCACATTCCTCTTTCTAGATAGGCTATCCCAAGTCACATATTCTTCTAAAATTATTTTCAACTCTGCTTCGACACAGCTAGGTCTCTCGAAACCAAAGCTAAGTTCAGATTTATCAGCACTGTGATTGATAGATTGAGCTAAGCCTACCCACTGTTTAACAAAAGAACAAGACACCACATAATACTTGCTCTAACACTGTATTTATCCTCCATGGTAAATCATTCATACATAAAGCCATAAAAGTACTTATGATCCTGTGTGCCATCTGGTTATTTTATTTTTCCTCTTCATTTTTGAAAAGAAAAAATCTTCTTGATAAAGAATGGATTCCAGTGCCATGCACTACTAAAATAAGCCTCACCTTTATTTTTTTCTTCTTAATTATTAGCCTTAAGATTTGTAGTGCTGCTGAGTACTTCATTATATGGAGCTTTAGCTATCACTGAGTTGATAGGTAAAAACTTACTGATGATTCTAGACATAAATTGGAAAGCAACCGCTTAATTTATTACAAAAGAAGAAATCTAAAGACATTAATCAGAGAAACTTATTTGACATCACTAATTACCTTCTCAAGTTAGGTGCACAAGAAAGCTACCACTTAATATTAAACTCTGAAGAGAGACAAATAAGAAGACAAGCAAATGTACTGAAGAATACTGTTTTAAAGGTCTTAAATCAATATTAACATGGTTGAATTCTAGTTACAGGAGAATAGAACAGATTTGTAATAAAATTTCTGTGTGTAGCTTGGCAAAAACATTCCCAATGACAGAAAGAAAATTTTTACCCCAGGTATATCAACATTTTAATTTCTTTTTTTTCCCAACAAAAACATTTTTATATAATTGACATATAACATTGTATTACTTTAAGGTGTACAACAATGATTTGATATAAACATATATGTATATACATATAGCAAAATGATTACCATAATAATTTTAGTTAACATCCATCTCATATAGTTATATTTTTTCTTGTGATAAGAAGTTTTAAGATCCACTGCCTTAGCAATATTCAAATATATAATATAGTATTGTTAACTATAGTCAGCATGATGTACATTACATCTCCAAGTTATTCATCTTGTAACTTCTACCTTTTGGCCCCCTAAACCCATTTCCCCACTCCCAGCCACCCATCCCTGGCAACCACCAATCTGTTCTCTGTTTACTATTCTTTTCCCTGAGTTCAGATTTTTTTGATTCCACAAATAAGTGAGATCATATAGTATTTGTCTTTCTCTGCTAGTATGAACTTATAATCTTTTATTGCATTCTCTCTCTCAGTTTCTCTCTCTCAGAGATAAAGAGGCAGAGAGAAATCTCATTTTCCCCCATCATAAATTAGATTTTTATCATGTTATTTCAATGATCCGACTCAACCATTTGTTCTTCCAGTTTAAAGGAAAAGCTCAAATTGGCCTCATATAAATGTTATCTTTATAAAAGAAGGAGAATGTGTACGAGAAATGTGTCTGAGAAATCTGCATGTGTATGAGAAATCTGCACTACCTGTGCATATTTTAATGCATATTCTTTTCTGCATTGTTTAAAAATAGAATTGCTATTTAAGATATTACTTTTAGGAAAAAAATGTTACTCTTCAAACACCTTAATCGAGAACAATTCAATGGTCTCTCAACAGGAGCTGCCAGTTTCCCTGAAGGAAATCTATTTTGCAGCATAGATTTGGGTATGCTAATATGTTCACAGCCACATAAGAGAAACTAGGAATTTTATCAGATTTTCTTAGGCAAGTTCTTCTAATAATAAAACCTAAAGAAATCTGAAGGCAAGCATCCCCAGGGTTAGAAGTTTCCAAATGTAGACTTGGAGGTCCACCAGGGCCCATTGGCATTATTTAGTTATTAATGTTTATAATTGGGCTGATTTTTGTGTTCTCTAGAAAAGAGATCTGAGGACACTGATTCTGTCATAAAAATAAAAGCTGGTATACAGGACCCTACATTTTACTTTCAAACATAGTTCTGAACATGAAAATTTTACCATAAGAAAAGATGGAATAAACAGCCATCTATCAGTTCTGGAACTTGAAAGATATAATTAAAACAATGCCTCACTCTTTCCACTAAATCTCTAACAGGTTTTACAAGTCCTCCATCAAAGTGTCTCTCTTAGGTTCTTCTCTTCTCCCACTCTACAAATACTTCTCTAGTCTAATCCTTCATCATGTCTTGTTTGGCTCACTAGAGCTTCTTACACAGATACTGAAACATGAAAATGCTTCCCCTAAAACCAGGTGGAATGTATAATCAAGTCAATCGGACCAGATGGGAAGAATATGCAACATCTACAGCAGGTAGCTTCTACTTAACTTCAGAAGATTGCCAGAGAGGTTTTTTTGTTTTATTCCAAGAGAAATTAGAAATCTCCCATTTCTTAAGTGTTAGCCATAAATGTCTGTAGGCCAAGCTGGATCTGAAGATCCATGGTTGGCAGTTTCTGACCCTATAGCTCCCTGCTTTTAGGTATTTTTTTATTTTCCATTGTTATTACTAAAATATTGCCAGATCTTCCTGAAACCATGCAATGAATCTTGTAACACTGAAAAAAAATAAAAGT
This sequence comes from Procyon lotor, assembly GCA_028646535.1. Lineage (NCBI taxonomy): Eukaryota > Metazoa > Chordata > Mammalia > Carnivora > Procyonidae > Procyon > Procyon lotor. The sequence goes on along the minus strand of CM053607.1, from coordinate 42,949,213 downwards.
ATTTGAGGAAAAAAAAGAAAACAGAATAGATTTAGAAAAAGGCTTAAAAAATGGCCTCTGGGTAGGGCTGAGGTTGTAACTCTCTTCTTCAGACCCAGGCTACCACCACCCATGAGTGGAGAGGCCTTGGGCCAGTTCCTCAGTCTCCCTCCCTTAGGATCCTTCATTTATGCAATGGGATTAGCATCTCAGGGTCTGCGAAGTGGGCTACTGTACAAATGAGAAAGCAGAAATCCGGAAAGTCACTCATAAAAAAAAATAATAGAAAACAAAAAAATCATGCCTTCCTTTACACCTTGCTACTCAAGAACATAAGACAATTTCCATGGCTGACAATATCAAACCAAAATTGCTTTTCCAGCACTCAAGATCTTAAATGTCCAATTTTGATTTAAAAATTACTTGAGGGCACCTGGGTAGCTCAGTCAGTTAGGCATCTGACTCTTGATCTTGGGTCAGGTCATGATCTCAAGGTTGTGAGATAGAGCCCTATATCAGGCCCTATGCTGGGCATGGAGCCTGCTTAAGATTCTCTCTCTACTTCCTCTGCCTCTCCTCTCTCTTGTCCCTCTCTCTTTCTCTCTACCTATCTACCTCACCCTCCCTCCTTTTCTCCCTCTCCAAAAAAAAAAATAATACTAACTTGAGATTTTTTTCCAGTAAGTGATAGAGAACCCATCAAAGGCTTTCAAACAGGAAGTGACAAAATCATTATTGCATATGGGTAATTTACTTGTGAGCTGTGCAGGATGGCTTTCAGACCCTGGTTATGACATAGGATTGAGAATTAACTTATGACATAGGACTGAGAATTAACTTTATCATCACAGTCAGTGCATCTCCAATTTAGGCAAGAAAAATTGAACTGATAGATTGGGAAGTTCAAAAGGGGTAGAAAATCAAATACAGTTAGAAAAGTATCCATAACCTTTAAGAAATAGAAGCAGTTTGGTTAGCAGAAGTATCAGTAATAGAGAAAGGTTTTGGAGATTGTGGAGCTGACTGCTTTCTCCACAGTCTGGCAGTTTATTCATTTACAAGACAACTCACTTCACTTTGTGCGAGGCATTATGATAGTAATGTTTTTCTACTTCACTTGCATTTTCTCATACAAAATTTGTGGTAGCCTTGTGAGGTGGGAAGAGTAGTAGGATCCCCATTTTGTTTATGAGGAAGAGCTATCTAAGAGAGACTGTGGCTTGTCTAAAGCCACAGGTTTGATCAGCAGTTGAATATCTGAGAGATCTGAGGACACTGATTCTGTCATAAAAATAGAGGCTGGTATACAGGACCCTACATTTTACTTTCAAACATAGTTCTGAACATGAAAATTTTACCATAAGAAAAGATGGAATAAACAGCCATCTATCAGTTCTGGTTCCCAAATCCTAGTCTAATAAAAAAATTACTTCTTCCATTCTATAAGGGCAGATGTTTTGGGCACCATTGGCAAAGGCTGCATTTGTCATCCCGTCCCCTAACCGGTAATACCAACACAGTGTCACAGAGGTCTCTAACCGAATCACTGGCCTGTATGTGGCCATTCGCTGTCACTTTAACTGACTTTCCTGCAGTTAATTCCATGAAAGTGTTAGTATTTTGTGGACAAGTTTGCCTAATTTTTCTCCCTTCCCAACTATTATTTTCTCCGTCCCAACTCTTATCTTTTCCTCTGTGTTTTGTCTTATAAATATTTTAGGAGATGGAACTATGTGTGGGGAAGGTTGTGCATGTGAAAATTGGGTCATAAATTAAACAGGATATTTGTATGAAATAATGTCACAAAGTGAAAACACAGTTTGGAGGCAGGGGGCTTAGACTTCTCCATGCACATTAGACAGTAAATTTGGGATTTCTACCTCAGGTATGCTGTGTGCAGTGAAATGAATCTCTGCTGAGTTGCCTGACTACAGATGGACTATGAAGTTTCATTCCAAATGAATCTTGAAAATTTCCCATTAAAATGCCTCCTTATCTTTGGTGGAGACATTTAATCCTGTGAAATTCTGTTATTTCCTGGTGTTAATGTTTTGAAGCTAAACTTGGTCTTTGAATGTATATGTGAATCCCACTGAACTTTGAAACATGCTGTAACATTTTCTGACACTCAAAGTGACATTTCTTGGGGTGTTTTGAAGATACGGGATAATTAGGCTTTAAATAATGCATCTGAGAAAGACACCACCTATCATAAATTCAAGTGTACATATGAATTGTGCAGTAAGTAGAAACTGGGGAAGGAATGGGATTGAATTAAATGCAACGAATAAACCAAAAATTCCAATGTATTAATTGGAGAGGACTGAAATAAGATGATAATTCTTAGTCACTGCTTTTGGAAAGAAAAAAATGTTAACTCATAGTATTTTTGCAAACTCTAAACACATGATTGGTTATTTTTAATAACTTATTTGAATTTTCAACAACAAAAATAATATCTAACATTTATTGAGCTCTCAACATGTGACAGACCTCACACTGATCATTTTCATGTGAATGATCTCATTGTGTCTTCACAACGTCTCCATGTCTGTGAATTCAGTTACAGCATTTAAGTCTGTTTTTTAGTTCGTGTACAGAAAATTTCACTCATGCTTATAATTTGAAGTTTATAAATGTTCTACATAATGAGGTTTAAAAATTCAAGAGTAGGGAACTTAATATGGACTACTGATATCAAGAGATTCCTAATCAGATTCTTGAAAGATTAATACGTTAGAAAATGTGTTTGTCATTTTCCATGGATCCCCTTACCAGTTGAACATATCTTAGAACAATGTCTGAATTTCTAAGAGGGTACTTCAAACAATCTTTATCAACAACAGAGTGGATAATGACCAATTGGTCCTAGTAACCATGCCCTTATTTTTCTATTAAAAATGGGGCACCATACATTCATCTATGTATGCATACATTCTTTCAATTAAGAATTAACTGATCAAAAAAAAAAAAAAGATTTAACTGATCACTTACCATGGGCTAAGTAGGACAATGATGAATGTTGTTCCTGCTCTTAAGGTACCCAGATGACTGGCATTTGAATAGAAATTTTTCTTTGGTTAAATTAGATCTCTGCTGATTTTGCTCAAATAATGTCAAATGATTGGTTCTAAATTTATAGTCCTTTGTGCACATTTACTTGAATGAGATTCAAGTATCCAAATGTGGAGAACAATCACTTGCCTATTTCATAGCTAAGAGCAATGGAAACATAGAAACCCTTGGATGATGGAGAGATAATAGATATTCTTTGGTCATTGCTTCATCAGCAGCATTCTGCCTTGGAGCTAACTGTGCCAGTCATATTTTTCATTTTAAATGCAGTTTTGAAAGAGATTCCCTTTCTATGACTGTCATTTCCTTTCGAGATGGTTTATTATATCCTTTAGAATGTAGGTTACTTTTTATAACTTTGAATCTCTGGGGAATTGGGCAGAACAAAATGCTCCCTGACATAAAAGTGCCAGCTTCTCTGGTTTTAGAGAACTCATTCTAGATAAGTTGGGAACTTTTAATGCCAACACACTGGACACCTGAAGTACCTAATATCTGTGAGGTGTGGGCAAAAGGCCCACCTAAGCATAACCCCAGTTCTAAGCAGTGTCCCAAGTTTTGTGATGTGGTCAGATTCCAGAGACAGAAAGAAGAGCTATTCACAAATCTCATCTTGCCACAAGAATAAAAATAAAGCGTCATTAATCCTCAACATCTTCATTATATTGCTATCTCAGAGGCTCATGTGAATATTACTTAAACAAGAGAAAAAAGAGAAACCCCAAAGCACAATGAATAAGAAAACACTTTGGAGATAGATAGGCAAAGGATAGAATCCTGGTTCTACTACTTACTAGTTGATTAGAACAGATGTCTTAACCTCTCTGTATCCCTAATTCTTCATCTGTAAAATTGGGATGATAGTAATATTTTTAATGTGCATAAAAATGCCTGATTATTAAAAATGCCTCTAGGTTATTAAAACAATGTGGTAGCAGCAGCAACAGTGAAGTATTAGATTAATGAGGTCATATTATGTGTATTATGAGTGATTCAGTCACATGACACTACTATATTAAAAAATATTTCAGGGGTGCCTAGGTGGCTCTGTCGTTAAGCGTCTGCCTTCGGCCCAGGTTCCAGAGTCCTGGGATCAAGCCCCACATCGGGCTCCTTGCTCGGCAGGAAGCCTGCCTCTCCTGATACCATTCCCTCTGCTTGTGTTCCCTCTTTCACTGTGTTTCTCTGTCAAATAAATAAAATCTTTAAAAAAAAAAAATTCAGGGGTGCCTGAGTGGCTCAGGCGTTAAGCGTCTGCCTTCAGCTCAGGTCATGATCCCAGCGTCCTGGGATCGAGCCCTGCATTGGGCTCCCTGCTCGGCAAGAAGCCTGCTTCTCCCACTACCATTCCCTCTGCTTGTGTTCCCTCTCTCACTATGTTTCTCTCTGTCAAATAAATAAAATCTTTAAAAAAAAATAAAAATAAAAAAAATTCAGAAAATAAGCCAAACAGGGTATGAACACAAATTGAAATACTCTATAAAAATGTTAGATTTTATTTCCAAGTTATTCAGGATAGGGGGAATTTAATATCGGCTGGAGAGATCAAGTCTTCCTGTAAGAAGCCATTTAATCTGATCCTTAAAAGCTTAATATATGAGAAAAAACTTGTTGACTCTGACATTTTTTCTCCCAGATAAGTAAGGTATATTTTAGAACCAGGCAATGCTGGGGATATGAACCTTGGCTTCCTAATTCTGTATCTGTGGTCAAGAGCATTGGCTTATACTTCCTACTAACTCTCCTTAACACAGTTTCCCTTTAGCTATTGCTCTGAGCTATCTTAGTATCGGTAATTTGTCTTAGCACGTCTAAACCCTTCCTGATCTGAGAAAAGTATACATTTGTGATAATTACTATATTACTATATTATTGTGATAATTACTATATACCCGGAGAAATCTATGGGAGTAACAGTGGATTGTGAAAGCATCTTCCAATAAAGAAGATTTTCTTGATCAAAGATTTTTTTAAAAAATGCTTATTAAATTGTTCTGGGCAAATCACTTTATCTTACAGAATAAATATTCTTTATAGAATTTTAAACATTAGAGTGGTATTTCCTATAGATTTACTACACTTTTACTATCAAACTTGAGAATTGTATTAAAGGAAGAAACACATGAAAAGTAGATTTTTTTTCCCCATAGGGTAAGAAGATAAGTGCCTTATTATAAGCCCAGTCAGCAAGATCTAATATAAATATTTAAGGCAAATCTGTGTCAAAAATTATTTTTCTCTCACCTTAAGGTATTCTGTAAGTGTATCTTTACACGGAGAAGTATAACCAAATATGAAACAGGTAGATGGAGTAGATAAATTTCAAGGTCCCTTTATATCCAAAATTTTATATTTAAACATTCATTCTGTATATAAATAGTTTGGAATGTCACCATTTTTAAATTCAGTATAAAGAATTTAGGGCCATTCATTTTGTTTTTATTATGTATCTACTATGTCCCAGGCACTGTTCCAGCAATTGGGATAATATGATGAACAAAACAAAGAAAGAAATAACCCAAAATCTATGTCATACAAAGTCTCCATATTTAGTTATCATAATGTCCAGATTATTTTACTTTAACACATAAGTTTTGAGAAAAGCCTTAAAAATGATTAAAAATCATCACTAATACAAATATATATATACACACATATGTATTTTCCTATGTAAATTTATATATATGCAGATAATCATAAAAGAATCATTATTTTTATGTATTTCCTACTCAGTATACATGAAATTTGGAGTGGTATGCAGTATAAATAAGGTAACTGGATAAATGTTATCCCAGGATTATACACTTACAGAATGAATGTTTAATGCATTCTATGTATTTTTAAGTATGTGATTTTTATCACTTGAACAACCTGAATAAAACGTGAAGCAGAGAAAAATGAGTATTACTAAGATAGTATAACATTATTCTCCTTCAACTTACTAAAACAAAACAAAACAAAAAGAAAAATAAACAAGCCAGTTCATTTAAAAATAAGGCAAGATGATTCCGAGAACTTAGTTTTTACTAATATTCCATCTTGTCTTATTTGTAAATACACTTTGTCGCTTTCCATATAAAGGAAGAAAGACTACTTAATAGTTCAAAGCTTCATATGCTGCAGAAACAGTACACCAAAGATAAGGACTATTTTTAAAACATAAATAAATACCATTATTATACCTAACAATTTACAACAATTTATTCATGTCAAAAATTCATTATTCAAATATATTTATCTCTTTTTTAAACAATTTATTAAAATCTAGATCCAAATGAGGCCCATACAATTTTCATTGTTCCAGTCTCTTAACTTTTAATCTATAATTTCTTGCTGCTTTCTCTTTTTTCCTTATAATTTTTATAGAAAAACAATCATATTTTCCTTCACAGTTTCCCATAGTCTAAATAATTAAACTCCCATAAAAGATTGTTGATTGCATTATTATGGTGTCTTAACATGTTCTTATCTGTTATCTTTTTCTATTTCCCTTAGTTTGTTTTAATTAGATCTGAGGCTTAATCAAGTTTATGTTATTGTGTTTTTTGGCAAAATACTTCATAGTGGAAATTCTCTATCAGGAAATATATAACATTTAGTTGACTGTCTTTTTGATGTTAGCAGCCTAAATTATACTTTATTAAAACAAGAAGAATGGCCATATTCTACTACCATTGTTTTATTTTAATTTATTTGTTGGAATATTTGTTTAGAAAAACAGTCCCTTTATATTAACTATTTGGTTACCTTGGGGATAGAAAAGGCAGAAAAAATACTTTGTTTTTCCTCTTTATTTACTAGTTTTCAAAATGATGAGGGGACTCTCTAATAGTCTCCAATATTGACTATTTGAAGGGCTTCTGTGTGTGTGAACAATTCAGAGATTTAAACATTTACAAATATTTTGATCCATCACAGATACCATCTTAACTGATGTTCAGATCATCTCATTCTTTTTGCCAGTGGGAGCCTCTTTAAATTGACGCCTGAGCCTTTTTGATATACCCTAGTTTGGTTTGTTTGGTTCCTTCATTGATTGCTTCCTTGCTTTCTAATATGACAAGATAGTCTAGGCTCATCTTGTGCATTTCCTGCCACTGGGAATCAGCTATTTTTTCTGAATAATTGTGGTTCTTCTTCATGATAAATGATAGTTAGAAATTACAGTCTGGGCAACAGAGGTGCTCAGTGCTGCTGGGTAGGTCATTTCTGAGGCCTTACTATTAACAAATCTAAGAAATACATATTCCTTTTTTTTTTTAATTTTCTCAAAGATAAATACAGCATGAATCCCTACAGACTTATGTTAGTGTTCTTTCATCTGTACCTCTCTTCTAGCATAATGAAAATCCCTATTCTCAACATTTATGATAGTTTATAAAGCAAAATGGGAGCAAAAATAACCCAGTCATAGGATTATTTTTAAGTATTAAGAGGTAATTTAAAGCATTCCATAGTGTTTGACATATGGTGATATGTCATTAAATATGCAGTTGTCAGTTATCACTGACATCATCAAAATTCTGGTAAGACATATCCATCCTGCTCTTGACCCTTACACCCTAAGAGAAATGATGTGTCTTCAGAAACTCTGTGTGTGTGTGTGTGTGTGTGTGTGTGTGTGTGTGTGTGTGTAGCATGTGTCTTAGTCCCTTCAGGCTGCTATAACAGAATACTACAGACTGTGGCTTGTAAACAACAGACTTCTATTTTTCATGGTTCTGTAGGCTGGAAGTCCAAGTTGGAGGCACCTCAAATTTACTATCTGGTGACAGCCCACTTTCTGGTTCATATATAGTTCCTAGTAGTCTTGCTGGGTTCTCACATGGTAGAAGAGATAAGGGAGCTCTGATGTCTTATGACGGCACTAATCTCAGTCATGAGGGCTCTACCTCCATGAACTAATCACCTCCCAAATGTTCTACCTCCAAATACCATCATATTAAGAATTAGGTTTCAACATATGCTTTTGGGGAAAACAAATAAGCAACCTTGTGCTCTATGAAATATTTTATTTCAACTTAACTACAATGCTATTTAAAACAATGAAACAAATTTGGTGTTTATAAAAATTTATCAGTGTTGTTATGGAGAGATCCTAAAACTATGTACTGTATTGTCAGCACTGCATAATAGCAAAAAGACTGGAATGACATTGGTGACAAAGTAGAAAATATTTCAAAAATTATTATTGAATTTTGAATACATGTATTTTTTTTCCTAATAAATATAACTTGTGAGTCCTTAACAGTCTGGACTAAGTATGCTTAGATGTGCTAAAATGAGCGAGGCTTCTTTCCCTTTCCAATTAAAAAAAAATTAACACATAATGGTGCCCTAGATTTTCATTACTAAAACATCAGAATAAAAAATTGCCACCTACAGATTTCCCAGGAGGCAAAACTGCTTCCATGTAATTCTATATTCTGGTCAAGGCTTTTTGGACACAAAGAAAAAGTCCACTGACACTAGCTCAAGTAAAGGATCTTTAAAATCATGACCACAGACTTCAAACTCTAATGCTGCCAAATAATAATATACGGTTCTGGCCAATTCATTCTTCTCCTCCCCTAGATGATTACTCTGTATCTTCCTCCCTCTCTTCTTACTTTATCGACACCTCCTGCCACATTCTTACTCTCAACTAATGACTTTGCTTCCTACCTCACTGTGAAAACTGAATCATTGTGAAAGAACTCAGAATATTCCCACCACCACGTCTATCCACCTACCAGCATCCTTGCCCACACATCTGCTTTATCCCTGCGGTTATCATACTTCCATCTAAATATAATTTCATCTTGCCCACTTGAGAAGATGATTCTAGCTATCTATGTTCTCTCCTCTATATCATTAATCTTTAGTTCTCTACTGATCATTCCCATTAGTATTATAAACATGCTGTTGTTATTTCTTCCAACTTTAAATAACTAATCCTTCTTCCCAACAAACCCTGCTAGCTACCACATCACTTCTTTTTTCCCTTTTATAGAAAAATTCCTTTAGTAATATATTTTCTCATGTTATCATAAAACCATTTCAGTATGACTTTCTCTTCCACCATGCCCTCAAAACTGCATTTGTCATGGTTGACAATGCTCTTTACATTGCTAACTTCAGATGGGCATTCCTCAGCTTTCATCTTGTTCAGTTTCCACAGCCCCTTACATCAGGATCATTTGACACTGGCGATTAGCCCCTTCTCCTTAATATATTTTCCTCCCTTGATTTCATTAACTGCACTCTCTCTAGGCTTCCTTCTTACTTCTGATTTTTTTTTTTCTTAATTTCCTTTGTGGTTTCTTTCTCTTCATCCTGGATTCTTTTTTTTTTTTTTTTAAAGATTTTTTTTTTTTTTTTATTGGACAGAGAGAAACACAGCTAGAGAGGGAACACAAGCAGAGGGAATGGTAGCGGGAGAAGCAGGCTCCCTGCCGAGCAGAGAGCCCGATGTGGGGCTCAATCCCAGGACCCTGGGATCATGACCTGAGCCAAAGGCAGACGCCTAACGACTGAGCCACACAGGTGCCCCCATCCTGGATTCTTAATACAAGAGCACACCAAGATTCAGTTCTTGGATTACTTTCTAATCTGCATTCACTTCTTTGGGCTGTCTCATAAGGTTGCATTGCTTTACATATCATCAATATACTGATTGCACCCAAATATTTATCTCTAATCCAGACATCTCTCCTAAACTTCTTATCCAGACTTTATATATTCAATGGTATGCCCAAAATGGAACTCCTCTTCTCTTCAAAATCTGTAATATGTGCAGCCCTTCTTATCTCATTTAATGTCAACTCCATCTTTTCATTTGCTCAGGACAGAAACCTAGGGGGTATAACTGTCAACTCTCTTTTTTTTTTCACATCTTACATTAAATCCTATTAGCAAGACTTCAAATATTTCTAAAATTCCAGCACTTCTCACCACTTCTTTGTCTTCTACCATTCTGTAAAGTACCATTATCTCTTATTAAGATTACTACAAGAGTCTCCTGACTGGTTTCCCTTCTTCAAACTTTATCTAACTCCATATTGATCATTCTCTACATAAAAGCTAGGATAATTCTCTTAATACATATGCCAGATCTTCTCATGTTTTTGCTCAAAGCCAGACTCAGACTTTGAAACCAAATCCCAAATAATAGCTTACATGATTCCATATTATAAGATTCCCTTCCCCAGTACCTCTCTGACCTCATCTCCTATTCGTTCACCTTGCTTATGCTGTTCCAGCAGCATTGGATTTCTTACTGTCTTTCCAGTACACCCTGTTTCATCCCAGCTTTGGGCCTTTGAACCATCTCTTTACCTGAAATGCTCTTCCACCAATAGGCCTGTGGCTAAGTCTTTCATCAGTCTTTGCTTATATTCAGCATTCTGATGAAACCTGTACTGACCACCCTCTTCAAAATTGCAGCCTAAATGCCCTCCCAACACTCCACACACCACTCACCTTGCACTACGTTTTTTATTTGTCTACAGTCAATATAAATCATATTACTTTCTAATATACTATATAATTCACCTGTTTGTTATGCTCACTATCTATTGTCTGTCTCCCTCTGCTTGAATGCATTCTCAGTAAGGGCAGCTGAGTTTTTTTTTTTTTTTTAATATTTTTTCCCTACCAATGTACCGTAAGTACGAGAACTATGCTTACACATAGTTAGCATTCAATAAGTATGTATTGAATGAAAACACAACAGGCTATCTCAGAGATATCTCAGAAAAAGATGTTCAAAGTTATTTGGAAATATCCAGGATTCCAAGGCTATCCTTCAGGCGTTGAGAACTAGAATAACTCTCTGTCCATGTCTCTCTCTGCCTCTCTCTGATTTTCATAGGAGCCCCATGTACCTTTTCCCATGGTATCTGTGTTTCATTGTTCATTCTCTGCATATTGACTTCCTCTATTTTCTTATACAAGTCATGGCTTCTTTGTTCCTATTCTCCTCTCCTTTCTGAATCATTACCTTTTCATATTTCACTGGTAAATATACTGATTCAACTCTCAATATTTGGATTCCATATTCTTTGCAAAGGAATATGCTTAATCCAGCCTAAAGTACACATCCGTCATGTATAACCAGCCACAGCTGCAATTGAGGGTACTGTCTAAGTTCAGCAGGGACTGTGGAGAGGAGCAGTTTCAATTGATGTTTGGTTTTGATGGGCAGAGAACCCTAAATTTATGTACTATAGTTATTCTCTTTTATATGCTGTATCTCTAGCATAAGCTGTGAAGATAGATATGAGCCAGATTCAGATTTTATACGCTCTTGTAGATCCCATTACAACTTTAAAACAGTCATAAATTTTCCAATGGTTCTTTATTATGACAAATCTTAAAATATGATGTCCATTTGGTCTATTCAGCCATCTATTTGCTTAAATTCAGGTAGGTTTGCAAATTTGAAAAAGTATAGCAAAGCATCAGTCTTCCTTTGTCTTCACCTGATCATTTTTGTTTGTTTGTTTGTTTGTTTTTTGTGCATGGCTCTAAATTCTGGTTTTAAATTTTACTTACTTCATTCTTGCCCCTTGTATTTATTAAAACCATATATCCACCAACGTGCCTTGTATTTTGGAGAAACTGATTTGACAACAGAATAAAGGATAGGAACTAAAGTGGCATGTCAACAAATTAATAACAGAAGTCTATTTTTAAGTAACACATTTTTATGATATCAATAAAACACTTTATAAAAGTATCATCATTCCATAAAACATGAACCAAGAGGGGCACCTGGGTGAATCAGTGGGTTAAAGACTTTGCCTCAGGCTCAGGTCATGATCTCAGGGGATCCTGGGATCCAGCCCTGCATTGGGCTCTCTGCTCAGCGGGGAGCCTGCTTCCCCCTCTCTCTCTGCTTACTTATGATCTCTCTCTCTGTGTCAAATAAATAAAATCTTTAAAAAAAAATGAACCATGAAGACTTATTTCTTTGTAGAATGAATATTAAATAAGGTTTCAAATGCTCTCGTACATACTAAAAAATTACAAAACTTCCACATAAATAGATATCTTCCAATCTGTGTATTTATATGTTTGTTATGATTTGAGTCCAATACTTCTTTTTAAAGTCAATTCTTAATCTCTTGAGTTTTAAGCTATATACCTACTGAGGATCTTTTTGGTTTATTTTGTATATATGCAATGATGAGACCAGTGTTATCTGTTATATAGATGTTAATCAACAGAGTTTATTTATTTATTCATTCAGAAACATTTATTTTACATGTACCATGTACCAAGCAATATCTTAGGTGTTTTTTACACCGAAGTGAACAAAATAGACACGTTCCTGCCCTAGCATAATGTACATCATAGTACAGAGAGACAGAAAATGGAATGAATAGAGAAACTCATTCCTGAATGATTAAGTATAAGAAAATCAAGGCAAAATGTAGAGAACAACTATTTTGGGGAATCAGGGTGATGGCTCAGAATAAGGTAGAAAGGCCAAGCTTCATTTGGAGATCATTGAAGCTGAAATCTGAATGAGGAATAAGAGACATTCACATGAAGATCTACATGAAGAGAGTACAAACCAAGCGCTAAGGCCTCAAGACTGGGAAGAAGACTCCTGTGTTTAAAGAGCCAAGCAGGCCAATTTTTAGTTTGGCTAAAAAACTAAGGGAAAAGTAGTACAAGTTGACTTCAAAGAGGTAGGCTCAGATCATGTAAGGGGGTTTGTTGTTTTATTTATAAGGTAAACTGAGAAGTACCTAGAAGCTTGTGAACAGAGTTACATGCTCATGTTATTATTTTAAAGCTCACTGCCTACTATAAATTGTAGGAGAGTACAACTGAAGCCCGGGAAACCAGCTAGGCAGTGATAACAGTTTTACAGGCATGAGATGATGTAGTCATAATCTGTGACACCAGTACTGGGAGATGGAGAGAATTCAATGAATATATTTGGAAGGTAGAGCCATAGCTAGAGTTTTATTTTGGATATATGGAAATAACAGATTTGCAGATATGTATGCTATAAGCCAGAGGGGAGTTTCATTATCTCATATATAGACTCCAAGATTGTAGAGTCCCTAGCTTCTAGCTTATCTTACATCTGAGAAAATATAAACATATGTTTGTCTTATAACATTCCTGAATTTTTAATGAATCTTTCAAACTCTATAGAGCAGAGTTACTCCTAAGCATGGACATGTAGTTCAGGCATCAGAATGTGCTGGTACATTTATTCATGTACTTACACAGTTAGCCTACACAATTTGAATCTGTAGGTATGGCCCAGTAATGGGCATACTTAACAGGTCCTGGAGGTGATTTGTTGGCTCATTGAAATTTGAGGATACTGCTGAGGTGAATCACTCTTTAAGTCCTAGTGCTGTTATATTAGATGCCAATTAACTATGTTGGTAATATCTGTCCTTTATTTTCCCTCTAATCATAGAAACCATTTGTACTCTAAAACCATAGTTCTATAAAGATAACGTGTTTTGGGGAAAAGTGTCCCTTAAATTTGAAAATCAATTGAGTTTTTCCTCCTGTCAGAAAATTGCCCTATTATCTGCAATTGCACAAGCCTTAGGATCTATGGAAATCAATTTTAGTAGTTTGGTTTCTTTTTGTTTTGCTTTATGAAATCTTTGTGGATAGTTTGCTTTAGTGTCACATGCTAAAAAATATCTAAGTTCTATATAGAAAAAGTACTAATAAAACAGTTGATTTGATTTGGTAGGAACAGTACAAGGTATCATATACACTGGACTTACCTGCTACCAAATCAAAAGTATGACCATAGTTCTGTTTAACATTCAGGCAGCCTGCCTTAAACAAGCTGGGTTACAAATATTCAAAGTGTGAATGCTCAAGCTACAATTCTGCAGGCTGGAAACAGCTTGTACAAATCACCTAAACACCTCACCATCTTGAAAATTATGTTTGTTTTGGTGTTTATTGGTTTGAAATCACTGACCTAATTACCATTATGTTAGAAGAGGCACACAGTTCCTGAGTCTGTTAATAAGCAATGGTGGAAGAGAGGGGATTCCATATTTCCAAACAAATTGGTTTAACACAATTTAGAAAGCAAACTAGTAGCAGAGGTGACCATCAGGTCACTCTATAAGTATGGAAATGTGCTTCTCTGATTTTTTAGGATGGAAACTCATAGATTCAGATGACAGATTTATTCAGAATATACTTGTTTGTTTGTCTTTTTGCCAACATAATGTCACTATTTCTGGCATTAGCCCTTGAATTTGAATTATTTCAGATATAGGAGCACACTTTCCAGTTTAGCAATGTCCTCAGGACTTATACATTACCCATTTTGTTTGACCCCTGAAGCATCTGAGATTCTTAGCCCTTATTTGACTGCCAAATGTTTTAACCCAGGTACTGGTAGGAAGAGACAGCCAGTAAATCTGCTTCCTTCCTTTGCTTCTCTGTTCAGACAAGAGAAGGAATATTACTCTATCATATATTAAAGATTGTGCCCATTATTTTCTGAAGATAAATATTAAAATGATTTACCCAATATTATTTATTGCTGGGTAACAAACTACCCTCAAATTTAATAGCTTAAAAGAACAGACATTTATTATCTCATAGTTTCAGAGGGTCAGAAATCACAAGTCAGTTAGCTAGATGATTGGCTCAGAGTTTCTCATGAGGTGTAGCCAAGCTATTGGTCAGGGCTATGATCTCATCTGAAGGCTCAGCTGGGTAAGGACCCATTTTTTTAAAACTCACTCAGAGTTGTAGCTGCTATCATTCCTTACAGTGTTCCAATTAGACTGAGGGCTTCAGTTTCTCAGTCAGCTGGAGGCCTCCCTCAGTTCCTCACCACGTGGTGAGGAACACCACCTCTCCACAGAGCAGCTCCCAACACAGTGGAACCTGAAGAAGTGAAGGAGAAAGAGACAGAGGGAGTACATTCAAAAGAAGCCTCAGTCTTTTTAAAACCTAATCTCAGAAGTGACATCTAATCACTTCTGCTATATTCTATATCACTAAGTCCAGCCCACACTCCAGGAGATGGAAATTAAGTTTCACCATTTGTGGTTTGTAATAGCAAAGAATGTGTGGACATTTTATTAAAATCACCACAGCAAGCTAGTTCTCTCTTCAGCTTGAAAAAAAAAAAAAACAAACACAAAACCATAGAGACGTAAGGATGCTGCACTTAGCTTGGCTGAATTTGGGTCATGTCTTGGTAATTATTTAGTTTTAAGCATTTTCCACATGTCCTATATTTCGTCTTTGGTGTCAACATTTTAAAAATTATATTTAAGGAATAATTTTATTCTCAAGCCAGGAATATAATCAATAGTTTTAAAAAGTGCAGATTTGCCTCAATATTGCTCAAGGCTTTAGGCATTACTTTAGCTGTTTTTATCATAACTTTATTTTTTAAGATGAAAAGTTTTATTCCATGTTAGAAGTTCCAAATGTTAACTGTTTGGCTTGCACTAATGATGTCAATTTCAGGGTCTTGTTTATATGAATTATTTGCATAGGTACTTAGGGGCCAAACAAAAAGAATTGGCAGTTTCACTATAGTCACATATGTACCACTTCCACCAAACTGATAGTCTGATAGGGATGGACAATAGCTTCGGTTGTATACAAATGCATTAACTTAAAAAACATGCGCAAGTATCTCACTACACTGGAGAACCAAGTGATTTACATTTAATTTCAAGAATTTCAGGGATACCTGAGTGGCTTATTCAGTTAGTATCTGCCTTCAGCTCAGGTCATGACCCTAGGTCCTGGGATCAAGTCCAGCATCAGGCTCCTTGTTCAGCAGGGAGTCTGCTTCTCCCTCTCCCTCTATTGCTCCCCCTGCTCATGCTCTCTCTCTCTGAAAAATAAATAAAATGTTTAAAAAAAAGTAATTTTATACACATATACACACACACACGCATACAGACACACACACTTAGTCTAAGGAATAAAAATGATTTTTCAAGGTCCCTTATTTTTATTTCTAATATAACAAATTACTAGTTTTTGGTAGTCCTTAATAACTTAAAATTAATTATTTGGAGTTTTTCCTTAAATTTAACCAAATTTCAGATTAGATATCCTCTAAAATAGTGACTTGAACTGTGATCTACAAGGCCACTGGAGGGTTGCTGAGACCTTTTAGAGTGTCCTCAAAGTTAAAGTTCCTTTCATAATAATACTAAGCCTTTATTTGCTTTTTTCACTTTCATTATTTCAAAATATACAGTCATGTTTTCCAAAGGTTCCATGAAACAAATTATCACAACCACTGAATGCAGAAGCAAATATGGGAATCCAGCTGTCTTTTGTTAAGCCAGCCATTAATTTACAAATATACCAAACAATACCAGTCTTTTTGTGTGTGTTTTGTAAAATATAACTACTATTCATAAAAGTGTCATTCATGTTAGCATGTAAGTGGGATCATCATTATTATTATTTTAAATGAATGAATAAATATTTTTAAATGTCTGTTTTAATTTCTAACATAGTATGCATCAGTAGGTATAAGCCACATAAACAAGAGCTTTTGGGAGTTCTCAATAATTTTTTCAATATAAAGGGGTTGTAAGAGCAAAAATTTGAGGATTTTTATTTAAAATACTTTTATTTTTTAGGTATAGAAACTGAGTTCTATGATTTGCCCAAAATTCCTCAGCCTGTATGTAGCATCACTGGGATAGGAACCTAGGTAGGTTTCCTGATTTGGATTTTGCCATATGGCTGAGCCCACAGTATTGATGAATCCAGTTGGAGATTCTCTGAAGCAATGCTTGACTGTGAGTATGAATTTCATCCTGGATATGAAGGTGTATATACCATTCTATGAAGAAAAATGTTTGTTTCTGTTTTCTACAGAACCTAGTGTCCTCTATCAGCTTTTACTAATTTACAATCTACCCCCAAAACTAGTGGATTCAAACAGATACTATTTACTGTTGCTTAGGAAGCTACAGGTGAGCTGGGAGGCTCTGAGCCAGGCTCCCACATGCATGTGTGGTTCCCACACAGACAGGCTGGGAGCTGGCTGACAGCTGTGATGGGGGTGAGCGGCCACCTGTCCCTCCTCCTCCACAGGCTATCCAAGGCCTTTCACAGAGTGGCAGCAGGATTCCAAAAGAGAGGGAGGGGGAGCTGCTAAACCTTCACCAGCCCTAGCTTAGAACTGGCCCAGTGTTACTTCTTGGATTAAAATAAGTGTCAAGGGCAACTCAGATTCAGGGTGTAGGGAAATATGCTACCTCTTCTTGGGAGGAGCTGCAGAGTCACATTGCAAAAAGGCAGTGATACAGTGAGAGGGATGAATACAGACATATTTTTGTGATATTACAGAATAATTTGAAAATAAGGCTTTGAATAGCAGTGTGAGGTAGTAAATAGAGTTACTGAGGAACTGAACCCTCATGTTGAAGGGGATTTAGTTCAACTCTCATTTCTGACATTTGAGCAAGTCACTTAACCGCTTTATAGTTCCTTCCTCTGTAAACTGGGGATAACAGTTTTTGCATCAAAGGATTAAATGAGATCATGCTTATGAAGCACATGGCATCACACAGGAAATGATTTTAAGCAACTTTAAAACTCGCTTGCATTAGATCATCTCATTGAATTCATTCTGACTCCCCCAAACAAAATAGCAATCCCATATTTAACTATGCATATATGTTTGCCAGAGCAGCTGGCATGCGTGAGCCCCCAAGACCTCCCTCCTACTGTTCACATACGCCCTTCACCAAACACATTCAGGTCCATCGTGGCAAATGTACTAATAAGCTGCTATGTGCTACCTTTCCACTACAAGCCATGGACACCAATTTGAAAGACATATGCTCACTGTTTAAATGAGAACTCATAATTGAGTATAGTGTATGGATTCCTTACCAGATAATTTAAATTAAGTTTTTTTAGTGCTACTACAGGATATTATGCAAGCACAGGAGAAGGGGGCTCACATCTGGAGTTTGAAAACAGTGTGAAGAGGCACCTGGGTGGCTCAGTCAGCTAAGTTTCTGCCTTCTGCTCGGGTCATGATCTATGGAGCCCCACCTCATTGGGCTTCTACCCCCCCAACTCATGGTCTCTCTCTCAAATAAATAAATAAAATCTTAAAAAAAGTAAAAGCAGTATGAAAATATTTTTCTTATTAGCCAAGACACATGCTAACAGTCTGTTTCACAGACCAACCAGTCGTTCAGACTCAAAATTCCTCTGCAAGAACATCTGGCCTGATATCCTTCAAGTTGTGTGTCGCCAGCTAAGGCCTGTCACAGTGAAGGTGTGTGAGAGAATGGGTTAAGACAGAGAGGCTCAGACCACTTTCAGCATCAGCAAGCTAGGCCTTCACTTCCTCTGTCACCCCTTAAGAGAAAGCAGATGGGTTGGTGTAACACTTGATAGCATTTTATTACACAGCTGTGTGCATCTCCTAGGCCATTCAATTGGCCCTGTTAATTTAGATATCTTCCATTATCGCTCTCGAGCTAACAAACTCTTCCATGTGACTAAATCCCCATGTCCTCAGGGAGCACTATTCCATTTGAGCCGCAGGTATTGGCTGCCCCTGGAGGTTACTGTGACAGTTTGGTTTTCAAAATCTGTCATCCTAGAGCAAGTCAGTTACCATAGGCACATGGCCACTCCAAGGAACTCTCATTCACCTCAGAATGATAACATATATTAAAAGTCAGCAACACCAGGAAGTTTCTTTTGACGCAATGGTCTTTGTTTCAACTTAGCAGCTGACTGGTCCCAGTGGCTCTGCCTTTCTTTTAGTGATTCGAAGGCTGGTGCCTGGGAATTCCACATCCCAAATCTCTAATGATGCTCTGGTTTGCAGTCCTACCACCTTGCAATTCAGCAAGTAGCACGTGCTCATTACTCCATTCTCAGGAGAGGGATCTGGTGAACCACAGCCAAAGGGTTAGTATGTTCCCAGTTCAGTGCAGCAATCTTGTGTGAGTGCCTCCCTCAGTTAAGACCCTTCTTAAGAGGACACAGGCCACAGAGAATTATCAGACTTGGTTCCTCACCCTGGGTAGTCTAGTGGCTGAGACCAACATGTTCATAAACCTTCTGAGGCAAAACTGGCTGTGACACCCATATGAGAAGAAATTCAAGCAGAGTGCTGGGAAAACTTGAGGAAGGAAAGACAAAACGATCTTGGGAGAGGTGGAAGTTGAGATGGGCCCTAAAATTGTACAGAAATTTGATATGAGTGGGGAAAATATTTCAGTTCGCTGAAATCACTTGGACCAAAGCCGGAGGCCAAAGGACTATAAGAGTATGGGTGGGAGACGGGAGCTTTGGAAGAGGAACAAGTGTAACAGAAGATGAGGCTGTGAGGTAGATAGAAGCCCTGTGATAGAGTTTTGAATACCTGAATGAAGAATTTGCTTTTAAATCTGGACCTTTGGGAAGGCCATAAAGACATTTTCCCACATTTTTGTTTTCCATTTTGTTATGGATTCTTAAGGCATGGAAATGGCACATTAACCTGTTTGTGAGTGAGGTATAAGAGCAGCATGTGTTGCATAGACTAGAAGAAGGGGGGAAGCCTGAAGGCTATTGACAAGTCTATTGAAGAACATAAACTAAAGATGCAGAGATATGATGCCAGAGTGGACTATTCTTCACCCTAAATATTCAAATAAAACTGATGTGAATACAGATGTGCAGAAAATGTTTGGACCTGGCTCCATCCCTCTGTTCTGTGCTATTGGTGATTGTACGCTGTAGATTATTGAAGAGAATCAGACCGCTAGAGAGAGACAGCATCAAAAACATCTCTCGTCTCTTACAAGAAAGACAGAGATGGGAGAAAATATTTTAATTTTGGCGTTTATAAAACCTTGATTCAGAAGAAACATTGTTCATCTCTTGGTCAGGCTAGATAGTAGACATCCCTTGCCTGACTTCCATGGCAAGGGAAATGCCATCCGCTCTACAGCATTCTTCTAATCACTTGCTCTGCAAAGTTGATCCATGTGGCAAACACCATCTGCCTTGCTTGGAAGTTTATTAGGACTACAGAATCCCGGGATCCACCTACCTAATCCTAGTTTGCATTGCATTTTTTTTTTCTGTTTTCTCCAAGTTTTTTATTATTATTATTATTAGCATATAATGTATTATTTGTTTCAGGGGTACAGGTCTGTGATTTGTCAGTCTTACACAATACACACAGTGCTCACCACAACACATACATTCTCCAGTGTCCATCACCCAGCCACCCCAACCCTCCAACTCCACTCCACTCTAGCAACCCCCAGTTCGTTTCCTGAGATTAAGTCTCTAATGTTTTGTCTCCCTCTCTGGTTTTGTCTTATTTCATTTTTTTCTTCTCTTCCCCTATGATCCTCTGCCTTGTTTCTCAAATGCCACATATCAGTGAGATCATATGATAATTGTCTTTCTCTGATTGACTTATTTCACTTAGCATGATACCCTCTAGTTCTGTGCACATTGTTGCAAATGGCAAGATTTCATTTTTGATGAGTGCATAATATTCTATTCTCTCTCTCTCTCCCTCTCCCTCTCTCTCTCTCTCTCTCTCTCTCTCTATATATATATATATATATATATCTATATATATCTATATATATATATATATATATATATATATCTCACATCTTCTTTATCCATTCATCTGTTGATGGACATCTGTTGATGTGCTCTTTCCATGATTTGGCTATTGTGGACATTACTGCTATAAACATTGGGGTGCAGGTGCCTCTTTGGATTACTACATTTGTATTGCATTTTAATAAGATTTCCAGATCATTTCTGCACATGTTACATTTGAGAAATACTGGCCTGTCCTTTTAGCCAACAGTTCTCTGCCTCTTCTATGTTACTTCAGGACTTAGGGTTCATGCATATGGAAGAAACAGGGTTGGAGCATCTGGGTGGCTCAGTGCATTAAAGCCCCTGCCTTCAGCTCAGGTCATGATCTCAGGGTCCTGGGATTGAGCCTGGCATTGGGCTCTCTGCTCAGCAGGGAGCCTTCTTCCCCTCCCCCACCCCCCTGCCTGCCTGCCTCTCTGCCTACTTGTGATCTCTCTCTTTCTGTCAAATAAATAAATAAAATCTTAAAAAAAAAAAAAAAAAGAAACAGGGTTGAGTAGAAGGGAAGAATTCTGGTAAGCATAACCCAGTCTAGTTTATATGGTTCTAGACAGAACCATGTAGAGAGTTTAAGGCAGTGCCTGTCACATAAAGGCTCTGAAATGACAGTTGCTATATTGTTGTTGTGGTTATTTTTATTATAATAATATAATTATTATTATTATTAATGGTTTCTCTTATCTGGAGCATCAGCTTAATTGCCTGATTTCTACAAACATAAGGAAGCTTAAGAAACACATTATGGAGTTAAACTTAAAGGAATAGCCACCAAAGCAGTCTGCTTCCATACAAAGACAACAAATACTGAGTTTTGCAATGAAATCCAAAAAAGAAATTATCTTTAGAGCACAAAATCTGACATTTTACTTGATTATGATCAATTTCAATCCTCTTACAAAAGATTTGAATTTGAAAATGCTAATAACATAAAAATATAGGTTATCTTTGATGTAGGGGTTGAACGCCAGGCCATGACTTAATGGTGTTCCTTACTAAGTTGCTGCTTGGTAATCAAGTCTGACCTATCCTAGGCCAATTATTTTGAGCTTCAAGGCTGAGAAATGATTTGATAGCAGAACATTTGTGTCTAGCAGTCCATCTAAAGAGGAGAGTAAAGAATAAGATGCAATTAAGGAGTCAGAGCAATCACTCAGAGTGTCTTTGGAACATTTCTTTGCTGAATTTAAAGAGTTTTAGCTGACAAGTGAACTTCACTCTCTTCCTTTTGAAAAATCCCCATAACTAATTGTCATTGACTGTATTCAGTCTTGCTCCTTTGCACAACATACAGGACTCTGTATAGAGGGGCATCCATTCTGACTGTGGACTGATAGACTTCTAATTGTGGTCGTTGCATTAGTCATGAGACAAAAGCTTACTTTCTTGTTGCACATTTGGTCATGCTTCTTCCCTGAAATGTTTGTCTGCCTTAAAGGCAATTTTATCTCTGTTGTTATTGCAAGTGTTTTTCTTCTCTTCTGGAAATTTTGGAGAAAAAAATTTTTTAATCCACTAAAGAATAAGATATGGTTCCAAGGGATTGTGTGCCTTCTCAAGTACTTAACTGGTTTTGTAGGGAATGTAAGGAAAGCACCCTAAAATGTGTAAATAGCTCTAGCATTTTATGGAATCATTACATTGTGTGAATATTTTTTATATCATGAAAAAACAATGTGTCTGGTCAAATAGGTGTGGAAAATGCCAGGGGTAAGTAATATTAAGCAAATTCTTCATTGAGGGATATTCTAAACTGTACTGTGCTAAATGTTTGTGACTACAAGAGGCTGCCCAAAATATGTAGGAACTCCCAAATATACTTACTGTAGAATGCTTTTCCATGAAGCACATCACAGGATTAGTGTTCCCCAGAATGTAAATTAAGTTTTAATTATAGTTACTTATATACTGTTAACCACATAAAATTTAAAATACTATTAGGAGAGTAAAAGTTTACTTTCCTAATAGTAAAATTTTTATAATGAGGTGTCCAATTCAAAAAAGCTTTTAAAGTGCTGTGATAGTGGGGTGCCTGAGTGGCTCAGTTTGTTGAGTATCTGCCTTTGGCTCAGGTCATGATCCCAGAGTCATGGAACCAAGCCGAGTGTTAGGCTCCTCAGCTCAGCAGGGAGTCTGCTTCTCCCTCTCCTTCTGCCAACTAATTCTCTCTCTCTTTCTCTCTTTTTCTCACTCTTGCTTTCTCTATCTCAAATGGATGAATAAAATCTTTTTTTTAAGTGCTGTGATAGATACATAAGAGGACAGAAAATTTATGATTTCGGTTTTTTAAGGGTTATCTTATTTCAAATTTCATGAATACATGAATGCATTTACACAATGAAAAAATTGAGTATTCAGTGGCACAGAACCCTCCAAGGTGCTTGGAAGTTGAAAGTGAAACATTTGAAGTTTATTTTGATGTCTAAGATTTTGGAATCTGACATAATGGAGCAGCACATTGTAATATTTCTTGGTTACTGCTGATCTTAAAAATCCCAGTCTTCTTGACTCCATTTTGGGTTAACCAAGTGTAGAATGTTGCCA
>CM053607.1:42902783-42925505 GCA_028646535.1 Procyon lotor | reverse complement strand
TTATGGATTATTGGTCTTTCATCTTCAGAAATCGATGATGCAAGAGCATACATTTGCTGTCCATTGGCAACATTCTACACTTGGTTAACCCAAAATGGAGTCAAGAAGATTGGGATTTTTAAGATCAGCAGTAACCAAGAAATATTACAATGTGCTGCTCCATTATGTCAGATTCCAAAATCTTAGACATCAAAATAAACTTCAAATATTTCACTTTCAACTTCCAAGCACCTTGGAGGGTTCTGTGCCATTGAATACTCAATTTTCTCATTGTGTAAAGGCATTCATGTGTTCATGAAATAGAGGTAAAGTGACATGCAACTAAATGAGTTTTTAGTTAATTATAAATAATTCTTATTTGAAAAGAAAATATAAGCTAACCTTTTTGAGAGTTATCTACCAGGTACTATTCTAAGCATTTTATAAGTAACAACTCATTTTTCTTGCAAAACAACTCCCACTTTTATTGCTGTTACAATTTACAGAATAAAAAATGGAGGACAGAGAGATGTTAAGGAACTTGCTGAACTATTACATAAAGATAAATAATGAAGAACCTTTGTATTTTTCTCTTTTTTTTTTTAAGATTTTATTTATTTATTTATTTGTCAGAGAGAGAGAAAGAGCACAAGCTGGAGGAGCAACAGGTAGAGGGAGAAACATTCTCCCCATGGAGCAAGGAGCCTGATGTGGGACCTGATGCCAAGATCCTGGGATTATGATCAGAGCCAAAGGGAGACACTCAACTGACTGAGCCTCCCAGGTGTCCCCTTTTGGATTTTTCTTAAGGGCTATGTTATCATTGGTGACTTTTTTTAATTCACTCAAAAGATGTTTATTTAATTCAACTACGTGCAGGTACCGTATTAGGAGCAAGAGACAGAAGTATTAACATATGAATACCTCCACAGCGCCAAGCATCTGGATAGGCAACCATCACCCAAATCCACATATGTATTAAATAATTAATGTATTAATTCAACAATATATCCCAAATGCCTCTCCTCTACCAGGTATTACCTAGCAAACACTTTTGTCAAATAGCTGACATTTTGACAAAAGGCTATATTCAATAATATTTTTACCTATTAAACAATTATTAAGCATCTCCTATACAACTGTATTGAAACACCACAGATATTTCCATGCTTCTGCCTACAGAGAATTCTGTGATAAGGTTTGTAGCAATGGACAAGTGGGGCAAAAACGAAGTAAGGCAGCTGGAGAACCAGAAACACATTCTTTGCTAATTTAGATTTAGTTCTCCACTGAAAATAAGAGTTGACCTATTCTCTTTCTCTTTTGAAGATGGCAACATTCGACACTTTTTTCCCTTTAGAAAACTGTGGACTTCTTGTTTCATAAATACTTGCTTTCATGTTTATATACCACAAATCCAATTTTACAGTGCATTTCTGACTAGCTAGCTTGATTCTAAGAATAAATTGCCCTTCTTTTATTATTTTAAACTGTCTTATCACAGGTGGGATTGTCAGGGGCACCTGGGTGGCTCAGTCAGTTGGAAATCTGCCTTCAGCTCAGGTCATGATCCCAGAGTCCTGGGATCCAGCCCCTCATCCTACTCCCTGGTCAGCATGGAGTTGGCTCCTCTCTCTCCCTCTGATCTTTCCCCTTGCTTGTTTTCTCTCTGTGTCTCTCTCAAATAAATAAATAATTTTTTTTAAAGGTGGGATTGGGGTGCCTGGGTGGCTCAGTGGGTTAAACCCTCTGCCTTTGGCTCGGGTCATGATCTCAGGGTTCTGGGATCAAGCCCAGCATAGGGCTTTCTGCTCAGCAGGGAGCCTGCTTCTCCCCTTACCCCCTGCCTGCCTCTCTACCTACTTGTGATCTCTCTCTCTCTCTCTGTCAAATAAATAAATAAAATCTAAAAAGAAAATTAAAAAAAGGCTGGATTATCATTGACTAAACAATTTCATAACTGAGAGATGTGTGCAAAAAAACAATGAGAAATGGGATTATATTTGAGATGAAGTCCTGGATGGTGGAGATTCCTATGGCTATATTAAGAAAGTTGCAATCCCAGAGAATAGCAGTTACCCTTTGGGACAGATACCTTAGTTCTTAGGATTAGAGAGAGAATATTAATAGAGTAGATTAATAGAGAATGAGAAGAATCTGTTTATTCTGCCATTCACTTTATACCTGGACTTGCCTTTAAAATTATGAATAATTTGCTTTTAAATCAAAGTTTCATATGAAGAAAGACATTCTCTAACAAAATGAATGGCTCCAAATGAGATCATGCTAATAAAAATGTTCGTGGTATATAATCTATTAAATTTTCACAGTTTTGATTATAATTTATTATGTTTGCAAGTAAACAAGCCTTTTTAAAAATCATTAGCTATTATCTAAAAGCCTATAGTTCTGGAACAGAAGTTCAAGTTCACAATAACTCTTTTGATATATTTCTGCATCAGATAGAGATGGTTGCTCTTATGAGTAAAAAGGAATATAAATTTCTAGAAAAGTTAAGACATTGTCTAGCCATCCTATGGTTGATGTAGATTCTCAAATCAAGAGCACTGTAATTCTTTGTAAAATAATCCATTTCTACTTTTTTTGAGATTTGACTTGCTCTCTTCAGAAGAAATGTGATTTAATGAAAATTGTAAGAGTTAAGAGTGAAAGGATTGATATTCTAGTCCTGTATTACACTAACTTGTCACATGTCAAAAGGCAAAGAACTTAGGCAGTCCTTTTTGTTTGTTTTGCTTTAAATTGAAGAGTAATATCTGTCCTGCCTACCTCCTAAACTTGCAAAAATTCAACTCTCTGGACGCAAAAGTTCTTTGAAGGGATAAATGTGATATACAATATAATTTATGCTTCACAGGAGGGATCTTGGGCGGTGGGTGTATTGTTTATAAATATTAATGTTTACTAGATTTCACTGCATGCTTCCCTGTATTGCTCTGTTTGTAATCTAATATGTGCTTATTCATTGCAGTTATATGTATGCTCAGTCATTAAGATATGTGTGCTTATTCTATTCTGCCTCTTGGATTGAAAGTATCATAATAACAGAGGGCATGCTTTTATAATGCAGAGTTCTATCCCCAGTAACTGTGTGAACATAGTAGGTACTCAATAAATAATTGTTGAATGAGTAGAAACATGCCTCCTAAATGTAATGTGCATTTAGGGTACACACAATACATTTGTATTTACACCTTAAAACTAGAAAATTAGAATTACTGCTGTTTGGGGTTATTGGGAGGGGGTATTTTTTTGGAATTTAGATCTGCTGCAGAATCAAATTTGGACATCATGCCTATGAATATTTAAAAATGATTACTCACTTTGTAATCACTACTCTTCTGACTTGAAACCAAATATATTGTAATTCAAAAATTTTATATGGGGGGGTTGATAGAATTCAGTACTGCACTGATAACTTAAATGGTATTTTTCTCTGCTTTTGTCTTCACTTATAGTACCATCCAAGGTCATGTAATAATGTGATAATGTTTGAAAAAATGAGATTCATAATCAGATGAACCAAGGTGCAAGTCGGAACTATATACTACTTCCTACTTGCAAGCTGTTAATTTCACTAAACCTTTACAGTCTCCTGTGGGTCTAATTATATTCCCCTCGCGAGACTGTTGGGAAAACTCAATGTGCTATACTTCAGGTGCTTTGCGGGATACCTAACAGAGTAGCGTTTAGCTGTGGATGTTATCATTAACATGGTTCATCTTTTAAACAAATATTTTTTCTGTTTTGTTTTGTTTGTTTTGTGTATCTGTGTGTGCATGTGCGTGCGTGTGTGTGTGTGTGTGTGTGTGTGTGTGTTTCCTTTTACAGATGGATATACCACAGACGACATTGAGTTTTACTGGCGTGGGGATGATAACGCAGTAACAGGAGTGACGAAGATTGAACTTCCACAGTTTTCTATTGTGGATTACAAACTTATCACCAAGAAGGTTGTTTTTTCTACAGGTTTGTATCTGGGAAGAGGATTAAGGGAAAAGGGGCTTCCGCATATGTTGCAAAAGGGTCCACTTATATCACAACTGGGTCCCAGGGAAAGATGATGACTAGAAGATTTAGATCTGCTGCAAACCATCAGAACCCCATCAAGCTCATTGCTCATTTGGGACCCATGCAGTTTTTTCCCAGGAGGCACCCCCAACAAAGCTGAGAGGATTAGTTCTACACCTCTCATTGACCAAGAATGGACTAACAGTTAGAGACAGAACGAAGAAAGAGAAATGAAGACCTCGGTCAGAGTTGTTTCCCAACTTTATGCCTCCTACAGAACTCCTCATAATCCTTTGAAAAATACTGGGGAGTGCCAAGTCAGGAGGAGAACTCCACATTTTCCTCAAAGGTTAAAAATTTCTTTATGTAGCCTTACCTCCTGTTTTCAAGCTAACAGCCCTTCCAGATGTTGAGATTATCCTGATGCTTTTCCATTGTTCCTCTTTCAGCACTGAGGCTTTAGGTTGTCAAATTTGGTTTCATCAGCACAAAATTTTAACCAAAAAAAAGCTCAGAAAAGTAATACTTTGCTACATACTCATTAAGGGGAAAAAAACAATAAAACCACAGGAATATTTCTTTTTATGTTTTCCTTATTGGAATTAATTCCCCAGGCACAGAAATAGCTAGTACTGTCACTATACATTTTAATCCTGCTAAGGACTCAGACACTTCCTTTCCCTGAAAACTACTTCAAGTAATAGTTTTATGACTTCGTAAGAATACGAAGCCTAAGAATACGAAGCGTGTAGCTTTAAAAAATAAACAACAGAAACTTTTCCTATATTTGAGGTCCTCTGAATCCCTGAGACTATAGAAATGAGTTCATACTTAAAATATTCTTACTTCAATATTATAACACTTACTAGAGCCCAAGATGGCTAAACAGGCGTTCTTTCAATATTAGTAAGACTATCACCCCAACACACACTATTTATCAATGTGACTTTTTATATTCTAAGACTATGTTCAGGTACGTATCTTGTTTAAAGAGTGATTCCCCAGATCATCACAATCAAAGGACCTAGCTACAGGAATCTGATCCTTTAGTTTCATCTCTCACAAATACTCTTTGAAACCAATGATTCTCCACTGTTTGATGAATCAGAAATCCCTTTAGAACTTTGGCGGAATCAATGGAATTAGAAAAAAGTGTGATCCATACATGTGAAAACCTTCACAGACCTTTAGGGAGATGCTGTATATCTGAAGCCTTGCCATTGATCCCAGACTTACAGTGAATTCTGGGGCTTGGGAAGAGATTTCTAAAATATGATCAGACTCTGCAGCCTTCTTCTTATACACAAAAACAAAAAATCTTACAGGATAGCCTTGTTGAGAAACAGCTGAGGGGGAACAAAGGGATTATACCAAACTACCTTGTCTTCATGGTTGTAGTGAAAGAGTGTCTTTGATCCAGTGCCAGAGGCCGAGCAGGGAAGAGCTGGAATTCTTTTAATTACTCAGGGGTATGAGTGTACTCAACACCGAGTGATTCTAGCTAATTAAAAGCCCGGGGTTCTCAGACTACTTTTGTAGGAGAAAGTGCCCTTTGCTAGGAGCTAAAATTGAATTTAAGGAAGATATACAAACTACTTATGGGCCTTAAAAGGAAAGTATCCAATAAATACTGATTGATAATGATGATGTTCTAAAATTGCCTTTCTAGGTTCCTATCCCAGGTTGTCCCTCAGCTTTAAGCTTAAGAGAAACATTGGTTACTTTATTCTGCAAACATACATGCCTTCCATCCTGATCACTATCCTCTCCTGGGTCTCCTTCTGGATTAATTATGATGCATCAGCTGCAAGAGTGGCATTAGGTAGGCCATTTTCTAACTGCTTATGGAGCCTGACTCTGTGTGTCCACACGTGTGTACTTGTGTGTGTGTGTGTGTGTGCATGCACGTCCACTCACATCGTTCCCTTACCCTGGTATTTATGATGAATGACAAGTCTGGACTATGCATATTATAAGAATTTGGCTGTGAGACTTTGGGTTATCTGAGTCAGAATTAAATCAATTAAATACAAATTAAAACTCTTTCATGTCAAAATTAGTTAACCATATAGCAGTAGGTAATGAAATTAGTCCCATCAATTTGATATTTTTATTAAAGCATAGTTCATGTAATACCACATGATAATTGTTCAATTTGCATCAGTGCTTCCTTACCTGGGAAGAGCTCCCTTCCATCTTTTTTTTTTTCCTCTCTGAGTGGAAGACAAAGAAATGTATTATGTAACTAACTAACAGATAAGCAAAAAGACTTCTAAAGTCTTACTAAGATTTTGGAGTAGCGTGGTAGAGGGCAGAAGACAACAAAGTAAGAATCCTGGGAAGTCATCCATAGCATCACTTATCTTATGCTTGTTTTTTTTTTCTATTATAACACCGGAAAAAGAAAATAAACTATATTTCATGAACATTTTTATGTTGCTAACTCCAGATATAGTAAATTATGATCTTTTACACTATTTTTATTATTTTGAGTTCTGATTAAGCCCTTTAAAATGTTGGGCTGTTAACTCCTCCCCTGTGATATTTCAATTCAATCATCACTTCCTTAGAGAAGTCATTCATTTAGTCATTCCACAAATATTTGTTGAACACCTACTATGTGCCATACATACTAGGCACTAGAGATAAAGCAGTGCTCTTCTGGAAGACATGCTAACGGCAAAAAGACAATAAATTTATTTTGCTTATAATATGTAAACTGTGTAATACCTAAGTATATAGAGGGAAATATGCAAGGTAAGGGTTGGATATGCCAGGAGGTATAGTTTACAATAATCATTGTAAACTTCATTCAGAAATTATCAATGGAACAAAGACTTCAAGAAGGCAGACTCACTTAAATGTCTGGATGGGAATATTCCAGCCTACTACAAGTGACCTGAGGTAGAAAAGCACCAATGATGTCAGCGAGGTGGCCAGTGAGGTGAATGTATGAGGGAGTTCAGTGGTCAAGATAATGTTGGAGAGAGGGGACTACAAGATTATGAAGCAGTTCCAGGGCCATAATAAAAGTTTTGCTTTTATTCTGAGAGTCACTGAGTGAAGACACGACATTATTTGATTTCAGATTGAAAGGGATAACTCTGGCTGTTGTGTTCAGATTAGATTGTGGTGGTTCAAGAACAGAAGGGAAAAGTAATGACCTCCTGGACTAGGTCCAGTCCCCTGTGATAAATTCTTTTAAATACTAGAAAACTTCCTTTTGTAGACCAATGCAGTTATAATTTATATTTATTTGGTTTGTGATGTCCTTTTTCTTCATAGTACTGAAAGATACACTGAAGAAAGGTCCATATCTAATTTTGCTTCCATTATACCTGTGATATTCCATACAATGAATGGTGTTCAGTAAATATTTGCTGAATAAAGTAATGAATGGAATTTGTAAATATCCTCTTATTCCAAAGTGAAAAGTCTGATTTCATTTTTATGTCTATTACAGGAATAATGAATTATTCACTTTTTAAAAGAAATCTGTAAAATGCCTTTTGATGTGAGTAATTTTTTACTTGGTCAGAAGTATCTTAAAATAAGAATGAGATAAAAAGCAAAATCAGCACTGTCAGTTTTATAATATACACATTGAACAGGGTAATCTGCAGTTGAAATAATGAAAAGATAAATGAAACTGGGAAGTGTTCAAAATGACTGATTTTATAGAAAAGAAAAAAAGCCTCTAAGACACCTAAAGCAAGAACCGAGTTTTTCTGGACCTGCTCAGCATTAGATGGGCAAATTTATTTTTTCTATAGCTGTTTTATGAGCAGGTAGAAAAACAAGACAAAGATTATTATCTTTTTAGAGCAATGAAATTAAATCAGGAAACTTATACTTCCAAAAAATCATAGAAATGAAACTTAACTCAGCTTTCTGAGTCAGAGAAACCCCCATTCAAATGTTGATTATCCTGGGGCAAATAATACATTATATGTTAATAAAAATAAAAAAAAATGTTGATTATACAATTTCCCATCTGTGTGATCTTGATCTCTGGGCTCTATTTTTACATCACTATTTTGCTACAAAACTGGACCTTGCCATACTCAGGACTCTGGACTCCTAGTGCTTTAACCCAGCATATCTCTGTCTGCCCTTCCAATTGTAGAGGGAAACTACTCTTCACTGTCGGTAATGACCACTCAGCGGAATGAACAATTATAACTTGACCCAGTATGCCATTTCCCCATAATCTTATAATGCTTCTATACTATTTATCTGTGCATTACATGCCTAGCTGCCCAATCAGGAGACATGAGGGCTAGACACCTGCCTCTCTTTACCCATCATTTCCAGCTTTGAAGTTTTTATAGTCCTTTGTCTGTATCATCTATGTAATGCATTCACTGATTTCAGTACTATTGTGATTGTTTTATTTTCTTTGTATTGCTTAGATGTTTCTGAAAAACTAATATTTTTAGTATTTTTTATTCCTGTCTTATATGCTTTCCTTCTGTCCTCCACATGAGTACCAGAGTGATTGTCCTAAACAAAATTTATCCCTTGCTTCCCTGCTTGAAGCTGGCCAGTGGCCCCACCTCACCTTCAGTTTTAAGTTCAGACTCCCCATTGGACTCTGTATATATGGCTCTCCATTATGCAGCCTTAATTAATCTTCACTCTCCTCACCATGCTTCCTGTCATAACCTACAATGTACCCCATTCACTTCCTTGAGATGCTTTTGATGGGCCATGTTCTTTCTCCTTCACACACAAACCACACCTTTATAAAATCTCTCTCTACCACACCTTGACCTCTAAATCCTTGATTGCTTGGGTATCTCCCACTCATCCTTCAAGACTCAGCTCCAGAGTCTTCATTTCCTGACTTCTCTCCTGCTGCATTATGAGGCTCACCTAGGTTCTTCTCCATATCCTCAACATTCACCCTATACAGACGTCTGCCATGGCATTTAATTCACATCTCTAGCCCCTCAGTAGGTATCTAACAATAAATATAAAAATATAAAGGAAAAAGTTTCCAAGTGATTAATTTTATTATAAATTCATGATTTAAATGTGTCTCCAGGGGGTGCCTGGGTGGCTTAGTTACTTAAGCAACTACCTTCAGGTCATGATCCCAGAGTCCCGGAATTGAGTCCGGCATCCAGCTCCAAGCTCCATGAGGAGTCTGCTTCTCCCTCTGATCTTCTCCCCTCTCATGTTCTCTCTCATTCTCTCTCTCAAATAAATAAATAAAATCTTTTTTAAAAAATGTGTCTCCAGGGCTTATCACAGCACAGGTATGTAATCAGTACCCAGTAAGTATTTTGTGGCATATATGAATGAGTGAAAGAGTACAATAAACTTTTCCAACTATGATGAAAGCAGCAAGGAGACAGGAACATTATTATTCTAACTCTGTCATTTTTTTTTTTCAGGAATTACAACTGTCCTTACAATGACCACGATCAATACCCACCTACGGGAGACTCTACCTAAAATCCCCTATGTGAAGGCCATTGACATGTACCTGATGGGGTGCTTTGTCTTTGTTTTCATGGCCCTTCTGGAATATGCTTTGGTCAACTACATATTTTTTGGGAGGGGACCCCAACGCCAAAAGAAAGCAGCTGAGAAAGCTGCCAGTGCCAACAATGAGAAGATGCGCCTGGATGTCAACAAGGTAAATTCAGAGGACAAGCCTTCCTAAGCTTATAGAAGAATGCCAGCAATATAGGTTAATGGCCTTGTTTAACAAATAAGGAAACCAAGGCCCAGGGAAGAGAATGGGTAGTTTTTCCAAAATCATAAAGTTATTTAATGATGAAGGCACAATTATGGCCCAAACTCATGATACAACCTTTGGATACCCTTTACATTAACAGTAGGGTTGCCCAAACCATAGTCATCTGAGAACTACCTTTGTGACTTTTTCCATATATGAGTAAAATGTATACTGTTATTTATTTTATATTTATTTACAATTACTCACTTTAAATAATTAACAAAGGAAATTTTACATCACTTAAATCAGCATTACTTGCTGGAAGATAATCTTAAGTAAGAAATATGAAGCTATGTTATTAAATTCTAGGCTATACTAGATGAAGGCCCTGGGACCGAGCCCATCCTCTGAGTTAAAAGGTAGATAAACAAGTACAGAGATGTATTAAAGAGCCACCAGCAAAAAATGAAGTCTTTTCTCTTTGAAGTCATCAGGAGGATAGAGAAATAAGTGGAGGGGAAAAAGAATAATTTTCTCCTTCAGTGACAGATAATCACTTAATGCCTTGTACATGTACCACTTAAGATCACTGGAGCACGTGACTGTAGGAGACTGCCATCTTGCTTAAGTTATGCATAGTCAAAGAATAATTTCCATGCAGTTGTAAATCCTGCTTAGTCCTTGAGCAATGGCTTTCAACCTTGGGTGCCAAATTGACTGACTGTGAGAGCACTAACAAATACTGAAGCCTAATTCCTTTCTCAGAAATTCTTATTTGAATGTACTAGAGTATGCCTGAGCATCATAATTTTTAAAAATTCTCCAAATTTCATTGTAATTTGCAGTCAAGATTTAGAATCTCCATTTTGAGGTTTTTGACAGCAGCCCCAATGGATCTGTCCCTTTTTACTACCCAAATGTGACCTCACCTGGCTTCCTCTATCAAACTTTCTGCACTAAACAAAATATTTATATATGTATTTTCCCATAGTCTAAATTTAAATCCTTCAAAATAGACAAAAAACACAAGGTCTTATTTTAATATCTGCTATAAATAGTGTTTATAAAGTAGTATATAGTGTTAAATTTAATAAATAGTTCACTGTGAGAAAACTAGAAAAACAGTAAAACTTTTAAACCATCTGGAATTATTAACCATATCAATCATTATTTAATTGATATTTTAATATTTCTATCTCCAAGTGATTTCCAAGGATAACACACCACAAATAATCTCTACAGTTGAATTTTATTTGGAGCAAACCCAATTAAAGGTTCTATAACTCACTGTTTTCACATATCCATAAGTCTCGTTTTTAGGGGGCAGGGGGCTATTCTCTAAAAGAAGTCACTCCTTCCCTAGGAGATGATATTTGTAATGATGCAAATTTTAAGTATGACCCTTTAAAGTTAATGAGCCATGGGTCTGGAAAATTTTCAATTTCTTTACAGTACTTGAGTTTTCACTTATTAGAATCTGTCAGTAGGTTCCAACTTAGCATCATGGCTATCTCAGGCTGTCAAATGAAAGGATACTTTTTAAATCCATTCTATGATTTTTCTGATATAGTAGCATTAGTTAAATAAATAAATAAATAAATAAACAAACAAATAAACAAACAAATAAATCTATCATCTGTCTATCTATCTATCTATCTATCTATCTATCTATCTATCTATCTATCATCTATCTATCCATCATCTATCTATCTCTCCTAGGACAGCAGTTTGAAATGAGTCTAAATCGATTGCCTAATGAAATGCTGACTTAATAAGATAACATCTGATCTCTTTTCACTTTCATCTACTCTGATTTTTTCATACCAATTTGCATTTAAATGATAAATTAAGAGCCAGAGAATGGCAGGTTATAGCAAACTTAACCAGGAGAGCTTCAGAGTTTAAGCTCAATGCACTGAGATTGAGATAAAGAATGGTTCACTGGGCAAATACCCCACAGTGGTAAAAAGCCCATCCTCTTGGCTGAAGTTGGACCCACAATTCAGAGCACAGAATATGAGAACAAAAAAGATATCAGAGTTATTCTAGTACAGTGGTTCTCAAAAAAAAAAAAAAAAAAACCAGGTGATTTTTCCCTCAGAGGATCTTTGGCAATATCTATAGATACTTTGGATTGTCAAAACTGGTAATTGCTACCAGTATCTAATGAGTAGAGGCCAAGGATGCTGCCAAACCTTTTTTTTGTGCATTGAACAGCCTCCTCATAACAAATACCTATCCAGCCCCAAATGTTGATGCTGCTGAGGTTAAAAAAAACCTACTATAACCCAATCCTCTAGTTTCAAACATAGGAAATGGAGGCCCAGAAAAATGTAAGATGATTGTCCTATTCTTAAATCTCTTAAATACAAGTTTCTCCACTTTCTTCAATCAAGATGTATAATATCAAGACATCAGAAGTTATAATTAGCACAACAATTCTATTTTTTTTTTTTTAAAGATTTTATTTATTTGACAGAGAGAAACACAGCTAGAGAGGGAACACAAGCAGAGGGAATGGTAGTGGGAGAAGCAGGCTCCCCGCGGAGCAGAGAGCCCGATGCAGGGCTCGATCCCGGGACCCTGGGATCATGACCTGAGCCGAAGGCAGACGCTTAACGACTGAGCCACCCAGGCGCCCCTATAATTAGCACAACAATTCTAAACAAGTATTTTGTAGTCCGTCAATTCCAGCATTACCATCCACTTACAGTTGTGTGATAATACGTAGTAAACAAACAAATAAGCAAGCAAGCCTCTCTGATCCTTCAGTTTCCTCATCTGTAAAAATGGGGTTAATTCCTACCTCAGAATTTATTATGGAGATTTTTCATGATAATGTGTATAAAGGATAACATAGTCCTCAATATATGGCAAATACTCTGTAAATGTTAAATACTAATAAAATATTATAAATGATAGGAATTATTACTTTTTAAAGTAAAATTTAGTCTCCAGACATATTGCCAATGCTTGTTTGTGTATTTTACAGAGTAAATATATAGCATATAGAGAGCAAACCCATTCCTAAAAGAGAGTACTATCTACAGGGGAATGTTTCATGTTAGAAGTTTTAAGTCAGTGCAAGGAGATCATTTTTCAACATGTATTAGCTATGAAATCTATAATAAACCAACTACAAACTTCATCATTTCTTAGGCCAGAATACTTAGAGCCATCTTGATTTGATTAAATAAAAAAGGTGACCATCTCACATTCCATACTCCCATGGTTTCTTTTTTAACCCAGCATGAAGGGTTAGAGATCTACGGGGCTCTGATTGCACATCACTTTCTTTTGTGTTGGCATCATGAATCATGCCACTCTATTTCTCATCAAGAATGTCCCTTCTTTTCAACTATAACTCTAGTTTTTTCTTGTTCCTTTTTTTTTCTTTCTAAAGCTGGGGCACAAATGATCAGCTAAGTATTGTTGGATGCTCTGGAAAAATCAGTCACTAGGAGAGGGGGACTGACCTTTTCAGTTTCCCTTGATGGTTTCCTATAGACACAGGCAGCATGTCAGATCACCTAAGTGATTTTTAAACTGGGCTCTATCCTGAGGTCAGGGAGGAATGAATACGGGAAGCCTAGCCAGGTGGGAGCCAACTGTTACTTCAAGGGCATATTTCCACAGTTTTCCAATCTCTACTCTGTACTGGTTTCCTCTACTTTTTTAATTTAACGAGAGTATATGCAGCTCTTAAAACAATTCTTATCTTGTCATTCAGCTGATGAAAAAAACTAAGGCTCTTAAGGGGAGTAAAATATCCATGGTTGCATAACAAAATTAATAAAATTTCTGAGACTTGATCGGGGTTTTCCAGTCTATCTGGTATACATTCTGCTATGCTAGCAAGTACAATAATGATATAAAATTTAAAAGCCAATTCCACATTAATCCATATATTCAATTCAGTTAACTTCACCTAAAAAAGAAAAAAAAAAATCTGTTTACACATGAGTCCATGGCCAAAAAACAGTATCACTTTCATTGTCTTCATATAACAAATTAAGTTGTAAAATACTAAGAATTTTAAATAAACCTCAAACCAAAGAGAGATCTACTGACTATTATTTTCCAATTGTCTTCTGGAGTTGTTAATTAAAAAAAAAGTATGTATATCTATATCTATATCTATATCTAACCTATATCTATATCTATATCTATCTCCTAGTGTTAGGATAGCCCTTCCAATTTTCCCGTGCATTCTTCTATTTGTGTGTGTATGTGTGTGTTTCCTTATAGAATTTGCTCTTGATTCATTTCACTTCCTTTTCTTGCTTATGCCTTCAAGTTTTCAACTCTCCTTTCTTTTCTTTAAGCTTTATGCTGTTCATTGTTTATTTTGCTGCCAATTACTAAGTGTATATATATTTGAGAATTTAATTACTCCTGCTATTTCACCATCTTGACTCCTATATATCTGAAAAGCCTCCAATATCTTAATTGCATGGAGGGACCCATAACCACCAGTTTTCCAAATAAAGCTGTGCCAAAAAGATCTCCATTTGGGGAACATTCTTTATTCTGCATTCATAGGTGTTGTGAGTCTCTGTGTTGCCTTTATCCATTGTACCTAATTTTTATGTTATGCAAAGCCACTAAAACCATTTAAATCGATTTATTTCTAGTGTTTGGAATTAGATTTTTTTTTAAATGATACATTAAAAAAATACAGGTAATTCAAAATCCTACTCTCTGTTAGCACTAGTCTTTCTAAAGACCAGTAGCATTTATCTATATCCAATTTACTTTAACCACAAATCCTAATCTACTGGCATCAGTCGACTTAATTAGCACATTCTCTACTTTGTCTTCCAGATTTTTTATAAAGATATTAAACAAAATGGGACCCAATATCGATCCTTGTGGGACCCAACTGGAAACCTCTCCCCAACTAGACGGACTACCAATTACGATTTCTCTCTGTATACGGTTAGATAGCCAGTTTTTAATCCATTTATTTGTATTTCTGTTGGAGCCAATTTGTTTAGCTGTTCCCTGTAAAATAATGTATGGGGTCTTTGCAGATAACCTATGGACTTAATATCCACAGAGACTTGGAAATAACTTAAATATTTTCATGAGACCCAAATGGGATTTTCCTGTTTTTTTTAATATATCTATAATGAGCTTCCATTCAGTCATTATAATTGTGCTACAGAAAGAAATCAAGTGCTTCATATTTTGAGATTCCTTTTCATTTGTATTGAGAGACTAGAATATCATTATATACTGTGGCATTTCTTAGTTTTCTCAGTGTTTCTGTTAGTGGAATAGATAGAGAATTATACATCTTTTCTGTTGGTTGGCTCAGAATTTAAGGACCTATATTTTCTGTCCTAGATTATTAATTTATGTCTAGGAATGTTATGTTTGCATCAAGTCCTTGTTGCTTCATTGTTATATATTTTACAAATAACTATTACCTTGGTGGACTTGGCACTATTATAATGATATGCAAAAGGGAATAATTGAGATTGTTTCTTGTTGTATCTCTTGACTTAAATGAATTCCAAAGAAAACCTTTTTTTTTTTTTTTTTTGCTAATACTTACAGTTTAGTTTTTGAATCCTCATGTGTTTGCAATTCTTAATTGGCAAATTGTCATTCATATTGCCCTCCACATTGGAGGAGGAGGAGAACTGTCACCATTCTACCTTATCATCTACAATTTATCCAAACTGCATTTATAAAAATTTCTATTTCTTGGTGAGGCAGTGAATGGTAGTGAATGCTTGTGAATCTTTCCTATGAGGACTTGATGCTTGATAAGCTGTTATTGTATCCTCTGAGTATCATGTTCTTCTCTAATTTTGCTGTTCTGACTCAAGTTTCCTTAATTCCAAATTTTTATTGCCTTTGGGGTGGGAGAAAGGTATGGTTTATCTATTAAATTACTACTCTCTTTTGGTGTTTTTAAGTTTCCTTTTAACTTTATTACTTGTTGTGGTATGCATAGTAACAGAGTCTGATAAATGGTATTAGGTAGATTCCAGGAGAAGAGATATTTGAAATTTTGCCATCACTAAGTTAGTCCTAGTCCCCTAAACATCCAGTCCCTACTGTGTCTGTTCTCTTAGGCTATCTCATTTGTGTTGTTGCTGCTGTTCTCGTTTTTAACTCTAGCTAGTCTTGTTGAAATTTAAGTAGATTGATTTGGTTGGGTAGTATTCTGGGTAGAATGCTAATCATTTAGAAGAAAACGCGTTGGACAGTTGGAATTTGGGTTTATGATGAAAATGATTGAAGAATTTTGTATTTTTCAAAACCAAAACTAAAGTATACTGCATGATCGTTCTAGTGACTGGGTAAAATTACATGAAAATTCAGGAAAATCCCCAGATTACTAGAATATTTTAAAGATAATTTGCCTCTTTGGTGCATTAAATTTTTCAATTGATGGCTTGAAAGAGTTAATGATGCTTTCTAATACTGATTTAGATCTTAATTTGCTAAGAATTCTTTCTCTATTTCATTAAACATTATGTTAAAGGGAGCGTTCAATATTTATACTGAAATATGAATCTCCATGTCTTTTGCTTTTATGCTTTTTTGTTACTGTTGGGTATGTCTTTATTCTGTCCTTTGAGTTCTCTTTTAAGTTCAAATTTAGTGTATGAAATAAGGACTGGTGTTGAAAAGTTTGAATAATGAGCTATCAAATATGTAACCTGTAAAAATATCAAGATGTATGTGATAATCCTGAGAGGCAATAGGGTCCACTGGGAAAATGGTGACTTTTAGAATCAGACTGAACTGATTTTTTAGTTTACATTCAGCCATGGTCTTTTATAAGCTATGTGACATTAGATATGTTTAACCTTTCCACCTTTCAAATTCCTCAACTGAAAACTAAAACACTAATTTCTGCCTAATGGAGCTGCTGAGGAGATTAAATGAGATAATTCTGTTAAGGACCTTATGTAGTACCAGACAAGGAGCACTCAAAAAATTATTATTATTATTATTATTATGGGGAAGGTAACAGAGAATGTATATCTTTCTCATTTTTTTCTTAGTTCTATTACTGTATTTCTAATTATGAAACCAATTCATGGTGTTTTTAATATATAAAAGGCAATGAAAACTAAGTTATAGGATCCTAAGTTATAGGATAAACTTTAGGATAAGCTATAGGATCCCAAGTT
The DNA here is from genome assembly GCA_028646535.1 of Procyon lotor. NCBI lineage: Eukaryota > Metazoa > Chordata > Mammalia > Carnivora > Procyonidae > Procyon > Procyon lotor. The sequence continues at coordinate 42,908,654 of CM053607.1, read as the reverse complement.
ATAGGATAAAAGTTAGGATATAATCCCAAGTTAAAGGATAAAAGATTATTTAATTATTTTCAAAAACTAAATACTATATAAAAAGAATAAATCAGGATGTGCATTGTTGAAGAGGGAGAAAGCGTTGTTTCCTAATTCATAGCAAGGACTCGACTTTTATTCTTTATCTTTAGTTTATGAATCAAGAAGTTGAAGATTAAGGATATGTTTAAAATTAATATTTTATATTTATATTTAAACATACATTTAAATATATGTTTAAACATTAACATATGTTTAAACATTAACATAATATAATTAAAATTAACATAGATTACTACAACTACGTTTCTTAAAGGGTGTACCATAGGTTGCCTACTTTAGGGTCATCTGGGGTGCTCGCTTAAAAAGTAGATTCCACCTGAGATATCATAAATCACAATTTTTAGTGGGACAGCTGCAGAATCTGCATTTTATTTCCCAGATCTGTTGTATCCACTGAAACATGAAAGTTTAAGGATCTGGATCAGCATTGGGGCGCCTGGGTGCCTCAGCGGGTTAAGCCTCTGCCTTCGGCTCAGGTCATGATCTCAGGGTCCTGGGACTGAGCCCCTCATCAGGCTCTCTGCTCAGCGGGGAGCCTGCTTCCCCCTTTTTCTCTGCCTGCCTCTTTGCCTACTTGTGACCTCTTTCTCTCTGCCAAATAAATAAGTAAAATCTTAAAAAAAAAAAAAAAAAGGATCTGGATCAGTATAATGAACCGACAATTCATCGTGTACAAACCTTAGATAATAGGAAGGAAATAAAGAGAGATGAACATAAGGCAGCTAAGGCTAGATGTCAGAAAAAAGGATAAGGACAATTTAAAAGCAAACTTAAAGAATAAATTAAGATGATAGAATTAAGATCAAGCTTGTCTTAATTGCTATAACTAGAACTCCTAAGCAACTTACCTATCAGAAGAGTAAAATTCCTAGACTAAATCAAACAACTAAACCCAATAAAATGTTATTTAGTAGAGACACCTTTAAAGTAAAGGTATTGAGAAATATTCTTTGTAAAGCCATAAGCAAAAATAAAAGAGGCAAATACAAGTCAGGATAACAAGATTGGATATTATTACTTTTTAATAGTATTAATATTAGGACTGTTATTACATTATAAGGATGACTTAGAGGTAAAAAATATTGACTGAAAGATATTTTATAATAATTGCAATTCAAAATAAAGGTGTTATCATTGATTAATAACTTTTATGTAATTAATAAAATTAAAATTGAAACAGCATCCAAATAAAATAATGGCAAGTAAAAAGAGAAAATTACAGAAACATTACCTGAGTAATGTATTTAGTAAAGTTTATTAGTTGTGTAACCTCATTTTTATACAGCTCATGTATCAGATCTAATAAAAATTAATTTGAAGAATATCTAGAAAACAATAGCAATTTAAAATACTATCTAATTAATTCCAAGCAATGTGGTTAAAATAATAGTGGGAAAGTTTTAGCTTCAAACACGTTTCTAGCAAGTAATTTTCAAAAGTGAATTAAATGTACAATTCAAAACTTAAAGATCAACAACGTATCTAAAAAAAGCAGGAGAAGGTAATTAACCAAGACCAATTATAAGTTAACAAAATAGAATATCAGAATAAATAACGTACAAATATGTCAGTTCTTCTAGGGACACCTGAGTGGCTCAGTGGATTAATCATCTGCTTTCAGCTCAGATCATAAACCAGGGTCCTGGAATCGAGTTCTGCATCAGGCTCCTTGCTTCATGGGAAACCTGCTTCTCCTTCTGCCTGCTGCTCCCCCTGTTTGTGCTCTCTCTCTCTCTCTGACAAGTAAATAAATAAAATTTAAAATAAATAAATAAGTTATTTTAAGAAAAAAAAAAGAAAAGAAAATAGGGAAATAATTGATTAAGGAAAAGTTTTAAGAAGCAAAGAGGGAGCCAAAGTAGAATTTTTTTAAAAGCACAATAATTATTTCTTTTAAAAGGTGAAATTAAAAAAAAATCATGCAAAGATCTCAGAATATGTGGATAAAATATATGACATTCTTAGAAAATATAAATTAGAAAACCGACCCTAGCAGAAAGAGGAAACAAAAACAGAGCAATTACCAAAGAAAAACCAAAGAAAATTGACAAAAAAATGTAACCCCACTCTAGCCTAGAAGGCTTTAGCACTTAGCAGTAAGTCTTGTTAAACATTATAAGCAAATACTTCCAGTGGCAAAACCATATCCGAAAAAAACAAAAATATGTGAAAAAAAGCTAAGGATCCACTTTATTAATTACTATTTCAGTGGCCAAAAAAAAAAAAACCTTAAATATAAAGTTTAATCTGGAGAATATTAAAAGCAAACTGCAACATAAGCACATACTGTCACTTCAAAATAAAATTATAATCTTATTTACTATATTAATACATTGAAGAAGTGAAAATTTTTTCATCTTTTCAGTTGATTATCAAGAGACACTCAAAGGTATCTTTTAAATAGTACTCATTTATGGTTGTAAACTTAAAATCTCTTAGGAAATTGGGAAATGATGGATATTTTTCTTGCTGTTTCTTTACTTCTCTTCATCTAACAAAAAGCTCTCCCTTACATTTTGTCTCAGGATGGAAAAGTAAATCAGAGACAAGAAATGGATGCTTGCCATCACACTATTATTTAATTTTGTAAAAATTATTAGCCAGTGAAATTACATGAGAGAAAATAAGGAATACTAAAAAAGGAGGAAAAAGGATTTCACTCTTAGCAAAAAAAACAAAGAAGGAAGGAAGGAAGGAAGGAAGGAAGGAAGGAAGGAAGGAAGGAAGGAAGGAAGGAAAGAGAGAGAGAGAAAGAAAGAAAGAAAGAAAGAAAGAAAGAAAGAAAGAAAGAAAGAAAGAAAGAAAGAAAGAAAGAAAGAAGGGAAGAAAGAAAAAGAATGAAAGAGAAAAAGAAAAATATAAAAATATTCTGGGAGAAACTTTTAGAAACCACATGAGAAAGGAAAAAGGGAAGTTTTCATAGTTTTCTATATAAAGACTATATAAACAATAATAAAAATATTGGAAGGAAAGAAAAGAGCCATTTTACTTCTAATAAGTTTTTGATGAAAGAAAACTTTGTTAAAAAAAAACTTATTTTTTTAAAAAGGCAACATTTTAAGAGAATCAGTTTATTTCTAAATTACTTTATGTGTTTAGTGTAATCCCATTGGATGACCAATGGCTTCCTTTGTAGTTTTGCTCTTTAGTCATTTGTTTTAGAACTTTGACACAGTAATTCTAAAATTTTTTTGGAAGGAAAAAAATGCACGTGAAAACTCAGGATTGTGAAAAAAGAAAAAACAATAAAAGAATAGCTCTACCAGAAGTTTCAATCAATTGGAAAACCAGAGTGATTAATGCAATATAGTACTGAATCAGTGCTGTCTAAATAAAGGGTATAGAAATTATCTTAGAAACATTAGAAAATTAAATTATTAATCAAAGTATCATTTAATGTCATTGGGAAAATGTGAGTTATTTAATAAACAATGTTGAGTAACTGGATGGTCTGACCATTCGGGAATATTTAAATGTAATACCATACATCTAACCCACCCCTTCCTCCAGATTAAATTCTAGATAAATTCAAGACCTAGATATTTTTAAAATAGGAAAAGATACATAAGAAGCAGAAAATCATGTGTAAATATTTTAATAAACATGGGTTAGGTAAAACAAGACAGGAAATCTAGAATCCAGAAAAGAATAAAATATTTTGAGCTTATAAAAAATGTTTAGTTTATTTATTTTCTTTTTCTCTTACTATTCATTTTTTTAAATTTTTTAAAAGATTTTATTTATTTATTTGACAGTGGGAGAGAGATCACAAGTAGGCAGAGAGAGATGGGGAAGTAGGCTCCCTGCTGAGCAGAGAGCCTGATATGGGGCTTGATCCCTGAGATCATGACCTGAGCTGAAGGCAGAGGTTTTAACCCACTGAGCCACCCAGGCACCCTTTCTTTTACCATTCGTATCAGCTTTTCTTTCCACAAGAAACATAATTTTTTGTCTTCTTTCTAATTACTGATTGCTTTTTAAAACACGTGATTATAGTCATTTAATAATCCCACTTTTAAATCCCACTTTTTGAGGAGGAGAAACAATCAGAATGTTTTATAATAATTTTTAATTTTTTTTTTATTAGAGAGAAAGAGTACCAACAGGGGGGAGGAGCAGAGGGACAATCAGACTACCTGCTGAGCAGGAAGCCCAGCATGGAGGGTGGGGATCCCAGGACCTCCCAGAACCCAAGGATCATGACCTGAGGCAAAGGCAGATGCTTAACTGACTGAGCCGCCCAGGTGTCCCTATAATTATTGTTTTCATGCATCTGTTACATCTGTCTGTACTTTTATATGAGCAGATTCTCTTTTTCATTTTCCCTTCAACAGTATTGATTATTGATTGCTCTTCACAATTTATTATGGGTATAATCTAATTTTTTATAAAGATTTTATTTATTTATTCGACAGAGAGGAGAGAGATCACAAGTAGGCAGAGAGGCAGGCAGAGAGACTGCGTGGGTGGGGGGTGGGGGGGGAGAGCAGGATCCCCGCTGAGCAGAGAGCCCGATGCGGGGCTTGATCCCAGGACCCTGAGATCATGACCTGAGCAGAAGGCAGAGTCTTTAACCCACTGAGCCACCCAGGCGCCCCAATATAATCTTATTTTAACTTGTACTTCCCACATTTCTTAAGCAAATAATAGCTTTTCATATATTAATGTGGTGGAATCAACTTCCCTGTGAATTGCCTATTGTTATCTTTTTTTTTAAAGATTTTATTTATTTACTCGAGGGAAAGCATTGGGGGGATTGGGGCAGAGGACAAGCAGACTTCCCACTGAGTGGGGAGCCCAACACAGGGCTTGATCCTAGGACCCTGAGATCATGACCTGAGCCCAAGTCAGACGCTTAACAGACTGAGCCACCCAAGAATCCTTTGTCTATGGTTACTGTTTTCCATTTCTCTTTTTTTAGTTTCAAGAGGTCTAAATATAATAAATATAGTAACCATTTATTAGTATGTGCATTGAAGACATTTTCCCAAGCTCTCACTCATTCTATAACAAGTTTTCAATTTTTATATTGTCCAATTATTTGTAACTTCTGGGTTTTCTGGAATGGACAAAAATTGCTCTTGAAATTCTAAGTTAGGCATATGGTCTAAGTTTTCTGAAAGTTTTTTTTTCTTTTCATACTTAATTGATTTTTTTATGTCTTATATTTAATCCATCTTAAATAATATACTATTGTTAGTGCAAGATAATGGTCAAGTTTATATTTTTCTAGTGGTAAAACCAATAGCACAAGCATTATTGTATTAAAAATCCATTTTCCCAGTGGTTACATTTGGAAAGTGGGAAGAGATGATAAAACATTTCCATTTTTAATTTTATGTCTTTCTGTAGTGTTTGAACTGTTACAATGAGTATATATTACTTTTAAAACTTAAGACAGTATGTGTGTATATGTATACATATTCCCACTCAGTTTGCCAGTATATTCCTATGATCCACTTATTACATTCTCTTTCTTACACAGACACACACACTCACCATTACCTACCACACCCATACAGATACACACCAGAGATACAATTCCTACTTTTCCACTTCCTATTTTTCATATATCACTTAACCAGAATAACCCATTTACATATAATAGCACAGGCTCATTTCTAATAATTATTGCTTATATTCTAATAATTATTGCTATCAGAAAGAAAAAGAAGGAAGGAAGCAGGGAATAGGGAGAGGGAAGGGAGAAAATGGTGTGGGCTGAACAGTAACTGGTCTGCCTTGGGAACAGTCAAGCCCATGCTGACTTTCTTGTCAATGTTGTCA
>CM053607.1:42855643-42902283 GCA_028646535.1 Procyon lotor | reverse complement strand
GTTTCAACATTAGACACTTTCCCAGATGACTGAACCTAGAAAATCCACACAATTGAAAACCAACGGGAAGCTTCCTGCTACAGGGCTGTGAGGCAAGTCACACAGGTGTCTTGCTGCATCCATTTGTTTCCTGAAGAGTAAATGAGCAAGTGCTGTGTGTGGTCCTCTGTCACGGCTTCCATGGCTGTTTTAGTTCCAAAACTGGTTTATCATCCCAAACCTCTCCTGGCCGTGATTTGAGGCCAGTTCACTTCCTTTATTTCTACCTAATGTCTCACAAAACCTTCCACATTATCTCTGTTATTCGTTCTCCAGAGTCTCTGCTTCCCTCAGCTGTCCCTGACCTAGAACTTTCTCCTCTCTAATGAAAGTTACTGTTCTGTGAGTTTATCCTACGGGACACTGTTTTAGGTACTTTCTATGAATTCTCTCATTTAATCCTTGCAACCACCCAAGAAGGCTGACACTATTCTATCTATTTTACAGTTGAGAAAACTGAGGCTCAGAAAGGTTAAATATCCTGCCCCAGATCACAGAGCTTTGTGACCTTTCCTTTAACTCAGTCTGCTTCTAACCCAAGCAGTGTGGCTTCAGAGCCCGTTAATGCATCAACCCAAGAGAAGGTGAATGCTTATAGGTTTACGCTGAGAGTTCCTACAGTCTACAGGTAAAGGGTTTGGATATTTTTACTAGCTTATTTTAAAACATAATGTGAGTCCCCCTTATTTCACAAAGTGGCTCTTCCTAAAATGAAATCAAATCAAAGTTAGCAAGAAAGGTCCAGAGGGAAAAGATGAGATCCCTCAAGCTGTCTAACTTGGCACTTACTGAATATAATGTTGTGTAGACAAAGGGGCCTCCCCTCCACTTTCCCCTTTCTTTCTCTTCCCCTTCTTGATAGGCCTGAGTCTCTCTTTATAAAGGCCCAGGGCTGCATTTATCTCTCACCCCCAACTTCCGAGCTCAGACCATGATCTCTTATTTGCCCACTGCCCCTGCCCCATTCTCATCACCGTTCCTACAGCTGCACGGTGCATGCTCACATTCCTAAATGTCTCCCCTCAAAACAAGAGGGAATTTTACTCTCTCAAGAGAACATATAAATCCTAGTGAGCCCTCAATCTTCAGTGTGGCGACTCTGAAATAGGACTGTCTGGGTTCAAATTTCAGATCCCTTATTTACTCATAGCATTGCTTCATGCAAGTGACTTTAATTTTTAGTCTCAGCAGTCTCATCTAGGAAATGAGAGTTGTTATTAAGAGAAGCTACCCTAAAGGAGTGCCTAAAGGTCCCTAAAGGAATATGTGCCATAATCCCTGTAGAGTGCTTATAACTACCTGGAATCCAGTATACAGGCCCACTAAACACTGACTACAAGTATTACCTGCAGATTCAGCTGATACTCCTTGAGTCCCTATCCAACACGCTCCTTGCCCTCACAGAGAACGCATCTTAAAGGGAGGATACACCTCCAACAAACATCCATGGAAATAATACATAAGCAACCATTAAGGCAGTGAGGGAAATGTCTTCACTGCTGTGAGAGCATCTGTCAGACAACCTGACAGAGTGGGGTGTGGTCAAGAAAGAGTCCCCAGTGGAAGGAACATTTCTGAACTGAGCTGTGAGAGATGCAAGATACATACGAGTGAGAAAGAATGTATTCATCTGATGGCACGAAGGTTAGAAAGTCCTTGGTCCTAGTAAGAAACCGTGTGGAGTTTATAAATACTTTTGTTGTAATTAGATATTTGCCATTCGTATTTGTTATGAAGTCATTTGTTCTATAATCCTACTGCCCTTAGCATCAGTTAGTTGGCTTTTGTTGGATACAGTGGGTACACGCTTACAAGTACACACTTTATTTGGACGACACCACTTTTAATTACTGCTCAGTCACTTTTCACTGGTGCCTTTTTTTAAGTACAGGTACTAGATCCAGGGCTGTTCAGTGCTAACTATGGGTCTCAGCTCCCACTCCGAGGATCCGGTAATCAGTGTGAATCCATGGACCCTCCCCATCCAGCCCACTTCTGTTCGAGAGACCCACTTCAGCACCACTTTCATGCCCCCTGCCATTCAAGAACCAAATGAAACTCTAAATCCGTAGAAGCAAAGGTCACTGGCTGTGTTCCCGGAATCTCTGTGGAGCTGAATATGCTGCTCCTTTCTGCTACCCTTTTGCTCCATGTTCACTGGAATCCTGCCTATCTGGTCTGCATTAGGTCAGCTTTTTGGGGTGTTAGCCAAATTAAATGAAAAACAATGGGAGGCAGTGGGTAACATTCTGTGGAGGGAGAAAGTGCCTCTAATACATAGAAGTGGAGCTGATAATAGCCTAGATGGTTTGTTTGTTTTTGTTTGTTTGGTTAGAGTAAGCTAATTCTCTTTTTTGAATCAGTATCTTACAGGGGGAGGGAACTATCGGATTTTTTAACTGCATTAACACCCTGGTGCCTTGACTAAGGAGGATTGAAACTAAAACTTGACTTCTTTGCTTCTAGATGACAGATAGAAGCATATGGTAATTTCCCTCTGACACAGAAATGAAAAAATAGCAATGTGTGGTTCTGTATGCCCAAACTCCTCCTCATAGCTTATGGGACAAGGTTGGGTTTCAAAACCCAGTAGCAAGAGTCTCCCAATGACCTGAGATAATTATGGACCACGACCTTTAAGTCAAATAAAACCTGCCAGAGAGTCTTGAAATTTGACCTAGTCAGTTGCCACAATTTTTATTCACTGTTCTGGACTTCAGAAGCTAGAAAAGCTACCCCATTTCCCTCTCTAGAAACATGCACTGTTATCACCCTTGACAACATGTGGAAGACCCAGAGGGAAAATGTAGCTTCTCTTTTGCTAAAGTTTATCCATTTTTCTCCCTCTCCCTCTCCCTGTGCATTAGAAACACTTGACTGGCATGTTTGCAGCTTGCGGAAAGAAACCAAAACAAATGCTCTCTGTGGTATTAGTTAAAATGGATTGGGAAATTGTGAATTACTAGTTACATGGTGTGTATAAAAATCTTTAGCAAGTCATCACCCAGAATGCTTTGAGTTGTATGAACCAGCTAATAAAAAGATTAGATCTATTGTTTCTCTCCAGCCTGGGACTTGAGTCAATTATTCAGATGGAAATTGAATTGGAACAAAACTTTACTTCTCAGGACCCGACTTTCCAGGTGTTAAAATCTTTGAATTATCAGGATTGGATGGGCAAATTCTCACATCTGCCTCTGAAATTTATCAAAATAAGACTTTGAGTTTATGTAAGCTCATTTTAAACCTGGTTCTGTCCACATACCCTAAGGATCTATAGTAATTCAAGGCAAGTCCCTCCTTTGGATGGAAGAAATGTCCATTAAAATTAATAGATTGTGAATACTTTTTCCTTCACTTCTTCCAGCTTCAGGGAATTTCACTACAATTCTGATCTTTTATATTTTTTCCGTACAATTAAAATAACTCCTTTCAACTTTAGTTGAAACAGTAGCTTTATTTATTAAATTTAGAAGAGGAACTCAGAGAGAATTCTATCAGCCTTCCAAAAGAAATTAGTCAATTCATTATATATTTTATTAATTTAACTTTATTATTAAATGTAGCAGTTTGAATGTGGTCTCATTTCCCTTAAATTTAGCATTCATCTTTCAATCTCAATCCAAATGTTATTTTTAAAAATACATGCCCTGTCATTTTCATATCATTCTTAATGAATTCCACATAAATTAACACATATATAGAAAGGAATCATTTTCCAAGAAAAATAAATTTGATTCTGTGAAAGTAAAAGGCTTGGAAGAGATTAAGCCACAAAAAATTAAGAAGACTACCTAGAAAGTTCAAGAACAGAAAGTTACTGCAGAATTTTTCACAGCAAGGCCCTCATAGTTAGGAAAATATAATACTAGCATGGGATCTAGATCACAGTTTTTGTTTTTGTTTTTCCATTATGTTCAATTAGACCACAGTTTTAAAGAAAGCTCCAGAACTACAGGATTTTTGCTAGGCAAATTTTCCCTCTGCATTATTCCTATGTTATGCCATGAATTTTTTAAAAAGGCAATAAAGCAGTTCATAATTGTAGATTAAACAGAACTGAAAGGCAACATTTATATAAATTATACCTACAATGACTGATGTAGCAGCCCATAGGCTGAACCCTTAGATGTGATTTTGACCACTATAGTGATGTTTAAAAATTTAGATTTAAATGTCCTTCAGGCAGGCCTGTATTTTTTAGTTTAGTTTACTACAGGGCCAACTTTCTTCCCATTCTTCATCACCCCTGCTTCACGCCTTTATATGATCTCCCTAGCCATATTTGAATGTATGATCCTAGACTTAATCTAAAGCTCTAGTAATTCCATTTAGCAAGTTCTTTTTGAATACTTTCTATCGACTATAGTGGTCAGCATTAGGAATATATAAGCAGTAAGATATAATTTCTGCTTACATGTTTACTATCATGGGGGAGGGCTCAGTTGGGAATAGAGGATTTAACCTGGTAGAGGGGGTTAGCAAAGACTGTCCTAAGTCCATCTAGACTTTCTAGAGCAAGGAACAATGAGGCCCAGAGCAAGCCAGGATTAGAACTGGCTCTCATCACTGAAGTGAGTTCTTTCCAGTCTGCTTGTGGGTGTTGAAAGGGGCATATGAGAAGGACCAAAAAGAGCAGGAGCCTCAGTGCACTTGGCACCTCATGCTTGCTGACGGTCTGATTACTCGTGATCCTGCATTAATCACAGTTTTTATAAAAGCCTTATCTTCTGGGGTCCTTTATAGAAAAACATCATATTCTTCTCTTTCTCTTCCTGAGGTATACTTATTAATTCATCTAAAAACTTCACTATCATTTAAAGTAATAACTTAAAACCTCACTGAGCTCACATGATTCACCCAATTGGCCTAATGGATTTGTGTGTGTGTGTGTGTGTGTGTGTGTGTGTGTGTGTGTGTGTGTGTGTCTAGAGCAGAATCTTTCCACATTGTGATGATCGTAGAGTAGGATTTCCTTAACAGGGAATCAGTTGACTAAGCAAACCTTGAGATATGCACCCATGTGATCTACATGTGAAAAATTAAAAATTGGAAAACTAAACAGCAATAACTAGATCTACCCATATCCTTTCCATAAGTATTTCTTCTCATGTGGATATAGTAGAAAAAGTACAAGAGTTGAATCTGCAACATGAATTTAAATGATTGCTTTACCACTTAATAAACTTTAACTACCTATGAACTTCTGGATTTTGCAGGAAGGGTTGTTTACAAAATGCTGATAGGACTAACTCTATCTTCACAATGTGGTTGTAAGATTTCAAACACTTCACAATAGCGTAACAGAATAAAAAAAAGACAGTAGAAATCTCAGTCCTTTTTTTTTTCTTACAGTTTTTATTAAAAATGACCACCTTCCTGCAACAACCGGGGTAGTTCAGCAGTATTTTCCTATATTTATGTTCCAGATCTAAACTCCAGATTTGGTTACTCTGTGCTCATTTATTTTGGTGGAGGGCTCGACAAAGATATTAGCCTTTTCTTGCTTTCTTAGAATCTCCATTTCATATTCTAGTTGGGTGAACTTTCTTTTACCTCTTAGAATACCAAATGTATGTTAGGTGGTTTCTGAGTGTTTTTCCTTTGGAAAGAGTATTTTGGTTATTCTTAGGGGATTTACAGTTCATTGCCTTAGCATTTCAAGTTACTCAGGTCACAGTGTCGCTTCATGGAAGATAAAACATCTCCTACCCAACTAGTCACAGCAATTGGAAATTGCAGAGCGAGGATATCTTGGAGTTTTGCAATTTCTCACTCTTCTCTTGATGATAGGAGTGGTGAACTGGGATTTAAAATAGCCCCATTCTCACTTCCCAAGTTAAGTGTGTGATGCTGCTGGGCCACTGAGGGATGTGATTTGTTTTTCTTCATAAGATTATAGGACAAGGACATTCTTCCATAGGACACACCTGCCATTGGGAAAGGTGCAGAAAAGGGAGCGAGAAACCTGAAACTAGACCTGGAATTAACAAATTATATAAAAATAAAGTCTGATCCTCATTGTTTAACGTGATACCTTTTAAGCAAAATTGAACTCTGTCAACCAAAGCATGTTCTGTTCCTTGATGGGTTAAAAAAAAAAAAACTGTTAGGATGAGGAATGAAAGAAGGCAGAGAAAACCTCTGAATCCCAATGTTTAATATGAATTTACCCATGTTTGAACCATCAGCACAGCGGTGAGTCTGGGAAATAAGTCAGCAGAGAAGTCCATCCTTCTACCCAATAGAATGACTGATTTATAATCAGTGTGCAAACTGCCTTATTCACGGAGGATGATTCATAAGAGGCTCTGGAATGCTGGAGAAAGTAAATCAGTCTGTTTCCCAAAATTTCAGCATTTCCTTCTTGATTACTAATCAAAATAAATCCAGGTAAAGCACAATTTTCAGAGGGATTGTTGAATGGGAAACAAGAGACTTTATTCACACTGGCCTGCTTAATAGGGCCTCTCCAAAAACCCTTGTGGTCAGGAAGGGGCACTTGTGAGTTAAAGTTCAAGATGAAAAAGCAAAACAGTGTAGATTCTTGAACTAAAATTGCTCTTGCATTTGCTCTTGCAAAGGCAATTTATCTGCAAAGAATGACTAGTCTCTCTTCCTTTTCTTTCCCTTCATTTACTTTTGCTTCCTTCTCTCTCTTGTTTTAACTACTACCAACAAATTTCTCACAGCTTGAGTAAGTAAAAATGCCAAGACATGAAAATTTGATAAATATTTTATTATGTTTTCCAGAGCAATAGAGATTGCTACATGATCTTTCTGGTTAAAGGAAAGCTAGGTCTTGTTTATATCCTAATCAGACAAAGGAGAGTTTAGTGTTTTCTCCTGCCTCTCACTGCTCAAGTGAAGAAAAAGGCAATTAGGAAATCCACCTGAGCAAGCCTGGAAAGGTTGGTGTGCAGACCCGGTTTCAAAGATTAGCTAAATCACATGACAATTGCCATTCCTTCCATTTTCTGGAGTTTGCACCTAAATACACCCCAATACAGAGATGGCATTTCAAGAAGGCAATGAAGAAAGGCTCAAGATATTCAATTATATTGTTTGATCATTAGAAGTAGGAACCTTGGAACAAATAAAAGAAGTGCCAGTACATTCCATACCAACTGTGCAACTCTGGGCAGATCACTAATCATCCAAAATTCTCAAACTCCTCATTTTCAAAATGAGAATATTAGAAATAACTTTCTCATAGGGTTATTATCCAAAGCGAAATATTACAACTGTGTAAAGTTTTTAATACAATGCCTACCTCCAGAAAATAATAAATGGAGGTCACATATGCTCTCTATGAAAGCTTTTCAACGTGGTGGTGTGGACTATGGTCAGAACTTCAGCTTTCTCTTCATTTCTCAAGGCCTCTGCTTCTTCTTTATTTCAAGTCATGCCCTCCTGCTGCTTGCAACAGACTGATAGTTTTCCAGCTGTGAATTCAGCCCCACAGCCTGGCAGCACCTGGGAGCTTGTTAGAAATGCAGATTGTTGAGGCTTATTCCAGACGTACTAACTCAGGATCTCTGGGAATGGGGCCCAGAGACCTTTAGGTTTTAACAGGTTTTCCAAGGGGTTCTGATGCATGTTCAAGTTTTGAAACCACCGAAGCAGACTATACCATCCACCAAACCAAAGAGATACTGAAAGTGGTGGTTCCCAGACAGAAATTGTCACTGGGAGGGCTGGTGAATATCATCAGACCACAGATGTCTGCTCTACTTAGGAGAAAGCACTGCGGTTAGCAAGATTTTACAACAGCTGTCATCTTTGTGACATATGTAAATACAGACACTCTTATTTACTTCTCATTAAGGAAAATTTTGCACGCCTTAAGATGACTTGCCCCCACCATGCACTGAGAGGGCCCCTCTTTGATGAGCTATAGAGTACACACGGATTTGGGGGCTGCCGCTCTGCCTCAGCACGGCCCCGTGAGAAAGACCAGATTCTAATTCTTGCTCTAATTCACTGTGTGAACGAGTGTTGGGTTTCTTCTCTGTGCTTTATTTTCTGAGCTTGAGATCAGTGTCTGGCCCATGGGGCACTGGGATAACTGAGGGAGGTCAATATGTGAAATGATTAGTCCTGGCTTCTTGTGGCTACACACTAAACTCCTTTCTCTGGGGTAGGAAGGAGGCATCCATCATGTAAAGGGCCAGGGCACTATGGGAAATCTGCTTCCAGATGTCAGGTCCCTGAGCGTGATGCTCCAACAAGAGACAGACCTATATAAATCAAGAGCGAAACCTTAGAGCAGGAAAGGAATTCAAGAGGTAGTCCCAGGCAGTTCCAATCTTCAGACTTGTATTGCAAAATTAAATCCACCTTTTAAAAAAGATTCTATTCATTCATTCATTCACTCATTCATTTTAGAATAAGCCCGTGAGAGAGAGAGCATGCATGCAGGGCAACAGGGGGAAGAGCCAGAGGGGGAAGGAATCTCAAGTAGACTCGGCACTGAATACCACGGAGCCCCACGTGGGGCTTGATCTCAGGACCCTGAGATCATGACCTGAGCTGAAACCAAGAGCCAGACCCTTAACCAAATGAGCCACCCAGACACCCCCAAATCCACCTTATTTAGGACTCACAAAGGAATTGAGTTCTAAGGGTCACGATATTAATTTCATTCAATCAGCATTATTTATTGAGCATACTATGTGCCAGGCACCATGCCAAACGCTGGGGATACAACAATGAAAGAGACAGACATTGTTTCTGCCTTTACCAAGAAGTGTAGTCTGGTGGGGCAGACAAATATTAAACAGATGATCATAATGATGAGCATTATGGTGGAATGTTGAAGGGCCATGGGAGAAGACAAACTAGGCCCTTTCTGTGCTCTCCCACACCAGCAATGGAGACAGATCCCTCTTTAACCCTGGCCTCAGGGCTGTTTTCCTTGGTGGTCAGGAGGATGCTGGTGGATATGTGAACCCACAAGCACTGTGCCCCCTCTTCACCTATGAAATGAAAGGCAGTTGTTGCTCATCTCACCTCAACATTGAGAAGAAAATCAGCCTAGACTTATTTATTGTACTTAATAAATGTATTATGTATCATAACAAAAACATGTTTAGTGTTTACTTTGTACTAAGCATTGTTCTCAGCACTTTACAGAGCCACTAATCAAAGCAAAATTAAATAATTTGATAAATTCAAAGCTCTGGTTTGCCCATACAGTCCATGGCATTTAAACAAATGGCAGAAGAAGATCAAATGTATTCATTTAATGAATATTTATTGCTTTTTAAAATCAAGATCAGTTATGAGTTTTTGAGTGCTTACTAAGTCCAAAGCTGGGCTAAGTAGTTTGCATGTGCTGTCTTATTTAATCCTCTCAAACAACTTGATGAGACTGATGTTGGCATTTTCCCCCACTTTACCTATAAGAAAAATGAATTCAAAGAAGTTGAATGATTTTCCCATGGTCTCCAAGCTAGTAAATGGTTCAATGCAGAATCAAACCTTGGGTTGTCTGAGTCCAGAATTAGAAGTTGGAAACACTGTACTGTATCTTTTCTTTTAATAGAAAACTAACACAATAACAGGTGTTGATTAGGCCATAATTGCATTCCTCAAAAAAAAAAAATTCTCAGAACTGATGATTCCAAAGCAAGTTGGGGAAATGGACACTATGGTGTGGTGTCAGGGGAGGGAAGCAGCTCATTCCTGAGGAGGCAAGTAAAAAGGTCAGCATTATCTGGAAGACTTTAGATAGGACATGAGAAAATGGTGAGAAAAGGGTCTTTCAAAGAAGGACAAGGTGGGGGTAATTAGAGCAGTGTCTCGGCTTAACTCTGAGGTGCAACCTAATAAACACCAATCTACTTGAACTGCCTCGTCCATGTCACCATTAATTGGGAAATAAATTAGAAATGAAGGTAGTTATACTTTATATCTCTCCATTTTACAGCTGCTCCATGGAGAAGGGCGAGAGTTTTCTGAAAAAAAACATTGTTTTGTTTAATTCAAGTTCATTTATTCCTTGACTATGAATGACCTTAATTGAGACTATCCAGGCAGTCAGATTTTGAGGTTGAAGTATCCTAATGTAGCACAGCATTGAGGAGCAGCACCTTATAAACTGATGCACAGGTTCAATCCACCTTCCCCACCCACCCTCCCCCACTTCAGCCTGAGTAGATCTCCAGCAGTGCTGAGATGATTAGGCTCACCTACAGAAAGCTCATCACCTGTATCTACTCCACATACTGCAAGAGCAATATACTTTTTTTAGGCATAGCTATTTATGTTTTCCCAGCCCACTAGCATCTGTGTATCCCCTGCATTTGTAGCGTGTCATGACAATCAGCTTGCCTGGCACTTCTGTTTCCCGAGTCCTTCCCATATATTTGTCTCAGTTAACCTATCAAAACTCTATTCTTGGGCGCCTGGGTGGCTCAGTGGGTTAAAGCCTCTGCCTTCGGCTCAGGTCATGATCTCAGGGTCCTGGGATTGAGCCCTGCATCGGGCTCTCTGCTCAGCGGGGAGCCTGCTTCCTCCTCTCTCTCTGCCTGCCTCTCTGCCTACTTGTGATCTCTCTGTCAAATAAATAAATAAAATCTTAAAAAAAAAAAAAAAAACCTCTATTCTTACAGTTGAAGAAAACTAGCTTCAGAGGGATTAAATCACTTTTCTGGGTCAGCTGGGTGGCTCAGTCAGTTAAGCCTCTTACTCTGTTTAGGCTCAAGTGATGATCTCAGGGTCCTGGCATCAAGCCCTGTGTTGGACCCCACCCTCAGCCTGGAGTGGGCTTGTCTCTCTCCCTCCCCCTGTGTTCCTTCTCCACGTTCTTTCTCTCTCTCAAATAAATGAATAAAATCTGAAAGGAAGGAAGGAAGGAAGGAAGGAAGGAAGGAAGGAAGGAAGGAAGGAAGGAAGGAAGGAAGGAAGGAAGAAAGAAAGAAAGAAAGAAAGAAAGAAAGAAAGAAAGAAAGAAAGAAAGAAAGAAAGAAAGAAAGAAAGAAAGAAAGAATCACTTTTCCAAGGTCAAAAATAACAAACAGAACTGCGAGAAGGCCAATCTTTTGACTCCAAGTCAAGTATTCTTTCTGGAAACTGTTATTGGACGCACAGCCAGACCAGCAGAAATGCATCTTCTTCACCACTGTGACTATGATACTTGGCACAGTGCCAGACACACACTAGTGTTCAATAGATCTACCTTTTAAAATTTTTGATTAAAGAATAGATGATAGGGGCACTCAGTGGCTCAGTCAGTTGAGCGTCTGCCTTTGGCTTAGGTCATGATCCCAGGGTCCTGGGATCAAGCCCCACATTGGGCTCCCTGTTCAGTAGGGAGTCTGCTTCTCCCTTTCTCTCTGGCTGCCACTCCCCCTGCTTGTACTCTCTCTCTCAAATAAATAAAGAAAAATATTTATAAAAGATTCATAAAAATAAATAATAGATAAATCTTCAAGAATAATCTAACAAATCTTGAATTTCATAGATAACAAAACAGAAACCCACTAAAATCAGATAAATTATCCAACTTAGAACAAGTTCCCATAATAAGAGTCCACTGCTCCTGTTATTTGTTTGTTTGTTTGTTTGTTTGTTTATTTAGGTGGGCAGCAAAGCAGTTTACTGAATGATAGTCAAGTGAGAGTATAAAGCCCCCAAAGAGGGAGGAGACCCAAGAGGGTTGCCATGCTCTTGTTATTTTTTTAATGCTTGTTATTATTGACTTGTATTTCTACCTCAGCCAACTCTGATAGATATTCATAACTGTTCTCAATATAATTGCTCAATAGAAAAGCAAATATCCTGGTGCTTAGAAGGGGGGAGACTCCTGAACATTGTCATGCATAGTGACCAAAGAAACTTTGCTACTCAGTTATTTTCTAGGTACTAAAAATAAGAGTTAACAACCCAGAGCAGACAGAAAATAAGCACCTGGTCTGAAATAATGAGGGGTGCTAGGTTCCCCACATCCATCAGCTTCACTTTCCTTGAGGGTTGTAAAGTCATACTTCTCTCCCCTAGGCTATGCACTCTAATGATCAAGGTTTGAGTTCCATCTCTACCATTTAGTAAATGTGTGAGTTTGTGAAATTTTTTTTTTTTTTTTTTAAGATTTTTTTATTTATTTGACAGAGAGAAACACAGCGAGAGAGGGAACACAAGCAGAGGGAATGGTAGCGGGAGAAGCAGGCTTCCCGCAAAGCGGAGAGCCCGATGCGGGGCTCGATCCCAGGCCCCTGGGATCTGACCTGGGCCGAAGGCAGACGCTTAACGACTGAGCCACCCAGGCGCCCCGAGTTTGTGAAATTTAGTGAATACCTTCACTGATAACCTAGGAAAGAATTCCTATGCAAAAGATGGTTGTGAGCCTTCAGCGAGACAGTTTCCCCAAAGCCCTGGTACATGGTACATGCCTTTGAATATTTGCTGTCTTCCCTGGGATCATCATATCCATCACTAAAGCCATTACCTGGCCCTTCCTTGACCGAAGTGTTTCAACATTTATTCGGTTTCATTTCTAAGTCTTATAAACTTATATGTCCACTAAGCAAAATACTACCATAAACCAAACATACAAAATGTCGAATCAGTGGGCAGGGATTAATTGGCCAATTACTAGGTTCTAGCATATTTTATAGCTTCTATTTCTCAAGAGATTTTAGATTTTAATTTATAATACAGGATCATTAAACCACATTTGAAAGCTAATTGTTAGTATATAATCTTAGCAGCCTTCTTTTTTTACCTTCTGCATAATTCTTGAAGCTCAGATCATTTTATCTTCCAATTAAGTGTTTGGTTATATCCCTTGCTTCCATATATCACCATTATCTACTATTGACCATTTTCCTTTATTTTATATTTCAGAAATTTTACTGGCAATTGGCATATCCTGATTCTCCACCAAAATAAATGTACCCTATTATTAATAATGTGTTGCATCTAGGTTTTATTATATGTAGCAGTTGGGGCTCTTAAAAACAAGACACACAAATCTCTCCTTCTTTACAAAAAAAAAAAAAACTTTACATGGTCATTTAATATTAGGTATCACGATGTCAGTATTCATTCTTTACTTTTAGCTTTGCCAAGTGTGAATCACCCAAGAAAGAAAAGGGTCACCCTATCTACTGGCCACCTTAATTCTACTCCCTGGGCCCAGAATTCCACTTCATATAGCCAGCTTTGGACTGACTCTCTTATTCTTTAAACCCCTTCCTCCCCCTAAAGTCCCTCTCTCACTACACACTCACCCCTCGACAGGCACAGTTTGTCCAGCTGTTAATTTTCAAGTTCCTTCCCCCTCCCAAAAAAAAATTTCAAGTTCCTTGTTGTTCTGAGTGCTACTGCATTTTGGCACATCACATGATGCCTAAATTGCTATTGTTAAACTCTTCTTTTACTGTCTATATCGACATACCATATTTAAGGTGGTATCTTATAACAGTGGGTGTTAAGAAGCTTAATCAAATGAAGTTACATGAAAATGTCTCTGGCATATATAGTAGTGCTTAACAAATGTTCTCTACTGTTTTTAGTTCTAGTTTTATCTTGAATTCACCTATAATTAGACTATTATTGTGAGCACAATTCATTAATTAATCCCTTAATACTATTTCATACCTAGCACAATTTAATTTTGTATGTATTCATATCAGAACTGTAAATTCTTTATAGTGTCCTGCCTTCTATTCCTCTGTATGCCCCTAAGTAGAAACAATGAAAATGGTACTAGCAACAGCCTATGATATCATGATGTCATTACAGAAATCCCCTAGGGTTGCACTGTCATACTGTTTCATAGGAGAAACTGAAGCTTGTGTAGCTTACAGTGATGGAGCCACTATTCAAATTAGGAATTTGCCCAATGTCATTTAGCTAGTAAATGGCAGAACCAGGATTTACACCCAGACACCTGGCTGGCTCCCAAACCCACACACCCAGCCAGTATGCCCCTCTGCCTTCTTCATCTCTTGAATGACCACTTTGAAACAACTTGATAATTGACAGGTTTTCTGAAAGAAGATCATTAGCATGGTGAATGTCATAGTACCTCTGATTTTTGAGCACCAAAATTATACCCATTAGAAAAAAAATACACCCATTAGAATATATCTATGAGATAGTTAAACCGTGAGACTCTAGCCTTGATCAAAGTATATTCTCATCTCAGAGCATAGCCTGATGATCCTCAGTGATCTCAAATGGCTCCAAATGATACACTGATTTGAGGGCCATGATGGCCGTCAAATGATGAGCCATATCTGTTGTAATCCCTCTCAGATAATGTAACCTCAAAACCAGTTCTCTTAGCCACTCTGATAAATACAACCTAACCCACATATCACAGTACCTTGCATTATTAACACCAACAAAGGCTTCCCATTCTGATCATCATTTCTGATTCTTCTCTCTTGCAGATGGACCCACATGAGAACATCTTACTGAGCACTCTTGAGATAAAAAACGAAATGGCCACATCTGAGGCTGTGATGGGACTTGGAGACCCTAGGAGCACAATGCTGGCCTACGATGCCAGCAGCATCCAGTACCGGAAAGCTGGCTTGCCCAGGCATAGTTTCGGCCGAAATGCCCTGGAACGACATGTGGCACAAAAGAAAAGCCGCCTGAGGAGACGTGCCTCCCAACTGAAAATCACCATCCCCGACTTGACTGATGTGAATGCCATAGATCGGTGGTCCCGCATATTCTTCCCAGTGGTTTTTTCCTTCTTCAACATCGTCTATTGGCTTTATTATGTGAACTAAAACATAGCCTCCCATGGGAAGCAAGGACTAGATTCCTCCTCAAACCAGTTGTACAGCCTGACGTAGTAGGACTTGGAAAACACATCAATCCAGGACAAAAGTGATGCTAAAATACCTTAGTTGCTGGCCTATCCTGTGGTCCATTTCATACCATTTGGGTTGCTTCTGCTAAGTAATGACTACACTAGGTCCTTGTGGTTTTCCAGTTGAAATGCAAGTGATTTGTACACATGTTGGCAAGACTGTGTCTGAGTGTTCTACTTTATCTGCTTAGTGTACAGGCTATATAGAGGGGAATTATTTAGAAGATATTCTTAGAGGGCTCAGTAGCATTGCCAGTCATTTCACTGAGAAGTGGTCATATCCAGATACTCCCCATCTTCATTTCAAACGTCAGCATGCCATTGAGATGGCACTGTGCTTATGAAACATTATCTGCAATGCCATGCAAACATGCTTACTGAAGATGGTCTATGCCTGGTCTTATTAAGGTGATAATGGTGTCATGGGAAGATAATTCCCACTGGATTCTAGAAGGTTCTTATGTAGTTCAAACAGGATAGGAGAGTGCAGACAGAGACTCGATAATTAATTTGGTCAGTCTCTGCTTGAGCATAGGGAGTCAACACTGATGTCTTCCATTGTGACAGTTAGAAACTGGGGACTGCTGAACATTACCATGCATGGTAGAAAGAAGCAAAGAAATGTTTCTAAAAAGCTATATCCTAGGTGGTTAAAATAAGAGTTACTAATCCAGAGCAGAGTGGAAACAGAAGAGACTGTTGTAACAAATTAAAGCAAGCAAGCAGCATGACCCTTATCAGCCCCATGCAGCATCTGGTTTATACATATTTTGTATCATGGCAAAAGGTCCAATGAGAGAGATTTTTTTTCCCCCAACTTCACAAGCTTTTGATAGCAGACCTAAAGAAGATTTTATAGTTTATCTAATCAAAAGACAACCACAAAATAGAAAAGTTAGCAAAATTAGAAGTATCGTAGATGTAGGTTAGATTGGGAGCCATTCAAATACACTAACATAGAGCACAAAGCTAACAAACAGGTTGATCCTCTCAGACAATGTCAGCTGTCTTGACAACATTTCCCTGTAAGTTTATTTCAGAGTTTAATAGGGTATTTCAAAAGAAGGATTTGTTCATTTCTTTAAAGGATTAATGGTCCTTTCCAGCTTTTCTTGTTTCTGAAATCCTGATTATATTCTTAGGAGACAGACAAAGTAAGGCTTTGAAGAGATTGATTGAACTACATTTCCTCATGTGCAGTGAAATTCACCTTTGTATTTTTCATAGCAAACAATACTTAAAGGATGATGTGCACAAGTAGAGTTAGTTTGTGGGTTTGTTGGGTTTGACTTTTTAAGGGTGCTTACATTGTGTATGTTGCAATTGGCCTAATGAAAGAAGATATGAAAAGTAGTGTAGCATAGGATAACAACAAAGCCACATTAACATGATGAATGTTATGAGCCTCAGTTGATATTATAGAAAAATATGTAACTGATAGGCAGGCATGATGTATTGTTTTTATTCAATTTTTGAATTATGTCAGTGTGCTTCTTTCTATACTAATTGGACATATGCTTCATATGTGAGACAGGAAAGAGAATAAGCTAATATATTTTATTTCTATCAAGGTGGGGTTCATATTTTGCTTTTCTTGGAGAAAATAGTGAATTGCTAATTTCTCCCTGAAGTTTGATTTGATTGAATTTTTTCTTGGAGGATGACTTTGCTATTTCTATTTTAAAAACAAAAAACACTTATTTTTCAAAGTAACATCCCTAATTGTGCATAGTAGCTAAGGCCAGTATTTGCCTGTGGATTAAATGTATGGTTTTTCCCCCTGATAATTCAGCAGCTTGGAATATGATGGAATCTTGATGCCGTCTTATTCCAACTTTCAGAGAGAAAGAAGGGGAAAAAAAGGATTTAGCATTCAGCTTTCTAAATTTTCTCTAAGATGGGAGGTAATTTTTTTCCTTCACCAGCAAAGGGAACTCTGGCCTTTATTTTTGGATTATACACTTGAACACCTCTGAGTATGGTCTTTGGGCAGAATCCAACCAAGTTTCTGCCCATGGGCTTAGAGTAGAAATTCCTCAAGCTTCTCCAGGAACACAATTTCTCTGAGGCAACCATTTTGGGGCATCACTCTAATAAAAGTGCCTGTCCCTTGTCGCCAGGGGTTAAAGTTTGAGTAACATATATCAGGAAGGAGCATATCGATAACTCAGGTGCACAACTCCAAAATGCCATTCTGGAAAGGTTTTTCTAGAGACAACTCAGAGCCCAAGTCTAGAAGTGGGCTCTTATTTGCAATTATCATAAAAGCCATAAAAATCCTTGATATTGTCATTTATGATTACAACAAAATTTCAATGTCCAGGGAAGTCAACATAGTAATCTAGATCAAAGTGAGACAAGAAACTTTGCAGCATGAGCCTCAAAACATGTGGCCAGGGATTCATTTCTGCTCACAGTGACACAAAAAACCAGAAAAAGGAGAAACATGGGAGCTTGATACAGATGCCCTAGAGCAAAATTCATATATTGGCATTCAGTAACCACATAGGTAGAAACAACTGACTCATCCTGCCCAGAGATATCAGTAGATGTAGAATTTATTTTTGACTATATTTTTACTGTAGTTGAATTGGATTGTAGTCACCAAATTGAGGGCGGGTCGGGGAGGGGTGCTAGATTTCATAAGTCTTTGAAGACCAGTCAGCTTGATATCCAGTGGTTAAATTTAAGGACCACAAATATGTGTTTTGGCAATTCTGATATGGTATTACTATCACTTTATACATATATATATATGGTTTTCTTTTGATTATGAAACAGCCAGATAGCCAGCAATTAAGGTGTTTTTCATCTTTGTGAAATTCATAGGCAAATTCTGACTCTAAAATGCACAGTCTAAATGAAACCTTTGATCTCAATCTGTATATATATATTGTACATGACTGCTAGTAGGTATGAAATGCATTTTCAGAATTGAAAACTCATGCAACATAATCATGTGTTTGCATAAGGAATGTTACAATTCTTTCTACTGCAATTTAATAACAGGGGAAAATACTTAAGCAGTGCCATCTAGACCTTTTCTCTTCTCATGTCTTCAAAAGCAGTGCTAAGTAAAAATAATAATAATAATAATAAAAATGGTTTATGAACCAAAAGACTTTACATTCTAGCATTAGGAACACAAAAAGTCTGTCAGCTTATAAAAAAGCACAACACATAGAGAAAGTTCAGTGGAATACAGTGGGAAAATGAATCATGTTCATTTTAAGCAAGACCTGCGTTAAATTGGCAACTAACACAATTTCCATTTTCTGTAGGTAACTGTGTTCCAGTTTTATGATTAAATTCATCCTCAACAACAAAAACAGCAAAACAATCAACAAAGACAGGTCTTACAACATATCTACATGTATATATGTGTATATATAGATCCATATAAACATACATACATATATATGCATTCATATGTTGGAAAACAAAAGGAGTAAGCTAATATGTTTTATTTCCTTCATTAAACCAGTGTATGAGTATTTTTAATTGGCAACCAACAAATCAACATATTGAAACTAGTAATACAGGGTACTGAGCATTTCTCTATCAGCAGATCAATGCCTACAGTTCTTACGAACCATTGCACAGTTTGACACTACAATAGTACTGTACCTCAGAACATCGGGAATTAACTAGTTCTCACATTGCTTGTCTACTTGCTCTCTTTTTCAAGGAAACAAATAACATTGTCTATTGGTGATTTAAAAACAAATAAAGTCTTAAGAAAACAGAAAATGATTAAAAAAAAATTCCTCCTTGAAGGAGGCAAAAAAAAAATAACTAAACCCCACCATGTTGGTTAGGGCAAATACTCTCAACTGTAGCAATCATGCCATTTTGCTAAGTGTACAGAGTCCATGTAATGTGAGCAACCATAACTTTCACTGAGCGTGTGTAAATATTAAAACAGATTTCTTAAATATTTTTAACTTCTAATTTGTATTTTATGGTAAGGCAATGTGTTAATTCTGTTTATGGCTTAAGTTCATGTGTTATAATACTATGTAAATAATTCAACATGCTGTAAATGACTAGTCAATAGATACAAATAGTTGTTTAATTTTTTTCTTAATTTTTATTTATTTTTTACTAAGTACAGTTACTGCAGTGCCCCAGCAGAGTAATTTAAACACCCTTTTACATAAATGGTTTGGGATCCCAGACAGAAGGGTTTCAATTTGTCGTCACACACACAGTCACACACATGTACACATACATGTGAGTACACACACACACACACACACATTCAAACACACATACTCTCACTTTCTGCTCACTCACTCCCACTCTCCTCCCCTTTATGGGAAATGCTGTAGTGTTTATGTAGCCAATGTAACAACCAAGAGATAGCCTTAGAAATGGAAATGGAAAAAGCAGAAGTGATCATTGATAACGTGGTAGAGTTTTTTTATATGTCAGAGTTCAAGAAACCAAAGGTTGTAACTTAAATCTCAATTTTAAAAGAGTAAAAGTTTATATTGATGGCACTACAGGAAATAAAAGTGCTTATTATTCATACCTGTTCCAGAAATTTATTACACATAATACACACAAGACTTTTTTTTTTAAATAATAGCATTTTATCCTTAGATAGTATTATTCCTTTTAACCAAAGACTCCAGAATTATTAAAAAACAAAAAAGGAAAGAAAAAAGGAAAAATGGCAGAAAATTTAAAAAAAAAGACTGCTTTACACCAAAGGTTTAAAAAATATTTTCCAAATACAGTAGGAACATTATAAAAATAGTAAGGAGCCAACAGAATGTGAATTAAGATACTGCCCTAAAGAAATCATTTAAGAAAAAAAAAGCAGCAACAAAATAATCTATTAGTTATTTGAAAATTAAAATTAAACATTTCTGTGGATACATGCAAAATTATGACATCAGATTTTAATTTGCTTTGAAAAGTTCTTTTGTGATAAACATAAATATGATCCAAAATGATGACAAAACTTTGTGTTTTTTAACTTTCAAAACCAGCTGTCTCTCCCTTGTCAAATGTCCACTAATCTGATACCCATGTGTGTGTCCTTGTACCACCTGAAGCAAGTTGACAGTTCCATCAGCTTGTATCTCTTCCTTTTCAGTTCAGTAATTTGAGTTCAACCATGGTCATTTTAAGCATAATTATTTCAAACTTATTTCAAAGTTGCAAATGATTTAAATTCCATAGCATTTTCAAAATTTTATTTGCATGGGTGTTTAAATAGTTCTGTTATGAATATTGTCCCTGCACAGTTCTGAATTGTCCTTTTATAAAAAGTGATATTCTAGTTTCTTCACAATGTAGTGATTATCAGCCTTACTAATTACCTTGTAGCCTTTCTTAATATGCACATAATGCACATTTTCCAATGGCTAGAAAATGCAAAACACAAGTGAATATCATTGCATCTATTTTCATGTCTTTCTAAAAACAGGACTACTAAAATCTCTGGGATACATGAGATAGTAACAAATGAGGATTATAAATGAGTAGCACATAAGAATTATTTTCTTGAATTTAAACTTATTACAGCCAGTTTCAGCATGTAAATATATAATAATGTTGGCTAGTGTGTAATTCTTGAACTAAGAAATATAAATAAAACTTAAAAGGCCATGTGTGTGTAGTTTTATTGGGTTTAGAATATACATATATATTATATACATACATATATAATCTTTTAGTATGAGCTAGTTTATAGAATCTTGGCTTTTGCGAAAAGCAATAGAAAGCTTCAGAACTTTGGGACCTGCTGTTGGGAAGATTTGAGTTGGAGCTCAAACTTGTCACATATTAGGTATATGCCTTGCAGCTACATAATCCATCTATAAAGCAAAGATACAATTGCACCTCCCTCATGGGGCTGTTGTAAAGATGAAATGTAATAACCCATGAGAAGTCCTTAGCACCAGATAAGATACACGGTAAGTGGGATGTAAACAGTAGGTACTGTCTTTGCTTTTGTTAATTATCATCATCACTAGAAGAGTCAGCATATATATCACATATTGTATATAAAACTTCACGGTGATTATTAAATGTTCTCTTAGGTTAGGTATTTTGTATAAAGGATAATTAATTTAAAAATTGGCTTTAAACATGAAACATGATAAATGTTATGTGGTCATTCATTTAATACTCAATATATATGTGCTGGAGACATTATCCTAACCTCTGTACAAATTTAGTACTCATTTAATACTTCCATGTTCCTCAAATAAAAGACACTCGAGATCATAAAGAGTTTGCCTGTGAGAGTGGAAAGATTTGTATTCCTACCCAGGCTGGTCTCATCTCCAAACCCTAGTAAATTCTTTCCACTTCTTCATTAAACGTGGGCAACCAGCCTTATTCACTTTTCGTTCCTTTTGGTCATTTCTCAAGAAACATTTGCTCAGAGCTTGCCATCTACCAGATCTTGTACTAGTACTGGAAAAATAAAGATTGAGCACACAAAACCCCTGCCCAGTTAGATTATGTTGCACCTCTCAAATGTGTGGGAAGTCTCCTAAAGCCAGCAAATCACTTGGTGACAAGCTTAGTGATTTTCACCTCTCGTGACTTTAGAATGTCCCAGCAGCACCCTATGGACACTATATGTAAGGGAAGCATCCTGTCAGGATGCTTGTCCAATAAAGTGAGGATTAAAAGGATTAAAAGGAGCTATTGTCACCAAAGAATGAATACCACTGAAAAGACCCAATTATGGGATGAGTGAAGCAACGGTTTCTTCTCAGCTTGTGCTGTAAATTGCAAATTATATAAATCTAGAAATGCAAAATATGTGCATTTGCAGTTGGCACCCCTCATGCGAAGTTCTACATTCTGTCCAGCAGAGAGAACACAAGTATGCTCAAATATGTGAACATGTTCAAATAACTGGTGGAGGGTGTGTGTGTGCATTTACTCATGTAAGTAGAGAGCTAATAGAAAATGATACTATGGGTGCAGCTCATGGTTTATGACTTATCTTGGGAAGGGAAAGTCCCCGGACATACCCCTCAGAAATGCTAATCAGTTCATAATGGGTAAATTCCCCTACTCATATTCCAACTACTATGATTTCTTCTTCTTTTTTATTTTTATTTATTTATTTTTATTAACATATAATGTATTATTTGCCCCAGGGGTACATGTCCATGAATCGTCAGGCTTACACATTTCATAGCACTCACCATAGCACATATCTACCCCAATGTCCATAACTCATCCACCCTATCCCTATCCCTCCACCCCCCAGCAACCCTCAGTTTGTTTCATGAGATTAAGAGTCTCTTGTGGTTTGTCTCCCTCCCCGTCCCATCTTGTTTCATTTTTTCCCTCCCTACCCCCCAAGACCCCTCATCCTGCCTCTTAAATTCCTCATATCAGAGAGATGATATGATAATGGTCTTTATCTGGTTGACTTATTTCATTCAGCATAATACCCTCTAGTTCCATCCCCGTTGTTGCAAATGGCAAGATTTTGTTCCTTTTGATGGCTACATAGTATTTCTGTGTGTGTGTGTGTGTGTGTGTGTGTGTGTGTGTATACCACATCTTCCTTATCTATTCATGTGTTGATGGACATCTAGGTTCTTTCCATAGTTTGGCTATTGTGGACATTGCTGCTATAAACATTGGGATGCATGTGCCCCTTCGGATCACTACATTTGTATCTTTAGGGTAAATACCCAGTAGTGCAATTGCTGGGTCATAGGGTAGCTCTATTTTCAACTTTTTGAAAAGACCTAGTTCTGGAGTTCTGGAGTCCTCAGTGATCAGTGAACTTGGTCTTGGCTGGATGTTTTTGCTAATCTGCTGCAGGAGGAGGCTGTTACAGTGATTTTCAAATGTCTTTGCCAGACGCAGAACTGCCCCACCCTTGCCAGGGGCTAAGCTACGTAATTTGCTTGATTTTGCTCTCAGAAGCTTTTGTTCCCTAAACGCTTTCCGTACTGCTTTGGAGGAGGAGAATGAAGATGGCGGCCTCCCAGTCTCCAGCCCGGAGGAGTTCAGAGATCGGGGCCCCACTCCTCCGTGGGCCCTAAGAGAAAAGCAGTCGATCCCTCCCATCTCCCTGGTCTCTGGCCACACTCTAAGCTCACCTGGCCTGTGACCCTGTGACCGAGTGTTTCTATTTCTGGCGCACGGCCCCATTTGGAATCTCCAAACCCAGCAGATTCCTGCAGCACACTCCCGCACAGCTCTTCCTGGAGGAGGGTGAGTCTCCCCAGATCTTCCACTTGTGGGGTTCCCTGCTCAAAGAGTACTAGCCCCACTGTGCCTTAGATCACAGTTTAAGGTAAACCCCATGCTGAAAGCCCATCCTCTGCTCAATCTATGTAGTCAGCTTCCCCATCCCAATACCTGGGGGCTCTGCCACCCTCAGACACCCCTCTTTTTGTGTCCCTGTGGGACCTGAGACCACACTGTCCCCACAAGGGCTCCACCCCCCACTTAGCATCTGGAGTGACAACCCTCAGTGGAACAGACTTCTAAAAATTTCAATTTTGTGCTCTACTGTTCTACCGCTTGCCTGGAGCCAGCCTCTCTCCTCATGGTCTCTCTTCCCGTATATCACCTCAGATTCACTTCTCTGCACATCCTGCTTTCCAGAAAGTGGTCGCTTCTCTGTTCCTAGAATTGCTAGTCTTCTTCTCTTCGATCTTCTGTTGAGTTTGTAGGTGTTCAGAATGGATTGATAACTGTCTAGCTGAACTCCTGGGACCTGATAATATTTCAGTCTCCTACTTCTCCACCATCTTGCTCCTTCCCAACTACTATGATTTCTTCTAAAGACACTTCAGATACCCTGGCTCTCTTCTGAGACTTGCATTAATTCTGAAATATTACATATCATTTTTCATGCAGAATATCCCTCTAAGCCATGAAATCTGCCCTCTAGAATAATACCAGGTTAGTAGGAAAACTTCTCAGGTATATCAACAGGCATAATCAGTCCATAATCTTTGATTTCCTCAAGCATAGCAACAAAATAATGTAAAAACATTCTTATCCCCATGTGATGTAATGTGTAATGTGACAGAGCATTAGATAAATGTGCAGCCCTCTTACATCTTACCCACCATGGTACTAGAACCACTACATGATGACTGTATCATAGGATACATTTGAAGTATGTTCATAGGATGATATATTCATAAGAGAGTGATCATAGGATGATAAGTTCCAGACAGCCCCAGAATGATTAGGCTAAGGCTAATGGTTACTTGGATAACAAAGAATGGTGGGTCTCCTCATCAGTATATTGATTTGTATATGTTTGTTCTGGTCCTTTCTTTTGTTTCAAGTGGCTAGCTAGGACATTACCATTCATTTATATATTTATTTTTTTCATGTCACAGATTTTTATTAGAAAGAACAGAAGAACATACTTAGAGACAATGCTTAGTGTTCCACAAATACTGAGGAAAATGAGTGTCTTTGAGGGTAAAAAGAGAAAGGGAATTTCAGATTGGACAGAAGGATAGTTAGTAACAGAGAAGTAGAGATTCTCACGCAATTCAGTGGCAGTGACCTGAGGAAATGGAAGACCTCAGGGCAAATGGTATAATGAAGTTTGGGAAGCCAGCCTCTGGCACTGACCTAGACATGTCTACAAAGTGACCGAGTCTCGTGATCACAGTGAAAGCATCAAATAGGCTGCAACATCTCAGAAGAAAAGAAATGTGTTTTTTTTTTCCTAAATAGCTTCATTTAAAAAGTTAGATTCATTACTACATTCCCATCTGGAACCTACTGTGCCCTTGGTCCCTCTACCCCAGAAAGTGGTATGAGAAACAACAGGATGAATTTGATGCTAGATTAGCAATATACTATTTCTAGGACTAGATGGTACAAAGTGGGCATAATTGGTTTCAGTTCTTAAAGTTAGAAGGCTAACGAGAGAAAATTTGGCTAGATGATGAATATATCTTGCATGCTATATTTTATTTTATTTTATTTTATTTTATTTTATTTATTTATTTTTAAAGATTTTATTTATTTATTTGACAGAGAGAGAGAGAGATCACAAGCAGGCAGAGAGCCAGGCAGAGAGGGGGAGGGGAAGCAGGCTCCCCGCTGAGCAGAGAGCCCGATGCGGGGCTCAATCCCAGGACCCTGGGATCATGACCTGAGCCGAAGGCAGAGGCTTTAACCCACTGAGCCACCCAGGCGCCCCACGTCCTATATTTTAGAAACTCAAATGTGTATACAGGGCTTTATAGGAATTATAAAAAAATAATATAGGCTGGCATAACACAATGGGAGTGGTGGGGACTGTGGGTTACTGGGGAGGACGAATTCTATCTAAAGGCAGCCACTACTATGTCCCATCCAATTGTTGCCTTGAGAAATTGCAAGCCCAATGTTGCCAGATTAATCTTAGAATGCAAGGAACCCCAAGACACTGAATCTTTTAATTTCTTTTTTCTTTTTTAAAAATATTTTATTTATTTATTTTATGGTGGCATAGAGAGAGAGAGGCAGAGGCAGAGGGAGAAGCAGGCTCCCTGCTTGGCAGGGAGCCTGATGTGGGGTTCAATCCCAGGACCCTGGGATCATGACCTGAGCTGAACGCTGTTGCTTAACCAACTGAGACACACAGGCGCACTGAATCTTTTAATTTCTGGACAGGTGCATATGGTCAGAGAGATACCAAAAGTTTCATCTTTTCTATGCCAAAAATCCCATGCTGATGTTCTATCTGTAATCCTAGGAAAAACATAACAAACTCCGTGAGAGTGTTTATAGATTGAGCAAGCTTCTATGCCATTATAATTGTGGCAAGATCACTTTTCTTCCCTTTCCTGCAGGGATGCCTTATAAATGAGGTAAAATGAGATGTGTGTGTGTGTGTGTGTGTGTGTGTGTGTGTGTGTGTGTGTGTGCTTTCTCCAAATAAAAAAAGATACAGAATTTTTTTTGCAGTATAAACAAGTATAGGAAATTGCAACAGAAGTTTTCACAATGTGAACATGTGACTGACTACTTTTAAGTCATTCACTTTGAAGGTCATGGTCTCTTTTCCTTCTCCTCTGATTCAGAAGCTCCTTACCCTCCCCCAACACTTCCCAGACCCGTCCAGCAGTGGATGAGAACTTGACTGAAAACAACACACAGAACCCCCTGAGGAGGGTTTTTGGTGAGGAGCAAAGAGTTATGAAGGGGCAGGGAACTTTTGTGAGACGGAGAGAGAAAAGGGGAGGACACAGGTAGAAGCTCAGCAGAGCTCCAGCACTACAGATTGTGCCATGGATTTAAATTCTCGACTATGTCAACAACTTCAGAGATAAGGTGTGGGACCCAAATTAAATGGACAATAGAAGCTATTTACAAATTCTATCTCCCCAAGATCCCATGTAGAATGGAGCTTCGTAAATGAGCCTGAAATGAAGAACTAATCTGGAAACTTCTGAGGTGAAGCAGCAGTAGTAAAAGAAGGGAACTGTACATGGAAAGGAGGAGTCTGGAAATCACTCGTCCATAGTGGGGGGTTGAAGAACCTGGTCCCACCCATAATACTTCTGGGAAAGCACAGAAGGCAGAAAAAAGAGAGGGGGCAAGGGAAAAATGAAGAGAGGAAGGAAAGTTTTAAAAACGTTTTCAGCACTTGACACCACCCTCGTCTGGTATGAGATATGAATTTAATTCTCAAAACAACAGTGTGAGGTATAAACCATTGCCATACCTATGTTACTGAGGACAAGCGTAACATGGCAACAATTGGTCTTGCATCCAGAGCTAGCTAACTGCAGATCCCATGCATTTAACCCCTTTATTTTCCTGCTACAAAATATACTGCATAGCTTCAGTTAGCTGTTGGAGACACAGTATTTTTAATAGTGAAGTTAGAAACAATGCCAAAATCTTCAGGGAAAAAGAAAGGGAGGAGTGTTTACCCTAAACTTCTATTTTATGTTTATAGTTTTACACTTTTTCAATGTTATTTTTTGAAGCTGAGAATTGTCAAATGCTAGATATTTTGATGTTTTCCTTAATTTATTTGGGTGAGAGAAGAAGGTTGTTTAAAGAAATCAAATGAGTTACTTTAACACGTCTTCCAAAGGGTTCTGAAAATCCACTTTCTGGCTTTCTCTTTAAATAGGTTTATCTTTTTTCTGTCATCATTTAGAACAATTTTGAATTGTAAAAGCAATACTTCTCCACATGGAAGTTGTTATTTTTTTAAGTCCCCAAAGTAATGGTTGAAAATTTCTTTATAGTAGGACAATACAGAGAGAGAAAGCACACCTCTTGGCTAACCGGTCAGCTGGACGTGAGGAAAGCTGGTGAGGAGCCTGAAGCTTCTCAAGAGATCAAGAGACTTTCCGGATGTGCCGGCCAAGAAATGCTCCTTAAAGTTGTGTGAGATTTGTGGCAGGGAATCATTAGGGTTCTTGGAACAGCAATAGAGGAGTGGCCCTGATTAGAGCTTCCATTTCTCATTCTGAATGGACCGCGCCTGACTAAAAAAATGGAAAGATTCTTTCTTCACCTAGTTTTCTTCACTTGCTTAAAAACATCCTTGGAGGGATCGAAGAACAATTTGAGTTGGCATCCTTTCAAAGTGGCTTGCCAAATCCTTATTTATTCATTCTTATTTCTCATTCCACTTGCCAGGAATTCATTTGAACATTTAGAGAATATCTCTGTATGTATAAGACAAAACTACTGATGCATGCAAAGTACAAGATGATTAATAAATAAAAACTTTTAAATGTTTTAGAAGTTTCATTTAAAATTAAATTACAGGGGTGATCTTGCCAGTTTGAAATGAGCTTTTCCCATTTCAGCTTTGGCAGATAATAAGGACACTGGGTCCTGGCCCTGGTTCTTGTTCCCGGAGCAGTCTTGAAGAACTTGGGAGAGCCTCTTTAGAATCCTTGGTTTGGAGTGGGGTGGGAAAAGCAAACGTTCAGGGAGCCTCCCAAGCTCACACAGTATATGCAGAGCCTGGGGGGCCCTGTTTTCAATTTCCCCTTCTCAGCTGTATTAGTCAGGGTTCCCGAAACAGAGCCAACAGGATGCGTGTTTATATAGAGAGAGAGGGATTTATTTTAAGGAATTTGCTCATGAAATTATGGAGTCTAGCATGTTCAAAATCTGCAGGATGGACCAGCAGACTGGACTCCCAGGGAAAGGCTGATGTTAGCGTTCAAGTCCAAAGGCCCTCAGGCTAGAGACCAGAAAAGATCCAAAATTGTGGTTCAAGTCCAAAGGCCATCTGCTGGCAGAATTTCTTCTTGCTCAGGAGCGGTCAATCTTTTGTTCTACTTAGGCCTTGAACTGATTGGATAAGGCCCACACACAATCTGGAAAGGCCACTGATTTAAATGTCAATCTCATTTAAAGGCCCTCACAGAAATACTCAAAATAGTATTTGACCGTTTATCTAGACATAATGGTCTGGCCAACTTGACACATAAAATTAGCCATCACACTAGCCCATATGCTATAAAGCAGCCAAGGTAATGTCAAAATGCAAATTAATCATGTCGTTTCCCTTTTTAAAAACCTTTAAAGTTCCTACTCTATCCTTAGGAAAAGCCCCAATTTATCCTGGTTCTCAAGGCCTTTGTGGTCTGTGTATTGCTCATTTCTAGACCTTGCTTTTCCATCCACACTCGAATCCTAGGATCCCACCAGGCTGAATTACTTTCAAATTCACAGAGATACTAGTTGCCTCTAGAAATATAGTGTTTCTTCCCAAAACATTTACCCTCATCCCCCAAATCTCTCCCTCATTAATTTCTATTCATCTTTTCCATGTAAAAATTTAGACATCACTTCATCTGAGAGAGCTTTCCTTGACTCCAGAGATAGATGATTAATTCCCAGCAGCCTGCCTGGCACATAGCATATGAAATAGCATATGCAGTAGCTATTTGATAAATAGCTGAATAAAATCCACACGTTCTGCAAAACCAAGAGTAATCCTGAATATGGTTAAGTGTAGTATTAGGTGACAGCATAAACTATTTCATAATGGACATTATTCTCCTGGAACCAACCTTCTTGGCACTCTCTGGGTTTTGCTTCTACTTCAGTGACTGCCTCTTCTAGGAGTCATTTGCTGGTTTCTCCTTAGACGGCAACTTTTTCCTGCTGAAGTGCCTCATACCTGTATCTTCATTCGATACTTCTTTCTTCGATACCTCAGGCACTTGCTTGGTATTATATTTTGGATTGTCTAATGGACCTCTCAAACCCAAAATAATCAAAACTGCTTTTTCTCCCAAAATTGCTGGCAGCTTCAGCTACTTTGGCCAAGACACCTGTAGTGGTTTTTTTGTTCCTCTACTTCTCTCATCTTACATATAATTCATCAGAAGATCGTGGTGGCTACAATCAAAATATATCCAGAAGCTGGTCACTTCTCACTCTCTCTACCTGTTACCACCCTTCTCTGAGCTACCACAGTCTTAACCTGGCCTGTTTCAACAGCCTCGCAGCCGGTCTTCTGGCTGTGGCCCCTCCCAATCTACAGACTGTTTTCAACACAACATCCAGAGTGATCATTTTGAAAGGCAGGTCAGATCATGGAATTCCTCAGCTCAAAATGCTGCATGCCTCCTCAATTCAATCGGGGTAAAAGCCAACTTTTAAAAAATGTCCTCAAAGTTCATACATAGCCTGGTTCTCTGCACTTGCCTAATTGAGGCTAAATCTTACTCTTCCCCTGACTCTCTGAGCTCCAAACACATTGACTTCCTTGCTCTGTTGTGCAGCACTTTTACTCTGTTCACTCTGCCCAGAACCCCCCCCAAATAAACTTTATTAATTCCCTCAACCCCTTCAAGTTTTTCAGTGAGTTCTATCCTTACCAATTTATTTATTTTAGTAGTGACTTGCCCTCCACTCCCTAACTATACCCACTCAGATATTCCTAACCCTATCCCTTGCTCTACTTTTTCTCTATCCATGATATTATATAGCTGAATTACCTATTATGCTCTTTTCCATCTGTCTCTCCTGCTAAAATGTATATGCTTAAGGATATGGATTATGTATTTTATTTTTCACTGCTATAGTCCAATGTAGGAAAGTATCCATACTACCTATTTTATATTTATTAAAGGAAAAAGATGAATTACTTTAATAACCAAATGCCCTTCCAGATATTGGGGTGTTTATTGAAAGAATATTGCCTTGATCATAACCAAAGATTCTAAATGAGTAAGTTTGGGAATAGAACCTAGTGACCCCAAATTTTCCATAAGAAACCTAGGTATTGTCATGACCACTAAATTTTTGAATACTGCTGAAAAATTCTGAGGGTCATGGTTTGGCTTGACAGTGTCAGTGCCCCTGAAAATATTCTGAGTTGCCGTATTAGGGTTCTGGCTAAAAAATTTATTTTATCTATAAATCTTCAACATGTCTAAAGAATGTTCTGACAGAAGAAAATAAAAGGTTCTTGATTTTTGTTAATAATAATAATATAGTAATAATAATGTTTGGGAATAAGCAGGGCTTAGTGGGAAAATATTTTTGCATTTAGCAGAATAGAGATGCCCCTAATTTCTCTCTGAAAATAGAGATTTTTTCATTATGGGAACTTTTATCCTGATATTTTTGACCCCAAGCTTCATCTTTCCATGTATCATATTTATTTTTAACTCATGATTTTCTCTTCCTGTGACCCAGGCACCTATTAGAAGCAAAGGCTGACGATGAAAATGAGACTGTGATGTTTGATCTAGGGTATAAATAGAAAAGCCCACAATTTAAAGAAACTGGATAAACAGCCTTTAACTTGCTATGTGACCTTAGGAACTCCATTTGAACTCTCTAAAGCTCAGTTTCCTCATCTATGACACAGAAGGAAAAATCTTTTCATATCAATGTGAAAACATTCTATAAAGTATTAAGTTCTGCATATACTCAGATACTATTAGTATTATTAAATAGTCATCCTCATTTTCTTGATCTACATTTATCATGGAAACTTGTTATGTTTTCCTTTCCCTATGTTATTAGAGACAGTAACTTACCAAAAATTAGAGAGGATTAGCCATGATGGCAATTCTTCCTGGGTGTAGGCGATAAGGAGATACATTGCCTGAAGAGTTTGAAATAATAATTAAATTGACAGAAATTTAGTCTGTTTTTTTTTCATTATCATCATAAGCTCACAATGCTAAAAATGTTGGAGATAAAATGCTACCCCACTTGAGATTCCTTTCATTTCTCTGACTCTACTTTAAGAGCTACCTTCTCCCACTCATAATCCCTGTGATTTGCTAGAGCTCATTCCCCTGTGGACTCCTGTGTGGGCACATGATCCAGGCATGATCAGTTATTTTATTCTATCCAACTTGGCCACAGTGATTTTTGGAAGATAAATAAGTGGCCAGGTCAGTCTAATCAATGGCATGCAACCCTAGGACACTCGTGTGTGGTGTGTGGGCTATCCCTTTATTTCAGCTGGAGTTGAGGGCAGGGTGGGGCATACATGCAGCACATCTGGCAGCCCTCCTGCAGGACAAAGAAAGAGGCTGCCTGGAAACTGAGCCAGTATAACTGAAAGCAGAGACAAGATAAGGGAAGAGTGAGACCACGTCCAGATGGCATCATTGGATCATGTGGAAACACGTGTGCCTGTACTCTTTACCATCAGGCCAATGCTTGTTTGATTTGGATTTTTGTCACTTATAGTCTGAAGATCAACTAAGGAAAAATGTTTATTAAGATGAGTTTGGGGGCGCCTGGGTGGCTCAGTGGGTTAAGGCCTCTGCCTGCAGCTCAGGTCATGATCTCAGGGTCCTGGGATCGAGCCCCACATTGGGCTCTCTGTTCAGCAGGGGCCTACTTCCCCCTCTGTCTCTGCCTGCCTCTCTGCTTACTCGTGATCTCTCTCTGTCTCTCTCTCTTTCTCTCTGTGTCAAATAAATAAATACAATCTTAAAAAAAAAAAAAGATGAGTTCGATTTACATTGGGAGGCATGTGAGTGGAGTGCTAGCTCACGTCAGAAGGAAAGTGAGTAGTGAGGCCCAGTCAATGAAAGAATCCTGGGTCCTAGTGCCAACTCATTTCTGAGCCTCCAGTTTCACCTCCTACAAAGTGAAAGAGGGAAAGGTAGAAGAGATGATTTCTGGATATTTCAAACTCTTAACACCAGGAGATTCTAAGCATAGCGCAGGCATACCTTGGTACACGATGAAATTGTGGAAACTGATCCAGATTTGAAAGTAGAAGGACTGTGAATCATCTGCCAAAACATCAATAAACCATATAAGACATTCTTTCTACAACATATTATGACACTGGATTGATGGTATGGACACTTCGAGGTAATTGCCGTGACTTTGGCTGCCACACTATCTCAGTCATTTTATTGCTTTCACCATTGTATTTTGATGTCAAAAGCACATGAGGCTTCTGTATTTACAGTTTTTCTGTTAATGCATTATAATTACAGATGTAATCAAAAAGAGGAGGTTGATTTTTTGCCTAAATGACACCTTTAATCACTTCTGAATAAGGCATGACTCCAATTAGAGATATCTTCAGAAAATCACACCTAATAGCATCATTTATTAGAATTCTAAATAGGAGCTCTTTGTTTCAATGTCATCTCCCTTTAATCTGTTTTCCTAGGGAAGGGCATGGTTTCCTGCACATTATGGCAGAGGGCAAAATTCTTATAATTGGGATTCAGCATATCTGATCTTACACCAGATAAATCAGTGAACATGTTTTTCTCACTTAAAATAAATTCAACAAGCTGTTTTGACAACCCACCAAATGCCAAGTAGTATAGAAAAATATGGAAGTGAGCAAGTCTTCAAACCCATCCACAATATATTCAGAATGTAATGGGGATGCAGATGTATGAGATAGCATATGACTGGCTTGACAGTGTCAGTGCCCCTGAAAATCTGAGTTAGGGAGAGAAAGGGAAGTATATTTCAGGCAAGAGGAATATTCTGGGTATCTATTAAGTCTGATGAATACAAAATGAAAGGTTGTGTTTTGAAATGCAATCAAGTGAAGCTGAGGTCATACTGGGTTAGGATGGGCCCTAATCCAATGATTGGAATCCTTATAAGAAGAAATTTAGATACAAAGGCACCAAGGAAGATGGCTATGCCAAAATGGAGGCAGAGATTGGAGTTATACTGCTGCGAGCTAAAGAATGCCAAGGATTGCTGGTAATCACTAGAAGATAGGAAGAAAGGAAGGATCCTCTCCTAAAGTCTGCAGAGAGAACGTAGCCCTGCCATCCATCATGAAAAAGGGATGTCCCTCGAAGTCACCAATCCCTCCAAGAGAACAAAAAGAGGAGGTCTGAAATCAACTCATCACTGCAGAGTTACTTCAGCAGACAAGCAGACCCATAAGCAAAGAACTAATGGTTGCCACTGAGATTTAGGAGTTGTTCACCATCTTGCATTATTGCATTAAAAACAACAACAAAAACAACAACTATTACATTGGTCTAGTATTTTCCCTTGCTTTTTAACTTTTTTTCCCATCCCAGTCATCTGTTTTCAGTTTTCTCTGACCTTTCCAGGAGTGACAGTTTTATCTGCTAGCTAACTTCTTTTTACCTAATGATTCAACATCCTATTATAGATACTTAAATACTTTATAATCTCTCACTTACAGACGTTAAGAATGGAAATAATTTTTCCTGAATCTGTATGCCAACATGCCTCATGAGATAATTTCCAATAAGTTTCATTTTTTTCTCATGGAAATGTATTTCTCCCAAAGAGTAAGACCTTTGGAAGAAGTAACTACAGTAATAATGGAGAAGTTCCTGATTCTCTGTGTGTCCTCCGTGCCTAACTCTGTGCCTTATACCATGCAAGAACTCAGCCAGTATTCAACAGAGAAATATGTGAATGAGAGAACAAGTATGTTTTTGCTTTTATTTTAAGGCATCAATGTGTGTCCTTTATTGTTTTTTTCCAATATTATGAATATATTATGGATACATATTTCATGAAACTAAAATTTCTCAGGTTTCTGAATAATGGAAAAAGGTAGGGAAACAGACCAAATTACAGTCCAAATTCTTTTAGAAAAAAATGCATATAAGCTTGGGAATTCCATCATTCCTTGAGGGAAATAAGTTGCAAGGATCACATTGTTGTTGAATAACAACATTGTTGAATAATGTTGAATAAAAGTTATGTTCAGAGCCCTTTTGGCAGCTGCACAGTTCTAGAAGCCACCATCTCTGATATTCCTCACGAAAGTCTCTGAATTTGTATAGTGTGGAGATGGGACCACATCTAACCAGAATCAAATCAATTTTGGGGTTACTAGACTAAAGTTTTCTAAAATGTTGCTTGCAGGAAAACTACTTGTCTCTAAATCACCTGGGCTGGTCCCCTTTCAGATCTATGAAAGTATGATCTTTGTGATTGGGACCTTAAAATCATTTTTTAACAAGCACCCAGAGATTATTCTGTTGTATACTGCTCTCTAAGATAATTAATTGTTGCCTCTTTTTCTTTTGGTGGAAGGCATCAGGATGGACTTAAATTCAACTTCAGGTGCTCATAGATTTTGTTGTGGTATTTTATGCACTAATTATTTTAGTTCACTTATTAATTTGAGCAGAGTGAGAGAAAAGAAAAAAAATGATGTAAGAGATTCAGGATGCTGAAACAAATTAACTACTAATGATCCGAAATATTTGGATGAACAGTATTCCCCAGTCTCACAGACAAAAAAGAGCATCCTTTATTTAATAGGGCCTTCACTTAACTTTTAATAAGAGCTAGTCAACTGAAAGACATCTTTGAACAAATGATAAAGAACACAGTGTCTTATGCATAAACAATGTGATGTCCTGAGAGATAGGTGGATGGGCTTGGAGCCAGACAGATCTGGGTATGAATCCCAGCTCCTCTCCTTATTAATTCTGTGGCCCTGTTTAAACAATTCAAATACTCTAGTCCTTAATTTCATTACCTATAAAATGAGGCTAATACTAATTCTTCTTTACAAATTTGTAAATATTTTTGACATTCCTAGCATTAACTAGACACTTAGTCAGGACTAAGATAGGAAATGATTAATCAAAAATGTTGACTATGACCAAGGCCAAAGAATGTGGCATTACATGAAGTTTCTGGGTCTTGTAACAGGTAGCTTTTATTTGTTTAATGTGAGACTACTCAATGGTCTGTTTATGGTTTTATTCACCTGAGAGATCAAAAAAAAAAAAGCACAAAAACACATCTCAATTCTTTTTCCTCCTATCAGATAACATGATAAGAAATAGAAGAAACAAGCCCTTAGTCTCAAATTATCTTAATTTTTGTGTTTTGTTTTTTTTAATTTTCTTTTACTGGGGAACATAAGGCATGTTTCTCCAATAGAAAGGAAGCCTCTATCCCTAATAGGTGGGCTCTAGGAGTAAACAAACCAATAAAAAATAAGCTTCTACCTTTGATTTAACAAACACAGGTGAGGGCAGGGAAATACCCTGCTGTGCATGACAGAAGTAGAAGAAAATAATTAAAGAAGATGGAGCCATTCTGGTTCTGAATGGAAGCTCTGAAGCACACATCCTATTCATAGGAATGAATGAAATTCAGCTCAACCTCTTCACTTTCTTCCTTTGAATAAGCAAGTGAATGAGCTCACTAGAAGCCTTATTTCATATGTCCAGGTGGTACTGCCAACCAAGGTACCCCACATTCCCCATCCCCAGAATGGACTTTTTGAAGTAATTAACCAATTCCTTTAAACTCAGTGATTTGTACCAGAGTAGGCATGTCACCCACAGGCCATGTGGAGTCCTTTTGGGGAGATTGATGTGCAGTTTGAGAAAGAATGCTTTCCTTTTTCAAACAGAGAAAAGAAAAAGAGAAAGAATCCTGATGAGATTGTTAGTGCCTACATCTAGCTGTTACATAAGCCCAGGACTTATCAGTTACATGAGTCAATAAATTCCTTTTCTGTACCTTGAGCTGATTAGATTTGAGTCTAATTTCATTGGTCAGAGAGGTTGGACTACAAAAAAACCTGAATTCTACTGTGATTTGCAACACTCCTTGATTCTGCCAACTAACTCTGTGGTCTTTAGCCATGATTCGCAGTTTTTAAGCATTTTAAGTAAATTTTCCAAGACGTTGTTACTGCTGTTGCTACTGTTGTCATTCTTGTGTTAACATGAAACTATGAATGTCATAACTCTGCTTTTTATCCCGTTAATTTTGACCTGACCCTGGACGATGCATACCTGCAGACATATGTATTGCTCTGATTCTGAAGCCTGGGTGAGCTTTAGAGCATGCAGTCAGCTGGAAAGCCCATAAACAAGACCAGCTTTCTGAGAAAGAGCCTGCCAGAAAAGCTGCTACAAGCATATTGTGTGAGCAGC
This sequence comes from Procyon lotor, assembly GCA_028646535.1. Taxonomy (NCBI): domain Eukaryota; kingdom Metazoa; phylum Chordata; class Mammalia; order Carnivora; family Procyonidae; genus Procyon; species Procyon lotor. The sequence goes on along the minus strand of CM053607.1, from coordinate 42,866,076 downwards.
TGGCCCCAGCAGCAGTGAGAATCTACCAGAAAAGAATATGGAGAAATAATGTTTGCAAGCAACAGTTTGAGATAAAGACAGTCTAGAAGGCATAGCCTTTACATGCATCCCACTGCATTTAAAATGGAGTCCTCAAGAAAAAAGTCTCAATCCACCCGGCCAACAGAATGGAGTCATTAATTTGCCATAAATCTCATGTACAATTTGAATGGAATATATCTTATTCCAAACTCAAATGATGATTCACTCTGTAGTTGGACCTCATCCATTGAACAGGCTGTGCAAACTCCTTGGCTACTAGGCCAAGTGGAGGGCTTCCAGGTAGCTTCTTTCCTCTTCCCTTCATCCCCTCCATTCTTGAACCTCATTCAATCAGAAATGACCTCCTAGGTCACTGGGATCTAGCCAAGAATCTTCAAGGAGATTTACATTGCAAGACAGAATGAAGACTGAGAGAGTAACTTCTGAAATAAGATTGACCTTGGTTTCAATTTCAATTTTCCTCCTTCCCTCTCTTTTCTTTCCTTCCTTATTTATAGAGTACCTATTATATGCCAGACACTATTAGATACTAATAGGGATGAACTAAAAAAAATTGTCTTTGCTTTCTTAAAATTCAGAGAATATTTCAATGAGTAAATACCATAAGTAACTTCCTGTTTGAGCCATTTCCTTTGACTTAGCCTCATTTTCCTCATCTCTAACATGGATAGTTAAATGCCTACCTTGCATGACTAAAGAAAACTTCAGGTATGGGAGACCCTGAAAGCTGGATGATCCAAGTGGGGAAAAAAAAGACACATCTTAAAGATTATTAAAGTTAGTTAATATTATCCAGAAACTCTTATGTGTTTTACTTTGTGGTAGGAGGAACTAAATAAAAGAAAAACTATGAATATATGTCAATGAACCTCATCTATTTTTAGTCTCACAGAGCCTCTTCTATAAAATGGTGGCAGTCATATTCACCCTACCTCCTCATAGGGCTATGCAAAAATTGTGCAAGTTATTTTAAAGAGAGATATTGAGAGAGAGAGAGAGAGAGAGGGAGAGCTCAAACATTTAAAGCATTGTTTGCAAACTGAAAGCAGTGGTTTTTGATTTGGGGCAATTCCCACCCTCTTCCCCCACTCCCTAGGAGACATTTGGCAAAATCATTTTTTTTTCCCTAAAAGCACCTTTTATTTTACTTATTTTGTACCTTTTTTTGTGAGAATGCTTAAGGTCAAGTCTCTTAACAAATTAAAATTATATAATATAGTGTTATCTATAGGCACCCTGTTATACATAATATCCTCAGTTTATATTATTATATTTACTCAGTTTATAATTGAAAATTTGTACACTTTTATCAGCCTTCATCTATTTCCCCCAACTTCCTGTCCCTGTCAGCCACTTTTCTATTCTCTGTTTCTAGGGAGTTTGACTTTTCTTTCCTTCCTTCCTTTTTCCTTTCTTTCTTTTTTTAAGATTCTAGGCTTCAGTGATATGCAATATTCACTATCTGTCTCCCTCTGTCTTGCATTATTAATCATTATATCCTCCAGGTTCATCCATGTCACAAATGACAGGATTCCTTGTCATTTTTTTTTTTTAAAGCACATTTTCCTTATCAAGACATTTGTCAATGAATATTTAAGCTGTTTCCATACTTTGGTTTTGTGAATAATGCTGCTATGAATGTGGAAATACAGATATCACCTTGATATCTCATTTCCTTTGGCTATATACCCAGAAGTGGAATTGTTGGATCTTTTGGTAGTTCTATATTTAATTTCTTGAAGAAGCTTCATACTGTTTTCCATAGTGGCTTTGCCAGTTTACAAGAGTACAAGTGTACCCTTTTCTCCACATTCTCACCAGCATTTGTTATCTCTTGTCTTTTTGATAATAGCCATTTTAACAAGTGTGAGTTGGTATCTGGTTTTGACTTCTATTTCCTTGATAACTAATGATGTTGAGCACCTTTTCATGTGCCTATTACCATTTGTATACCTTCTTCAGAAAAATGTCTATTTAGATTCTTTGCACATTTTAAATCGTGTTATTTGATTTTTTGCAATTGAGTTGTATGAGTTGTTTATATATTTTGGATTTTGGCCCCCTATTAAATATGTTGTTTATAAATATTTCTCCCATTTCGTAGGTTGTATTTTAATGTTATTGATGGTTTCCTTTGTTGCACCAAAACTTTTTAGTTTGAGGTAGTCCTGCTTATTTTTGACTTTGTTGTCTTTGCTTTTGGTGTCATCAAAAATATCATGTTTTCTTCTAGAAATTTTTTGGTTTCAGTTCTTACATTCAAGTCTTTAATCCATTTTCAGTAGATTTTCATGTATTTTCTTTTTTTTTTTTTTTTAAAGATTTTATTTATTTGACAGCGAGAAACACAGCAAGAGAGGGAACACAAGCAGAGGGAATGGTAGCGGGAGAAGCAGGCTTCCTGACTAGCAGGGAGCCCACCCAATGTGGGGCTCGACCCCAGGACCCTGGGATCATGACCTGAGCCAAAGGCAGACGCGTAACGACTGAGCCACCCATGCACCCCTAGATTTTCATGTATTTTCTAAGATAGGAATTCAGTTTCATTCTTTTGCATATGGCTAACTAGTTTCCTAGCACCATTTATTAAAAAGAATATACTTTCCTTATTGTACACTCTTATCTCCTTTGTCAAAAGTTAATTTATCATAAATGAGAGGCTTTATTTCTGGGCTTTCTAGTTTTTTCCATTGATCTATGTATCTGTTTTTATGCCAGTACCAGACTGTTTTGATTATTATAGCTTTGCAACATAATTTAAAGTCAGGAAGTATGAGCCTACCATCTCTGCTCTTCTTTCTCTGGATTGCTTTGGCTACTTAGGTTCTTTTGTGGTTCCATATAAATTTTAGGATTTTTTAAAAATTTATTTGAAAAATGCCATTGAAATATTGAAAATGTGAAGAATCTTTAGATCATTTTGGGTAGTGTGGACATTTTACAATATTAATTCTTCCAATTCATGAGCAAAGAATGTGTTTCCACTTATTTGTATCCTCTTCAATTTCTTTTATCCATGTCTTATAGTTTTCAGTGTACAGATCTTTCACCTTCTTAGTTAAATTCATTCCTAAATATTTTATTCTTTTTGATTCTATTATAATGGGGTTGTTTTCTCAATTTCTCTTTCTGATAGTTTGTTGTTGGTGCATAGGAAACAAACTGACTTTTGTATACTGATTTTGTATCCTACTACTTTGGAGAAAGTGTTTATTTGTTCTAACAGTTTTTGATGGAGTCCCAATTTTCTCTATAATATGTCTTCTGCAATAGAGACAATTTTACTTCTTTTTCGATTTGGTTGCCTTTTATTCTTTTTCTTGCCTAATGACTTCCAGTACTGTGTTTAATAGTGGTGAGAGTGACATTATTAACTTGTTCCTGCTCTTTGAGAAAAAACTTTCATCCATTTTATCACTGAGTAAATGTTAACTGTGGGAATTTCATAGGCCTTTATAATGCTCAGGTATGCCCCCTCCACATTTAGTTCAGGGTTTTTATCATGAAAGAATGTTAAATTTTGTAAAATGCTTTTTTGGTATCTATTGAAATGATCATATGATTTTTATCCTTCATTTTGTCAACGTAATATATCACATTTCTTGATTTGTGAATTTTGAACTACCCTTTTATGCCTGGAATATATACAACTTGATTACGGAAGACAATATTTTTGGGGGGGGGATTTTTTTTTTATTAACATGTTTTATTTGCTTCAGGGGTACAGGTCTGTGAATCATCAGTCTTACACATTTCACAGCACTTACCATAGCACATAACCTCCTCAGTGTATATAACCCACCCACCCTATCCCTACCCCCCTACCCCCCAGCAACCTTCAGTTTGTTTTGTGAGTTTAGGAGTCTCTTATGGTTTGTCTCTCTCCTAATCTCATCTTGTTTCATTCCCCCCCACCCCCCAGAATCCCCCCACCCTGCCTCTCAAATTCTTCATATCAGAGAGATCATATGATAATTGTCTTTCTCTGATTGACTTACTTCGCTTAGCATAACACCCTCTAGTTCCATTCTAGTTCCATTGTTGTAAATGGCAAGATTTGGTTTCTCTTGATGGCTGCATAGTATTCCATTGTGGAAGACAATATTTTTAATGTATTGTTGGATTTGGTTTGTTAATATTTTGTTGAGTATTTTTATAACTATGTTCATCAGGGATATTGGCATGTAATTTTTTTTCCTGTATTGTTGTCTGGCTTTGGTATCAAGGGAATACTGATCTTATAAAAGAGTTTGGAAGTATTTCCCCCTCTTCCACTTTTTGGAAGAGGTTGAAAAGTATTCGTAGTAGGTCTTTTTAAATGTTTGGTAGCATTCATTAGTGAAGCCATCTGGTCCTGGGCTTTTCTTCATTGGGAGGATTTGGTTACTAATTTAATGTCCTGACTAGTAATTGGTCTGTTCAGATTTTTTTTTCTCATAATTCAGTGTTGGTAGGTTGGGTTTTTCTAGAAATTCATCCAATTCTTCCATTTCTTCTAACTTGTTTGTATATAATTGTTCATAGTAGTCTCTTATTATCCTTTGTACATATGTGGTATCAATTGTAATTGTTCCTCTTTGATTTATACCTTTATTTACTTGTCCTCACTCATTTTTTCTGCTTGAGTCTAGCTAACAGTTTGTCTATGTTTTTTAATCTTTTCAAATAACAAGCACTTAGTTTCATTGATTTTCTCTATTGTCTTTTTAATCTCTATTTCATTTATTTCTGCTCTAATCTTTGTTATTTTCTTCCTTCTATTAAGTTTGGGCTTAGTTTGTTTTTTTTTTTTTTTTTTTAGTTCTTTGAGTGTAAAGATGGGATGTTTACATATGCCAATTTTTGAAGATATATTTGGTTGTCATAACTGGTAGAAGTGGAAGGATCTCTTGGCATCTAGTTATTAGAGGCCAGGGATGCTGCTAAACATCTTACAACACACAAGGCATCCCCCACCCACTTCCAACAAAGAATGATTGAGATCAAAATATCTTAAGTGCCAAGTTTGAGAACCTCTGCTGTGAAGTATTATGGAAAAACAAATTAATATTATTCTAATTATATCTGGTTGTTTGTAGCTCAACGTGGTGGAGGGAGGTGGGCCAAAAGGGGAGAAGGGATGGTGAAGTCTAAGAGGAAATACTGCCCTCAAGACTCACACATGAAAATAATTTCTAGAACAAAATCAAAATAAAGATATCTTATACATCAGTGTAAAATACTTGAAAGGAAGTTAGATGATAATTCTTCCAGATCTGTTATTGACTTGTTGTATGACCATGGACACTGACAAGGCATTTACCCTTTCTGGACTGCTAAATTTACCATTAGGAATAGGCTAGTGAATTCTCAAAGCAAATCCAACACTAGCATTCCATTTTCAATTATTTGGGAGAGACATAGAATTTTGATTCCAGCATCACAGACTCAGGTTTTTCCACTTATTAGGTGGAAGGATTTAGAAAACTCATTGAAGGATTTTGAGCCTCTGTTTTATTATCTATATAACTGGGGGAAAAATAAATATATTGCAGTAAAGAACCTGGCACATAGTACCTATTATTACCAGTTATTATATTACTATGGGCTGTAGAGAATTTTTCAGTCTTTTTCATGAGCCTGCATTTGGTTGAGAGCAAGCTTCCATAGTACTAACCAGAAACAAGAGAAAGGCTCATGGTCTTTATGGAATGAATGTGTATAGCATCTCAATAAGTCTTTTAGTGTGGACCAAAGACTATTCCCGCCATGAAGTATGGGTAAGTCACTGCCCTTCTGAAAACACAACTACCCCATCAAGGTGTCATAACTACACCCTAAAAGAACAATAGGAAGTTATGTGTGTATTTTTAACCTTTTTATTTAAGTTTATTCCCTCTATTTCCTAGTGTTCCTGCCCATGATGTAGGATATTCTCATCTTCTCCATCACGAGGTCCAAAAAGGAAAAAAATCTTGCCTTCAAAAGTCAGCTTCTAGTCCCTCAGAAATATATTTATAGGGGCACCTGGGTGGCTCAGTCGTTAAGCGCCTGCCTTCAGCTCAGGTCATGATCCCAGAGTCCTGGGATCGAGCCCCGCATCGGGCTCCCTGCTCTGCGGGAAGCCTGCTTCTCCCGCTGCCATTCCCTCTGCTTGGGTTCCCTCTCTCGCTGTACTCTCTCGCTATGTTTCTCTCTGTCAAATAAATAAAATCTTTAAAAAAAAAAAAAAAGAAATATATTTGTAGGAAGGCAGAGAGGAATTAAATTTCTCTTTCCCCCTGCTACTTAATCTATGAAGTATTGTTTCTCTGGTCATAAAAATAGTGCCCAATTTACTTCATAGTACTTTGGATATTGACTTCAGGAAGAGTGTAGATGTCATGAAGTTATTTCATGAAAGAATAAGCTGATCTGTTCTCTCTGTCAGGCCTCAGAAAATAGTCTCAGTAATCTAAAAAGGTCTGGAATAAATTCCAGGTCAAATTAAATATAAAAGTTGTTAATAAAATTTCTTGTCAGTAGCCCAAGGAAGCTGATTCTAACATATCAGTAAATTTTAATTGTGACATTATCAGTGATATTTTCAACTATTTACGCTATTTGATGAAACTACTGCATACATGTTTTTAAAAACAGCTTTATTGAGATATAATTCACTTACCATAAAATTCACCCTTTTGAAGTATACAATTTAGTAGATTTTTGCAAATTCAGAGTTGTACAGTCATCACCCCTAACTAACTTTAAACACTTTTATCACTGTACCTTCAAAAAAATAGAAAGCTAGAACCAATAGCCTTCCTCAATCACAGCACTCCTCCATTTGGGAGCTGACAAACATTCGGCTATTTATGCCCACACCTGACAATTGTCTGATTTTGTATGAGGAACCACAGCAGCCATCAATGTTCTTCCTCTTTGTTCTTAGGAGCAATGGCTCCATCTTCAATACATCTGCTCCAATGCATACCCTTTTGATTCTGTATCTCCTCTTAGTAGGCAGTGGATTTACCAGTTGATCTCTTCATACTTATTAAAGAAAAAGACTATTAGGCCATATTCCAGCAAAAGTGGTCTATGTGAAATGAATACCTTTCTGAGGCCATTGTTGCTGTAGTTAAGAGCTTAGGCTCCAATTTGAGGTAGTTTCTCACATTCTGATTTGAAATGGTCGCCAAGGAAGAGGTTTACTCTATTCAAATATTAATTTAAAAAAAGTATTGTCAGCTTAATAACGTTTTCCTCCCAAGTTAATGTCTTGATTAGGATCATATTAGTAAAGGGAAACTCAAAGAATTATCTCATTCAAGTTTCTGTCTTCTAAAAGTGGAATTTGTAAGCCTTGCACTTCAAAAACGAATAATAAATGAAGTACTAAAATCTGGAACCTTTGGAAAAGGTTTCTTCAACAAATTCTCTTAGCTGTCTCTCTTTCTTCATATTCATTGGTTTATAAACTTGGTCTCAACTGTCTTATCTAGAGTTACTTTGGTTGCAAGTAATAGAAACCCACTTAAATTTGGTTTTGTTTATTTAAATAGTTTAGGATTTGTTCTTGTTGTTGAGATTTCAGAATTATGTGTCATTTCTTAAGAAATTCTTTAGAATGAATTAGAACAGGAAAAGCTATCAGGAAGCAGCCAGGCTCACTTTCTCTTTTTCTGCACACTTATAAATCCATCTCTCTGCCTCCATCTTATATTTCAGTCTCATTCTTATGTTTTCCTCATATTTTCTGCTGCTCTGTAAACAAAATTTAAAAGAACCACCCACAGCTGCCAAGTTTAAATGTCCTCTAAGTTCAAATACTAAAATAATCTAACTAATATCTTTGCATATTATTTCCAAACTCTCTCAAGAGAGAATGTGATGGGCTTGCCTTGGTCAGGTTTCCTCTCTGGCCCAGACAGATTTGGTCAGGGCATCATTTTCAACAATTGTCTGAGAAAATGGGGTTAAGTTGTTGACCCAAAAGATGTCTATTATCACACCCCATGATGCTTTCTCATTGTTACCTTTCTTTTTCAGAATAGTAGCCCAAACTTTTTTTCTCTCTAAGCATTTCAGAGAATCAATCATTTCAGTCTTAGCTCTTTCAAGTACCAAAAAAAAAAAAAAAAAAAAGTCAAAAATTCTAGCAAGGTGGGGTGCCTGGATGGCTCAGTGGGTTAAAGCCTCTGCCTTTGGCTCAGGTCATGATCTCAGGGTTCTGGGATCGAGCCCCTCATCAGGCTCTCTGTTCAGAGGGAGACTGCTTCCCCCTTTCTCTCTGCCTACTTGTGATATCTCTCTCTGTGTCAAATAAATAAATAAAATCTTAAAAAAAAAAAAGAATGCTAGCAAGAAAAGCAGTAGTATGTAGAAAGTCAGGTTTTGGGGGCAATCCAAGAGCCTGCAGATTGTGATGAGCCTTAAACCTGGGGCAGTTGAATGAGTTACTGATGGACAGAAATCCAGTCCCATTTGCTTCTGTAGTCTGGCAGTTCACACATTAAAGTCATTGCTATTAGTCTCTCTCAGAGCGATGTCCAAATAATGTAATAACATTTCACAGTTATTAGCCTTTTCTAAGTTATTGCACTTTGCTTGATCTTGGCTAGAAGCCCATGTCCAGGAGCAGAACTTAACTTTTAAACACTATAGTGATTGCCCTATTTTAAATAATGGATTTGCCAATGGAGACAAAGGAATTTTATGATCCTTAAAGAATGATTCACTTATCTATTTTAAATGTTAGGAGTTTAATGCTCTTCATTGATCAAATCAAAGTCAGGACAGTGATTTCTCTACAGGTGTCAGAAGAATTGTCAAACCACATTTCAGCCTTTTAAGTCCTCTCATTTGCGAGGTTCCAGTGACTCAAAAGGAAAATTTTCAACATAATGGAAGATTATAGTTGTGGAAGTTACTGTGGTTGGCGGGGGGGCGGGGGGGTATGTTTGTAAGGCATGGAGGTAGCATGTGCTATACAGTTAAAGGATAATATTTATTATCCTAAATATCTTATTATGGCCCATAATGACCTTAGGTCTCTTCTCAATGGCCTAATTAGATCCAATTATATCTGTGTAACACTGGGAAGTCATTTACCTTACCTTATTTCTTAATCCTTAGTCTCAAAGGAGCATTTGAGTGTAGAAAGGTACTCAAGTGTAGAATATTTTTAATTTCTCTCAAGAAATCTACTGTGCCCGACTCAAGTATTGATGACAACCCTTTCTTTCTCATTCATACCTCCTTTTGTAAAAAGTGTCCCATCACAGGCTAGAAAAGCCAGCTTACCCACCTTTGACCCAGAGCCTCTATCTACAACTGATTGAACTCTGAGATCTACATCTGAACTAACCTGAGTCCTTCACATGCTTTCTCTTTGGACTTGGAAATTGAGACACAGAGATTGATGTAGTTAACCCAAGAGAGCCAAAATGTAGAGTTCCATAGACTTTAGTGGCTTTGGGTGCCTCAATAGACACCTATATGTATGTATGCGGAGGAGTGGACAGAAAAGTTGGTCTTTTTTTTTTTAAGATTTTGTTTATTCATTTGACAGAGAGAGACACAGCAAGAGAGGGAACACAGGAAGGGGGAATGGGAGAAGGAGAAGCAGGCTTCCCACTGAACAGGGAGCCTGATGCAGGGCTCAATTCCAGGACCCTGGGATCATGACCTGAGCTGAAGGCAGATGCTTAATGACTGAGCCACCCAGGCACCCAAAAATTGGTCTTTTAGAAAAAAGAATTAAGCAGATGACTAGAAGATACAATTGTTAAGAGGTAAGGAAAAAAGGAAGAGAAAATTATTGGATTCTTGGCAGCTATTCTCATGGGTGTGACTGTACTTATTAAATTTTATGAGATACCCAGGACCCTTACAATATACCTTGCTGTAGTAAGTTAGATTGAGTCAATTTCTATTTCTTGCTATTGTTAGCTTAAACATTTCTTATTTATGCATCTAGACTGAGAAACATTATATTAACTGTACAGTCATTGGAATAAAAGAATAGGGATGTACTATTGACCAAGTCAGGCCAATAGCCACATACAGAACTAAATCACAACCAAATGTTTTGACTGATACTGCAAAATTTAACCTTCATACAATTCTATATAAGCAAAACTCATTTTCAGATAAGAAAAAGAAGGCTCAGAAAGGTTAAATAACTTGTTCAAAACTACATAAATCATATGTGACAGAAACAGAACTAGATGAAAATCTTCTGACTTCTATACTCTTGCACTTTTCATGGCATATTGTCTACAGATGAAAAAAATAAGTTCCAGAACCAAACAACAGCTGCATATCAAATAACTCCTCATATCTTGTTAGTTAAAATTGTTAGCCAAGTCCTCTAATAATGTCCTGATTGTTCCTAGCTAAGCCAATCACAAGCATATGTAGATTTGGGT
>CM053607.1:42837685-42855543 GCA_028646535.1 Procyon lotor | reverse complement strand
TTTAAGATTTTATTTTTTTGACAGAGAGAAACACAGCGAGAGAGGGAACACAAGCAGAGGGAATGGTAGCGGGAGAAGCAGGCTTCCCACAGAGCAGGGAGTCCGATGCGGGGCTCGATCCCAGGACTCCGGGATCATGACCTGAGCCGAAGGCAGCCGCTTAACGACTGAGCCACCCAGGTGCCCCAAGGGAGTCACTTTCATGAACATATTTCTATTCCTACTCAACTACTACCTTTCTCATAGAAACTTCTACTTCTTATTCTTTGAGGTAAAATTCAGATTACTTTCAATCACACCCAAACCACAAAAGTATTATAAGTATTTTTTCTGACATTTTCAGAAATTTTTCCTTTTAGTTCCCCTAAATATTATATGAACAAACTCCTACCAGGACAGCATTCCAAACCTGCCCATAATTCAGGGTCTTTGTTTCTCTCCCTCTCTATAAATATCTTTGCCTTTTTGTTCTGTTTCCTCAGAAGTAACTACTCCCCATTTGTCAGCCACCTTCATTTCTTTCTTATCTCTCTCACTGTAAAACATTTGAAACACTTTGTGTAAGAGGCACTAGATAAAAATAAGTTGAATGGCATCACATGAAAAAAAGCAGCATTTGGCTCAGGGCTGTATATGTGGAAAAATGTTTAGTTTCTTCAGATCTCTTGTTTATGTCCTCAAGCCCTTGTGAAGGAACTAATGAACATCAGGAAAGGGTAATTTAAGTATTCTACTTAATGTGTTCTTGTGATTTCTTATTAGGGCTGCATTATTCCCTCTTCAAAAGAAAAAAAAAAGGCAGAGTTTGTAGTGTTATGTTATTTTTGTGTGTGTGTTATGTTATTTTTTTGAAGAATAAATCCCTGAGACACTCAGGGTTTGTTCTGAACAGGGAAAGAAAGATCTCAGTTCTGGCGTCAGTGCTGCCTATCACCATCACTGCAGACTTGAAAAAAGCTTCCCACTGCTTCGCTTTCCACTAGGAAGGAATGCCAGTTACATTGACCTTGAGCCCAACCTGAGAAATGGATCTCAGATTGAAGCCTTAAAAAAAGAAATTAAATGTCAAACTTTATTAAGTCTTTGTGTGATCCCCATGAAGTTTTAAATTTGATGGTAAAGGTCATGTTTCTCTTGTTTGTGGGGGGTGGAAATATGCCATTGAAACATCTTGGTTTTTCACAGTCCCGGTGAGTACCTATACTGGAATGAAAAGGTGGGGATAAGAAGAGCTGGAAGTCTGTCTGCACCAGTGGTAGAGTATAATGCAACATGAACTATTTTTATTTTTAGTGTCTTTTCCCTCTATCTAAAGGGCACATGGGCAGGACCAAGGAAAAGAAGAGGGATACATGTATATATCTCCCAATCGTAGCAGGCCAAGGTAGAGGAGGAGGCTCACTTGGGCAGCCCCTGAGAATAGCTGAAGTCAATGGACCCCAGGAACTGTGATATTTGATGTCCAGTTGAAAAGGTTGAAGTTTTCCTATTCTGCATTTAAATTCCTCTATGTTATACCTAAGTCTTTAGTAAAGTGTGGTTAAATACAAAAACCTCTTTTCAGCCATGCTCATGGGGAAAATGATATTTGGTTCATGGGTGGAGAGAAGCAGGTTAGAAAGGGGGTCCGCAATGCAGAGAGATACAATCATCAGAGGTATAGGGCACAGAGTGATAGAAAACAAGAGACAATCTGAATGGATTTCAATGTCGTTCCCAGAGGATTTGCAGAACTCCTTGCAAGGAATGGGGAAAAGAAACTGATTTTCTGCAGCTGTGTAGGATGGGGGCTCAGGCTGTGTTAGTCATCTACTAAAAAATGCATTTGACGCTGAAGAAACGAGGACTTTTAGGTTATACATACAAAGACCTTCATGTGTAAGACATTAGGTTTTTCTCACTGATTTTTATTCTTAGAGACTTGATATCTGGAGATATATTATTCGTTCTTCTTTACTCTTCTGATAGTCCTGCATATCTGCTTTTCTTTCTTACATTCTTACCTCTAAGCAGAATTTTTATCTGTTCTTGTCTCTGTTTCTATAATACATATTTGGATTCAAGATCCAGTCAGCTAAATCCCTTGGGGAGAAGTTCAAAGGAGAGACGGAGGGGAGAAGGAAGAAAGGAAAACTAAAAAAGGAGAAGGGGTGTGGGGAGGTGCAGGAAAGTGGTAGGTTGAACCATTGCTTGGTCTAAATTATGCAGCACTGATTTTCTTAGACTCTTCTGGAGCTAAGACATCACCATCATCTAATTTAATCCATTGTCATCAACTGTCACATAACAGTGATGTGATCCTGAGAGATAACCTTTATATTAGGCTGTATCGTTATCCAGAAACCAGTGGGAAATGGCTCAAAATATCACTCCAAAAAGTCACATCACTGTCAGATGAAGAAGGACATCCACAAATGGGCACAGTGAAGTGTGCCTTGACTTCACATGTCTAAGTATAGTCACTAGTTGGTGCACAGCAAAATGGTCTTAACTCCATCATTCCACTATCTAATAATTAACTAATACATACTGAGTACTTCCTAAGCATCCAGCCTTGGTATAAGTGCTTTAGCTGCATCTCTCATCCCACCTACAACCACAGAAGGAGGTCAGTGCTATAATTATCCATGTTTTAAATAAGAAAATTAAGGTTTAAAGGACTTCTGAAACTTGTTCAAGGTCCCAGATAATATGGTAAAGAATGGAGATTTGCACACAGTCTGCCACTAACCGTGGTGCCTCCTTTGTGTCTCCTGCCTTGCTTTCTTTCTCCTCATCTGTAATTACTACCTACTTTTCTTTCTTTCTTAATTCCCTTGCATGTGTTTTGCTCAACCCGGCTGACTCCATTTTTTAAAATATCTCTGCCTACCTTGACTGGCTAAAGCAGGAGACACTCCTAATTATCCATACCTGAACTTTATCCCAATGATCTTTCCCGTCTGAAGGGCTTCTAGATGACACTGGGCAGGCATCTCATCATTGAGCTCTCATCAGCACTGATGTGCTCACTGAATGAAAAGCCTTGTTAGTAGGTGTGAAATCTGAAAATCTAAGGATATTGTCAGAACTCCTTCTGACACAGTAGTTCTCCAGATGGGACAGTTTATTTAAATCCTGGAGCCTCCATTTTCTCATCCATAAATAAAGCGGATTATAATGCCTACTGCATAAAACTGCTGTATGGAACAAGTGAGATGAAGCCAGAAAATTTCATAGTCTTATGCCTGACATAAAGTAGGTGCTCCAGAAGTTTTAGTTGCCATAATTATAATTATTAATCATAATATTATTAAATTTCCCAATTAGCAAGGGAAAAAATGGAGATTCAGAAGTGAGGTGTCTTACCATAGATTTTACACCCAGTCAGTGGCAGGGGCAAAAGGCTCTTTCACTCAATAAACTTTACTAGACATCTACTATGTGCTCGGTTCTGTGGTACATGCTGGGGATAGTCTAATTAATATATGCATAATTAATACCTTAAGTTCCTTCTTTTCAGTACAGCACATTTCTCTAAATCTTTATGAATGTCCTGAAAGGGAAAGATCTGAGGATCCTGGAGAAACAAGTTGTCATCATAAGGTCAAATGGTAGATAGATGCTGTAGACAGTGTGTACTAAATAATCACACAGACATTCAGAAACCTAAGCTGCTGCCCATTTCATGCCATTCTGCTGCCTTCAGCTGAAGGTAATTGGGAAAGTATGTCTTTAGAAAACACCCATTATAGAATGTATTCCAACTTTAACTATAAATTATTCTCTCCATTAGTGCAAAAAATTGAGTGTTGACTGGGTTTAAATTAGGGAAAAAAGGGCGTGTTGATTCAAATCTACACGAGAATATTGTTTAGGGAGGTAGGCCTTGGTAAAAAGAGCCAAAGACTAAGATTTAGAAAATGTGGTTCTAGTCCAGCTTGCTCCTGGCTATGTTTCTTTCTCTTTTCTTGAATGACCAGGGTTTCCATTTTGGTACAAAGGCAATCAACGTATGTGTATATGGGGAGGGGTTGGCTTGGGGAGGTGAGGAATGGGAAATGGGTCAGAATGTTTGTAAGCTGCCTTTCCTGCTGGCACTACCTTTATATTTATTTTTTGTTATTTTATCCTTAATTCTTGGAGACATTACCACTAGATAGATTCTTTATACCCAAAGGACAGAAGAGGACTGACTCATCCATGGGAACTGGAAGATATTGATTCTCAGGCTTCTAGTGTAAATACTGGGGCCCAGGTTCTGCAGAAATGAACAGAGTAGTGGGAAGTGGCCGGTGTCTTCCCAGCTTCAGGAGTGAATCAGCAGGAAGGGTTCTTCTCTCCTGTCACCACTCTCTGTTCTGGTTCTGGCCCTGTAGATATTGTCCTGGCCAGACTTGGAATGAGATGACAAGCAGAGACAAATATAAAAATGATGACCACAGGCAATATGAAGCTGAGAGAGAAGGGAACAGAGAAGAAATGGAAACACAGAGGCTGCTAACTCTGCAGTGAGAGATTGATATTGACAATAAGAGAGTCTCTCGTTGGAAGTGCCTACCATACACCAAGCCTCGCTCACAGTTGTTTCTAATACTTAGAATAAGTTCAGTACAACATCTATATTTTAGGGATGAAGAAGTAGACTCAAACAGGTCAAATAACTTACCCAAGGCTAAACAGTAAATGTCAGAGCTTAGATTTAAACCCGTTTCTGCCTATCTCTAAAATCTATTCACTTTCTCCATGCTATGCTGAGGTATGGCTATGGAAAGATATAGAAAGCTAAAAATATTGATATCTGTTACTGCCTATATTCAAAATAAAATCTCAGTTTTCTCCTCTGTAAAACAAAGATAGTGAGGTCCTATCTGGAAGTATAGTTTTTTGGACAATAGAGCTTAACACCCTCTGACATCTGCCTTGGCAAAGCACACATTATTAACTCAAAAGAAATGTCATCCCATTGTCAGTGAATAAAATCCACTTTGGATAAACAGGATAAACAAGATAAGCGCAATAGCCATATAAGATTGTGCAAGTGGAGACAAATAACTACAATTAGAAAAACAAGGTTCAGTTTCTTGAGGTTTATGAAGCCTAACAACTGAAATAGAGGTAGAAATTTGGGTATGGTGGCCTGACAATAAATAATGGAGGGGAATGGTTGGGAGGGATGTTTTTGAGGTCATTCATTCTGGTGCAGCTACTTCACCTTCATGCCCCCAAGTAATCCTCCAGGCTCTGCTTAAACTTGTTCAGAAATGTGGCACAATTTTTGGGAAATTTCTTGTATTGAGCTCAGCTCTCTGCCATGGTAAATCATTGAGTATATAATGCTTAAATAATTCATTTTAGTTCAGAAGTGTTATTCATTTGCTACTGTCTCTGGACTCCTGACAGGCTAAAATAAAGGGGAGGAAAGGCTTAAACATTTTGGTGGAATGTTTCCAAGATAGTGTGTAATCAGTATAATTAATGCAAGTGTAAATGGGATATTAGTTTCTGAAAACGTTTATCTTATGAAATGAATAGTAATTACTATGGCAAGATTTGGCATTAAAAGAAAGGAATGAAAAGTTGCTTTACAAATTCTTTCCGTTTTTTCCCAGTAGAATCGAGGCAAATCACTTGAGGTGAGCTATTTCATGAGATTTATAATCGAAGGTATTCTCTCAGGCTCTAGATTTTTTATAAGGCCATCTTTTCTTTGATGAATTGGTTTGGTGAAAAGAGGGTATTACATGTGGTCAAATGGCTATTCTCATAAACAAAAAGTACTTGGGAAATATAGAAGAAATGAATTTCCTGGGTGCTCTGGACCCATAGAATTGTGTCCTGCCTCCCATTCATTTGTTGGTCTTAATTCCCAAGGTGACTGTTAGGACCTTCAGAAAATAATTAAAGCTAAATGACGTCATAAGGGTAAACACATAATCTTGTGTGCTTATATGAAGAGACATCAGAGTGCTTGTTCTTTCTCTCTTACCATCCCATCTACACACATTGAGGCAAGGTCACCTGAGCACATGGGGAGATGGTGGCCACCTATAACCAGGAAGAGATCCCTCATGGGAAATTAAGTCCTGCTAAACCTTGATCCTGGACTTTCTAGCCTCTAGAACAATGAGGAAATTAATTTCTGTTGTTTAAATGGTATATTCAGTGGTATATTTTTATGGCAGCCCAAGAAGTATATCATTAGCAATCATAGATGATATATTTTCCCATATGATTACAATGTACTCTATCATCTCCTCCTGTTTACCTTTCCAGCCTCTCACTTTACCCCGCTCCATCCACACCATTCCTGAGTTTCCATCAGATGGAATTTTTTTTAGTTCCTAAATCCATATTTCCTCATTCATGAACTACTGAAATGCTTCCAAAAATCAAATACATTATAATGCTACTCTGCCTCATCCTCAGTACACTCTTACTGCACTAAAGGTTGAGTCAGAATCTTTCATCTGACCTTCTGGGTCCTGTGCAGTTGGGTTTCTGCTTACCTTTCCACCTTGTCTTATACTGTGACTCCTGGAGCTCCCTCTTCCACTCACACTGATCTCAAGGGCCTCTCCTTCCTTCTGCTTTGTCTCTTAGGTCTAGTCCTCCTTTAGCTAAATAAGCAGAAGTAAGATGAGTCAATCCCATCTTCTGAAAGGGGATTTTTCCCTTATGCTTTTTCTTTTCTTTTCTTTTTTTAATTTCTTTTATTTTTTTTATTATGTTCAGTTAGCCAGCATATAGTACATCATTAGTTTTTGATATAGCATTCAACGATTCATTAGTTACCTGTGACACCCAATGTTTATAGCAGCAATGCCCACAATAGCCAAATTGTGGAAGGAGCCAAGATGCCCTTCAATAGATGAATGGATAAAGAAGATGTAATACATATATACAATGGAATATTACTCACCCATCAGAAAGGATGAATTTCCCTAATACTCTTTCTTCCTGGCAGTCATGAAAGCATAGCTGATATGTTGATTACTCTTGTACATCCTCCATTCAATTGAAAATTCAGAGACTATGTGAAGTAGTCAACTTTGTATCTCCAGCATGTATCACAAAGGCTGGCACATAACAATTTGTTTAATAAATATATACCCTTAATTTTTTTTTTACCATTTTTACCTCATTTACTCTTTTCTCTCTACTTCAACCTCCCAAACATCTTTTAGGTCCAATCACAGAAGTCTTTCTTCCAAAGTCATCTTTCTTCCACCACAAAACATTTCCTGCATCTTAACATCTCCTGTTTGCCTAACTTTCCCTTCTAGTCAATCATGATCTCTCTAAGGGTATGGGTCATACTCTGTGTACTCCTTTATTATTGGATCTGAGCAGAGATCTGGCACTAGCATATCCTCAAAAATTACTTATTTACAAATGATTGAATGATACAGTACAGTGCTACCCAGTGGTTATTAGCTAGCATTCCAGTTGTTTTTTAAAATAACCTAAATTCTACCTTAAAAAGGCATCTGTGTGTTTGAGTGTGGGGTGTGTTTGTGTCAGAAGAAAGCTGATTGGCTGGAATGTGTCCTTGATGTTTTCTAAGGTTCCACAACTATCTAAAAAGCAAAGGCAGTAGAGAAGCTTTTTAGTATGTCTATAAGATGCTAGCCTGGATGGTTTTGTTTTAGCCAAATTGATTTCTTTGTTGAACATCATCTAGCTGTGCAGGATGCCTTCCAGAGATTAGCTATGGTATCTTCATTTGCTTTTGGAAATGTGAATAGCTTTGGCATTGCTTGGAAGATGTTATCCTCTTCACATTCTCCCTGAGGTAATAAAAATGGGAAAATCTTTTTAGAGAAGAATGCAGATGAGAAATTATCTTTTTAAAATGGAGAATAAAATGGTACACACTATACACATACCATACACATATGACCCCTACCCATGCAGAGCAGAGGGAGCCAGAAAGTGGTGTTGACATCCTATTTGTGTTCTATAAATTCCCTCTCCCAGATAGAAATGATTGGATCAAGTACATGTTTGACTCACATGGGTTAATTCCAATTCCTCTCCTAGAAGTCTGAAATGAGCATTTCCAGATGTTGTTCATCTTTTCTTCTTGCTTGAGTTGAGGAGACATAAAGAGATATAAGCTCAGGGATGATAGGGATGATTGGATGGCCATTATGCATCATGAGCAACAGAGGGAAAGAAAGCCTGCTAAGGGGAAGAATTGCAAGAGACGAAGGAGAATGGCAGGGATGAAAGATGATGTGGCTCCAGAGATACACAGGGGAGGATGTGTGTTAGTTGCCTTGGAGCCTAGCGTGTTTTCTTGTTTCCACCCATGTAAGACTGGACTCAGGACAGCCCATGTTCCTTGGGATATATTCTTGCTTCTTTCTAAGTTGCTCTTGATTTAGAATTTGAGTAGATTTCCCTTACTTGATACCAGAAATACTTGACCAAAGCAAATATTTTTTAGTGAGTCTCAAGACATTGAAAAGTGACTTGCAAATAAATAACAAAACAAAACAAGACCTAGAAGAAAGTGAGGGAAGGGGAAATTGGCTGAAATCGGGTTCAGCTGGACCAATATGGGAATTTGGGTTTTTTTTTAATCCTTTTCTAGGCAAGATGATCAAATTGCACAGACTCCCTGACTTGATCTTGGTCACTCTACATTGTCATGGGGAAATCAGCAGGTGATTAGAAAACAATGCTCCAAATTCCGTGAAAAACCAGATTGCTTATTAATTATTTATTAAATTATTAAGAAACGTGCTTGTCTTCCGGGCCCAAAAACTCTCTCTTCCTGCTTAAACCTCACTAGTTCTGAGTCACAAAGGATTTTTTTTTTAGGTTCCAAAGTTCATTGAGGACACAATGGTTTGCAGTAAATGAGGCATGAAGACATTTGACCCTCAGAAATAAACCCTGATATCATGTGGATGTGAAAACGTAATTGTGAAATGAGAAGGCTGGCTCTTTCAACTGGTTTATTAGCTGGTTGTATAGTGTGGTCTTAATGTTCTTGTAACATTTTGAGTAATAGGGGCACCATTGGAATAAATGTAGAACTAGGTTATCTACCCATGCAGTAAATTCAAGAAAATATAAAGTAATTGCAATACTTTGTAGTTAATCTTGTAATACAAACATTTCCTTGTGAGGTTTTGTTAGCTCTACCTGTTAGTAGTTATGGTTGGTAATGGCACAATAGCAACTACCATTTGTGGAGAGTTTACTATGAACTAGGCACTCTGCAAAGGGAGGAATGGACAGTTCACTTGAGCCATTCAACAACCTTTTGATGGACACAATTTTAAAAAGTATATAGATTAGAAAGTGTATATGTAAATAATTTGTTCGTGTAGATTTGAACCAGTCTTCATACTTAACAAATTATTACAATATATAAAATTCATGTAAGACCAAGAAGTAAGATGGCACCTGGTACATTTAAATACTTTTGGTTTTATACTCTGAAGGAAAATCTTAAAGAAATTGGCAGAAAAGGATTTCAAAGCCTAAAATTCTACATCTAGATATTAAAAACTAATGAATTTTCAGGGCCTCTGAGAGCTTCAGGTTTTTTTTTCTTTCTTTCTTTTTTTTTTAAGATTTTTATTTTATTTATTTGACAGAGAGAGTTCACAAGCAGGCAGAGGCAGGCAGAGAGAGAGGGGGAAGCAGGCTCCCCACTGAGTAGGATGCAGGGCTCCATCCCAGGATGCTGGGATCATGACTCGAGCCGAAGGCAGAGGCTTTAACCCACTGAGCCACCCAGGCGCCCCATTTTTTTTTTCTTTCTTGAAAATATCTACTATTGAGTATTTCATGGAGTCTTTCAAAGCTTATTTTATCTTCTAATCTTAAAAAAAAAAAAAGAAGCGGAATTTTGTTCGTGAAGCAATTGCCCAAAATCATTCTTCTAAATTTATATCTACTTTTGTAATAAGCAAAAAATATGATTCATAATAATGTTTGTCTCTCCATACTTATAGTGTGTGTATATGTATTCTAGATGAGAATAAAACACAAAAAAAGACTTAAGAGATCTAAATTATTGTCCTGCCTTTGACTTTAATTCTCTTTGTATGCATGGACAATTACTTAACTTCCATTTCCCCATTTTTCTCAGTTGTAAAGTTGAAATTTAAATATGCATAGTCTGGTTTGAGAGAGAAAATGCAGAATAATGGTATTTATGGGCTTAATCCTGTTGGTATTTTTTTCTCCACATGGAGTGATAATTATTCACAAAACAAGGGAAATTTGCTGTAAAGGGTTTTTTCAAGTATTTTTGCTTTCTTTTTCTTTGCCTTTGTCTTAGACTTTTCGAAAACATTATTTGATGGGGGAACTGTACTTTCTTGAGGGGGTTAATGGGAATTTTTGTAGCGTAAAATCGTACAAATGTGATTGAAACAAATGGAGCATTTAAATCAATAACAACAAATCATTAGAACAGCCAGTAATTAACCTTTCGTCCCTGTAAAGGATTATTTAGATGGAACACAGGGCAGCATCTTGTGTACAAGAATGGTGTTAGTGGAAAACCTGCTGGTCCAAACGCTGTTTTGATCATGAGTTAGAAATATGAAATTGAGCATAATTTGATTTTAAAACTGATGCTTTTGAGATGCAAAATTTCCAAAGGTGACTGAAGATAATAGCCCAGGGTTTCCATTCATATAGCCATTTTCATCTCTAGATTACAGCTTATTTTTATAAACATAATTTATTTATGCTCTGCATGACTGGGATAAGAAGGGATCACTTTTGAGAAATGAGAAAAATATCCTATAAAAAGAAATAAGTTATCTTCAAAGCAATGGATAAGGGAGAAAATAACTCTTTTTCTCAAGTCAAATAACCACCAAGCCATTGCATAATTCTTGGTGATTCAGGCTAGTTTATCCGTCACTTTTAGGCAGATCTCAAAAGAATTCAAATTTTACACGAAATAAGTTAGACCTTAGCGAAGACAGTGAGTCTGATGCATACATAGCCTCACCAAAATACAGGAACTGAAATACCCTTCAGAGGCACATAGTAGGACAGATCTCATTCTTTTGTCATTTATTCATTCAAAAAAATTATTAAGACCTATCATGTACATATCACTTTACAAGATACTGGGAAAACACAGTGACAACTTAACTTATTATCTAAACTCCAGAAATACAAAAGCTAATAAAGACAACTGATAACTACTCTAATAAATCACTGGATAAGCAGGAACACATAAAAAGAAAATGTAATTCATTTTTTCGAGGGCCATGAAAGCCACTTGTAAAGATCATCACCTAACCCAAGGTCTGAGGAATGAATAGGAGGGAGTCAGGGGAAGAAAGAAGGAATGGGTCTATGCTTAGAGGAATAGTAATGCAATAGTATAGGAATAAGAAAGAACTATGGAGCTCCAAGTGCTATAGTCTAGCAGAAGTTCAGAGCCCAGTGAAGGGAGAGAAGAAAGATAAGGCTAAAGAAATGAATAATAGCCCAATCATAAAGGGTCCAGTGTCCCTACTAAAATTTTTAAGGAGGAGCTCACTGCATGGTTCTTCACATTTAAGTCTTTGCCTCCTAGCCACCCTTGTGGGTTATTTAAGCTAAACATTTAGGTTTCAGATATATTTTATAAAACCATCCTCACATCTTTCCCAGAGTCATGTTATCAAACTTCCTTAGCAATACTGGTTTGTCTTAGTAGTTTCATACCCCAACCAAAAATATGGGTTTTTTTTGTATGCTAACATGGTCTTACTTCCAGTGTTTGCCATCCTTGATCCATTGGGGTAAACATATCTTCCTCGGCTGTGTCGTACTCACTTTAAAGTATAGGTAAAATATTGCTAGCTCATAAAAATTTCAATGTAACTGGAAGATTCTGTCCCAAGGGCCAGTGCAAATCATCCATAAAAACAAGCCAAGAATTGACACTCCCTGATATAAGCCCACAGAAAGCTTAACTGCTTTCATTACCATCAGGGTGCAGAATTCTTCCCTAGTAGAGAAAACCTTATGGTTATATTCCTTCATGATTTATAAATGAGTTTCCCTGGTAGCCATTTTAGTTTGAATTAAAAGTATGATATTGTGAGGTTGTTTTTACCAGTCAGAATTTTGCCAAAGTTTTGTGTATGTAGATATAATATAGGAGCTTGATTAAGGAAACTTGACCCAACTGTAATTTTAGAGAAAAAAAAAAATGTCTAGCATTTTA
Source organism: Procyon lotor (assembly GCA_028646535.1). Taxonomy (NCBI): domain Eukaryota; kingdom Metazoa; phylum Chordata; class Mammalia; order Carnivora; family Procyonidae; genus Procyon; species Procyon lotor. Next base: position 42,843,365 of record CM053607.1, on the reverse strand, counting down.
GTTTCTCTGAGATCAGCAACTAGGGACACCGAATTTTTATCTTACCTAAAGGACTCAAAGCAAGTTAGAAGTGGAGGAAGAAATTCTGACAAAAGCATTATTTTCTATGGATAGCATCTTCACTATGCCTATTACAAGTAGGTGACAGAAAATTCCAACAAGATTACTCAAGCCTTCTTCCTTCTTAGAATCATAGAAAGAATATATACTTCAGTCAATCTTAAAACTCTTCTTTTCTTCTGTTGCATTTGATTTGAACTTTCATAAATAGTATGTCCTTTGACACTCTACCATTTTCAGATTTCTTTTCTTGAATCCACCTAAAGTGGGATGAAGGAGCCATTCATTCAAATAATATATTTTAAATTGTGAATAAGTATTTGATGTTGAATAACCAGAAAGAAAAAAGAAAATTAATAAAATCTCTCAACACAGAGAAGAAATGTTCAATGAAATGTTGTTATTAATTATAATAGCCATTATTGCTATTTGAAGTATGCATTATAAGTAATAAACTTCTTAAAACAATTGAGAGGAGATGGGCATCTCTATTTCTAGATAAGGAAAATCATGCAGAGAGAGATCAAGTATTGTGTAGGTCACTCAGAATGAAAGAGCCTGCCTACCTCATAACCCAATCTGTTTCTTCTTCTTTCTGGAAACATAACTCAGAGCAGATTCCTCAGCTTTTCTTTTCAGTTGATTGTGGTCACGTTTACTGTGTTCTAGCCAATACACTCTAAGAGAAATGAAGAGTGCCACTTCCAGGCTTAACTCCTAGTAATAACCCTCACTCAATTTTCCATGTTTCTTTCCCCTCTTACCATAAATTTTGGAAGCCATCTTTGAGAATGGCAAAATCATAAGACAGATGAGCCCAGTAACTTGAATCACTTCTTGGAGGACAGCCACTGACCAGTCAGGACTACCTGTTTTTTGTCTTTTCATATGAGAACAATTGACATCTTTTATATTTTTGAGAAGATTTCCATTTTTATTTATTAGAGAAAGAGAGAGCACACATAAGCATGGGGTAGGGGGCAAAGGAAGAGGAAGAAGCAGGCTCCTTGCTGAGTGTGGAAATCGACATAGGGCTCTATCCCAGGACCCTAAAAGATCATGACCTGAGCCAAAGTCAGACGCTTCACTGACTGAGCCATCCAGGTGCCCCTGATGTCTTTTGTATCAAACCACTGAGATTTGGGGGTTTTTTTGTTTGTTTGTTTTACAGCAGCTAGTGTTACCCTAACCCATACACGCAGCTAGTAACTGGAGAAGGCAGGATTTGAATCGAGGCATGCTTTGCCCCAAAGCATATACTCTGGAACACTTTTCAGCTGTCAGACAATATAATGCCTTCCATGTGCTGCCTCAGGGATTGTCATAATGGGGACACTATGTTGGAAACTAATTACCTGAAACATTTGCAAAATAGTCCCCAAACTTCAAGCTCTATGCTGATTCTGTCCGGAAGGTGCAGTTTTTCCCTCTCTAGGAACTCAGAATTATAGAAAATAGGGTATGCCTAATGGGTCACAAAATGGGGCAATAGCAATAACAGCTTGCTTATTTACAACTAATTTACTGATTTCATTGATTAAGATCATGCTTAACAACTGCATCCAAAAAACACAAATTATTTGGGCTTCATTGACTAAATACAAGCAATTATTCGTCATCTAGTACTATGGAACCTAGGAACTTAAATGTGTGCTGTAATTTGGCAAAAGGGAAATCAATTCCTGTTTCTGGGTGCCTTCATGATAATTGAGGATGATGAAAATCATTATCAAGATAAGATGACAGAACCCATTTATCCTATCTAGAATTTTGGCCGAAAAGACTTTCTGTGGAGATCCGTCTCACCAGGATCAAGAAAATGAGTCATGGTTGGACTCACAGATGCATTCCAGCATCTCAGTTAGTCTCCTCTGCCACTCTATCTCCCTAAACTCTGAATCAAATAATTTGTCAGAGGGATTCAGGAGTAAATGCTGTATTTACAGGGCCTGTGAAAAATCTGTTGTGTTAGGGTTTGATCCACTTACTACTTCTCAAATAAGGATAAAAGATGGAAAGATAATATCTTGTCATTCTGAGGTAATGTGTTGTTTTGAGTTGCGATATGATAATTCTTCAGTTATACCAAGGGGACTAAAACTAGGTGAAGTAAAGTACCTCTAACTTTAATTTAAATAGCTTAGGCAGCAAGAAGATCCTTCTATCTAAGAAAATCTCTTCCACCTGTTATTTGGTGCTTGAAGTTATTAATAAGCTACAAAGCCAAAATGTCAAAAGGCATAAAAATCCCCTTGGACAGGAAATATAGGGGCCAAAATTTACTCTACCTGAAAATGGCTTATTTCAGAGCTTTTCCCAAGAATAGACTGTGGTTAGCAAGAATAAAGGCTAGAGTTCATTGCCAGAAAAAGGGCAAAAAGTTCAGGAAGAAGAGACTGAGAGCTCCCCAAACTTAATTTCTTCCACTTCTCTGCTCTCCCCTAGGCCAGTTTGGTAATGAATTTTTATCTCCATGAATGTATGGATAAAGTAGAAATAAGATTCAGTAGCATCTTTTGGTCATGGCTATGTTGCATGACCACATTTTTACATCCCTAATTCACCTTTTAAAGCCAAGCAACCTAACAATAAAAGCTTTTAAAAATCTTCAAATTGATGGTAATAATTCATTTACAAACTTAGTTGGTGGTAACTGTCTCATTTAAAACTCATTTCCATGGTATATGTGTAGGCCTCATTTTTAATGTGCAAAACACTTTGTTTAAATTGAATTTCTCTGTGCTTATTAATCACATACAATATTGGGAATAGAACCTCAAAATAACATTGCCTCCCAGAGACTGGCTTTTTCACAGCCTCCCAGAGTGCAGTTAAGTATTAAAATATAGCATGAGAAATTATTCCTTAATGCTTACCTATTATAGGAGATATTTCAAAATTTCTATCTTATTGCCTGAGATATTTTACAATGGCTGTGTTCTCATCAACCTCATTACCTTTTCACTAGTAGGAGAAGTGGATGAAAAACAAGGTCATGGGAATAAATTAAGATGCATTTATCCATATTCATTATTTGTGAAGGACTGTGGCACAGGGGCAATAGCACGGGAGGAGGAGCTGGGAAGAAACATCCTCCTCTCCTTCTGCCCCAGATGAATCCTTCCTCACACCTTTCTCTTCTAAACCAAAAAGAGAAGACAATTTGGTCAGATTCTGGAACACCTGCTGGGCCTCATTCCCCATGAAGGAGTGGTATCACCTTGGGCCTTAGGCCATATACCTTGTGCTTTCTGTGTAATCCAGGTGCTCTCCAAGCTTACCAGAAAGCTCCATTTCTAGAGCTTCAGCACAATCACAAAGAACACTTGTATTTATTTTTTTCCATTTGTAGTTCTGCCAGGAAGCTCAAAGAGAGGGTGGCAGGCTATACTTTGGGACAGAATTATGATAGTCCAAGATCCCTTGACCAAGATATCACCCTCTACACTCCCTCCTCCAAAGGCTTACATTTAGCTCTTTAATTTATATAAATTTATATATAGTATTGATTCCACTGATGACCTCCAAATCTGACACAGCAACAGTTAAAGGGGCTATCATATTTTTAGCAGGTTAGGAAGTTCGAGAAATAAGTAATAAATTGTACATATAGATTGTTGCCTTGGATTTCAGCCAGCTGAATTTCTAGAAAGTATTCTTACTTGCAAATTCATCATTGCCTCAGAGAAAATCAGTAAGCTTTGTGTATGTTATTTAGCTTCATTTCTAAATCCAATTAATACCACCAAAGCTGTTGGAATATTAAAGAGGGTAGACATAATTTAGGTAATTAGAATAACTTTTCCTTTCCATTGGACAGATGTGGATTTACCTAGCTTTGTTGTTATTTTATGGTTTTTGATGTTTTAGCACAACAGCAGTAAAGCACAAGATATTTATATGTCAGGTTATCCATGTCAATCTTACAGAATGGTAATTGCTTTGAAAACTATGTCATTTCCTGCCAAATCATTGCTCTTTAAAACTAAAGGACCAAAGAACTAATTAGATGTTCCAAGTCTACGTTTCTACTGAATCTTAAAAAAATTAAGTCTCATATATAGAGAGGTGATATACGGAGAAAATAGGAAAATGACTATGTTCTGCATTTGTTTAAAGATGATTATGGAAAAGGAAATAGGTAGAGAAAGGGACACATAAAAGCTAAAGATCAATGGAAGCAGAGATTGTGAATAAGAGTTAAGCAAGACTATGTGATCCTCACAAGAAGCCAGAGATAGTGATGAAGATTCTGAGTTTCCCAGGGTATTTGGGAGTCAGCCATATTTTAAAAGCCAGTAATCAAGATAATCTCACTGGCTGCTGGAGTCCTTTGGTCCCCAGGTGCCTGATGGTAGGTTTACAGGTACACCTCATAGAGAACATTCTTTTGGAGGACCTAGTTAAAGATGCTGCATAAAGGCAGACTGATTTTCAAACCAAAACTTAAAAGCACATGTGGTTGTGGAAAAACACGGGCTCTAGATTTACACAGGTGATGTTGTGAAGAGAGTGAGAAAGTGGTCTGAGGGCCTGCCTTGATGCAATCACAGAGTTATGTAGCCAGAAGCAAGTCATTTCCCCTCACTCTGCCTCTATTTCCCCAACCATATTGGGTTGCAGTTAAGGTCAAATGAGATAATGCCCAGGAAATTATCAAGTTGTCGGCAAGTCCATGTTAGAATTCCACGGCTGGGTTGCTACTCTGCCCTGGGCACGGTGCTACTGAGGATGTGTGGGGGTTCTCTACTCCAGCCAGCTCCCATTATAGATAGGATAACAAAGACTTAGAAGTAACATAGGGTATTACAAGTGAGCTGTTTATTAAACAAGGTATTCAAATCCTACGTCACAAAGGGGCCACCTAAGCCATGTATTGGATATACTTCTAGTGCCGATAAAGGATTGAAAAGTCCAGCTAAGCTGGGAATGCCACCTGTGCCTGAAACCACCAGCAGTTGTGTTCACAAAAGCCAAAGGGTGAGAGTGTCTGCTGGAGCTGGCAGGCCATGAGGACTAGGACCCTTTTTGAAGATGAAACAGAAGGGTACTTCATACTGTTTTGATAAATCCCTAAGCTCTTCTCAAAGTGGGAAGCTGAGGAAGCCTCCTATTTCATGCTTAATTCTTAAGCGAGAAAAAGAAACCCTCTAGGCTTCCTCATTGCTCAAGGCGCGCTGAAATCAGGCACACCACGTGATGGTCCCAGGCAGCCCTATTCACTTGAGAGTCTTTTTCCCCAACTGCATGGGGTCACGCAGCGTGGTCTCTGCCAGCGGTCCAGAGAATGCACAAGGAGGCTCCTTCTGATTGCTAAAGCTGTTTCAGTGCAGCAGGGAATAATCGCCAGGCACAAGACTATCTCTATCTTTTTAAATACAATGGAAACAAAGGATTTCTCTTTTTCATTCTGATCATCTTCTGACTTTGATGCTGAGTAGGGGTACTCTAGAGACTCCCAAAGGTATCACTGGGCCCTTGTTCTGTGTTTTTAAGAAAGAAATATTAGAGACATAATTAAATTTGTTTGAAAGTTTCGGGCCATGTGCTAACATCAGAACCCATTTTAGAACATCAAACTCTCCAATTCACATCTGAAATTTAAAATCTTTAGGACTTT